>OZ018330.1:79882067-80102067 GCA_963969495.1 Ceratothoa steindachneri | reverse complement strand
AAAAAGAAAGGAAGAACAAAAGAAAAAATAAGAATGAAAAAAGAAAAAATGAAAGAAAGAAAGAATGAAAAAAGAAAAAAATGAAAGAAAGAAAGAATGAAAAGAAAGAAACGGTGTCTACTTGCCTCGTATAATGGAATTCCATAGCCAAATCGTTCCAGTGCTTATCGTCCAGAGGGACGAGCGACTTAATGGCGCACGGGCGATAGGTTGCCCATTTCTTGCACCCGAATACGACTCCATACTGACCTCGCCCGATCTCCCGCTCGAGAACGGGCACACCTGCGGATGGAGGAGCCATTATGGAGGGGATCAAAGCAACAGAGTGAGAGAAGGGGGTTATACCAACTTCTTTCACTGAGGAACTTTTCAATCTTGAGAAAAACGGTTGAAACCTACGAGGAAAATCCAGGAAAGTCATCACCCACACCCAGTACATTCGTGCCACACTCGGGAATACTGGGAGGGCCTGGGCCACCAGTCTCGAATCCACTCGCAACAAAACAGTACGAAAGACATATAGCATTTCTACGGCTTGCCACGGAAACAAAAGTTGTGCAATCTCCACTAGTACACAAAACCTGAGTCATAACATGTAAGATAATAATGATAGTAAAGGTTTTATATGGTGCCATTAAGACCTTGATGGCTTTACAGGGGGCCGCCCATCGACTAGGAAAAGGCCCAACAGAAGAGCTGGATTATCAGAGCTGGCTTGAAAGCGTCGAGCGAGGAAGACCATTCGGCAACTTGGAGCAACCACAGAGAAGGCACGAGGATCGCCCATGCAGCAGAGACGTGTGCGAGGAGCCGAAAGCAGGAGGGCACTTCTCGTGCTAAGGGTTCTTTATTGTCTGGACACAGCCAGTGGGGAGGACAGGTAAGGGGGAGTTGCAGCGTTTAGGATTTTAAATGTGAGGACTTTAAAAGTAATTCGAAGTTTAATGGGCAACCAGTGCAGTTCACTGGGGAGGGAGGTAGTGTCGGGGGGCTCCAGTGAGAAAAGTCACAGTAATCAAGGTAAGAGGTAACAAAGGCAAGGATGGCTATCTCGAAACTGTTTCGGTCAAAGTGGGACCAGATAGGTAAGGTTATGGAGAAGCAGAGACAATTTGCTGATATTATTCACCAGCGATTTGAAATCGAGTTGACTGCCCAAGGAAACAGCCAGGCTTCTAACTTTGTCTAGGAATGTGATTAGAGAGCCACTTAGATTGAGAGACGGAGCTACATTTTTACAACATACATGAGGGGTATCCTCAAGGAATCCCGCCACCAGGAAAGAAAGCCTACATCCACACATCAGCAATCCAATCTCAATGCCATTTCATCAGACAACCCTGCAAATTAATCCCTCAGACGCCATACATGAGTCACCATGATAACACTCCCACATGGGTCCTCGACTATAACAAAAAAGTAAACACAACGTATCGACCTGATTGATACACATTCGAACCCGTTGCTACCAGGATCACATACACGTCAACACATATTCACAACATACACGAATCTCCCACAACTTAAGACAAAATCTCCAGCTACAGGAAATGATGGATCACTGGAAAAACACTGTTCGGAGAGGCTCCCTGGGAGCAGGGAAGGTACCTAAGGCAGGAGAAACTAAAGAAAAAAATTACAAGAGCATTTTCACTCAAAGGAACGAGGATAAAGGGGCGGACAGATAGGGAAAAAAGTTGATGAATAGAAGGGAAAGGGATAAGAGCAGAGCCATTAAATTATGCACTCGAATATATTAGGTTGTCAAAGAATTAATGTGTATAAAATAAAAAAAAACAAAAAAAAACAGTAGTTTAAATTCTCCTAAATTTGCTTAAAGATCACTAATCTCTAAGCCAATTTTATGCTGTAGTAATTCCCAGGCATTTATTAAGGTAAATGTCTATGATGGAACTGTATAAACAGCTTATAAACAGGGAAAGTCCACAAAAAAATGGGGTTTATCTGCCAAATGAATTGTCTGAAGGAGACTTTTTCAACATGTGAATATTGCTTGATCTTTATTGGCTCAAAATGCCCATGAATCATTTGCAGAGAGAAATGTAAAGAGAAATGAAAATAGAGCTCTCTACTGCATAATTGAGTACAAATAACAATGACTCTATTGCAAGCAAACTCCCATTTCTACTGCTAGAGGTCATGTCCAACAGGAGAGGGCTATGCTTTGCATTTGGTAGGATGTGACAAGAATTATTGATTATGAGCTACAGACTTATATATGTTAAACAATTGCAACATGTAAATGAAGCTCCTTAACAAAAACGTTGTTCACTGATAGGATTTCCTCCTGCATGATTGATGGTTTGTGTAAAAAACAATACCCAGAAGATGTCCTTGTCTTCAGGCACTGTTTAAAACCATGCTAGTCTTGGGATCTGCTGTGCTGAGCATAGGATATGTATGTATCGATAATGAGGGGTTTGAGCACCGTCCTCAGATTGACAACCAAGCTCTCGGAGCTCCCATCATGAATACCAAGCACCACAACTTGCCTTTTCACAATTTTTTTTTACAACAGATCGAATTCAGCCATGATATTGCTCCCTTCACAGACGATACACAACTGAGTCTACTATGATAGGAAACGAGAACCGAGGCCACACAACACCCATGGATGAAATTCAGAGTTGCAACAGCGTCAAATTACATACAGTACCTTGTAGTAACGTTTTTGGTGACGAGGTAGAATTGAATATTTGGCTTGTGTAAGAAAAAAATCGTATGGGTTTTACTCCCAATCTGCACTATTTTCAAATGCATCTATTTCTCTTTAGGTGACCTACTGATTAATGTAGAATCCAAACCATGAATATCTCAGTCACCAGGGTTGACCCGAATTAGGAATGTATCCAGCGACTAATATTTTTTTTTTTTTTAATTTTATAGAGCCCATCTGGCAACTGCCCACTTGGGCATAAGTCGCTGAAAAACACGACAGCCTAGAACTAGACTACTTTAAAGTAAAAATATGAAAACTTAACAATGATATAAATTGGAAAAACTTAACAATCAGGAAGCAATCTCCGGCAGCGGGGGGAGGTCCCCCTCACCCCGGTGCAGGAGAGTGCAACCTACAAACAAAACAATAACAAAAAAAAGAACCTTAAATAAGGGGGGAAAACCCGGCCTCCCCCCAAAAGTCAACAAGTCCACAAGTCAATGTGCACGAATCTGTCCCGAGTACAAGGGACAGGTGGTAGCAACCCCGCCCATCCCGGTACCGGGACAGGTATCGTGCGCGAAGATGCACCAGACTGGGACATTCGACAAGAATGTGCCAACAAGTCTGGGGGACGACGCAGTCGTTGCAATAGGGCGCAGGCGAGCGCTCCATCAAATAGCGATGCATCACACGAGTGTGTCCGATTCGGAGACGACAAAAAGCAACCTGAAGCCGCCGCGGCATTGGGGGATAGGTCCATAGGAACAGTCGCGGCGCAATGGCACGCAACTTGAAGTTCCCTTCGACTGTCTCCCATCTTCTTTGCCAAGCAGTCCGAAGAGCTGCCCGTATTCCTGCCATGTAGTCGGTGTGAGGAAGAGCGAAACGCTGGTCCGGTCGCAGAGTCATCGCGGACTCTTTGGCGCGCTCATACCCGGCAATTCCTACATGTCCAGGAACCCAGCAGAAGATAATCTCGACATCCGCCCGGCTCGCCACAAGCGTGGCGTCACGGATATCACGAACCAGGGGATGCGGAGATTCTAATGCCCCGAGAGCACTCAAGGCGACTGTGAGTCGCTATAGATCACAATCCGGTCTCCGAACCGGGCAGGTCGCGTAATCTCCCGTACCGAGTGGTGTATTGCCACCAGCTCGGCCGTGAAGACAGACGCAGCGCCTGGTAGAGCCCCGCTGACTTCAAACAGAGGGGATACGGCGTGAAAGCCGACCCCCTCTTGGGACTTGGAGCCATCCGTATACACTGGCATGGTTCCAGCGTGACACGATGCGTGCTCCAAAAAGGTCGAACGCAATACTCCCGGCGCAGTACAAGCTTTGGGAGCAGAGGCGTGGCGACAAATAGCCAAATGTGGTACCCTCCAGGGTGGCGTCCTGGGCAGAACCAGGAGCGCCACCGGCACGAGAGCTATATCTACCTCTCGAAGGAGTTTCCTGGCCCTAAACCCAAAGGGTTTAGCTTTGGGTTTAGGGTACTTTGGGTTTAGGGGTATGACTGGCGTCTCTCGGCGGCATAGGCACCATATAGATCAGCTGCGGATGCAGTGAGAGCTGTTGGCGACTGAGGGAGAAGGCGGGCTCGCGCGTACAGGCGAGTGATGCACTGCACGCGGCGCAGAGCGAGTGGCATCTCCCTAGCATCGACCAACAGGCTCTTAATGGGGAAGGTAGGCAAGACACCGGTCGCAAGGCGAAGGCCGGTGTGGTGGATCGAATCAACCTTCCGCAATAAACGCTCGGCTGCGGATGCATAAAACTCGCATCCGTAGTCGAGCTTCGAACGAACAAAGGATCGATAAAAAAGTAGGGCAGTAGCCCTATCAACGCCCCAAGCGCTGAACGTCACGGAACGGAGAATATCCATGGCGCGGGTACAAGAGACCCTAAGGCTGCGAATATGAGCCTCCCAGGTGAGGCGTCGGTCGAATACAAGACCAAGGAAACGGTGCGACTCAACCACATCCAGGCGCACCCCATTAAGAAACAAATCTGGGTCGGGGTGAAGCCGTGGATGGCGGCAGAAGTGCACCACCTTAGTCAGTCTTGGCCAAAGAAAACCGAAACCTGTGCGCTTCGGCATCGCAAGAGAAGCGGTTCAATGCCTGTTGGAGTCGACGCTCCAGAGTTGGCATCTGGGCCGCGCCAAAAGACATCGAAAGGTCGTCCACGTAGAGCGTAGCGAGAACATCTTCCGGCAGCACCGAGGTGATGCCGTTGATGCTCAGGGCAAAGAGTGTGACACTGAGGACACTTCGCTGTGGGACACCCTCTTCCTGCTCCTTTGGGCCGGAGAGGTCTCCCCCCACCCGTACGCGGAATCGACGATCTCGCAAAAATTCAGATATAAACATGGGAGGCGTCCCCTCGCCCCCATCGTGTGGAGAGTCTCCATGATACCGTATCACCATGCGGTATCATAGGCCTTCTCCAGATCAGAAAAAAATACGGTGGCGTAGTGCTGTCTACGAAGGAAAGCCTCGCAGACGGCATTTTCCAGTCGGAGCAGAGCATCCGACGTGGAGTGGATCTTGCGGAAGCCGCACTGTGCGGAAGACAGATGGCCTCCGCTGTCCAGGAAAAAGGCTAATCTAACATTTACCAATTTCTCCATCAACTTAGACACGCAAGAGGTTAGAGAGATTGGGCGGAAACCGGTCGGAGTAGAGTGATCTCTCCCCGGTTTGCGAAAGGCAAGCACAATAGCGATTCGCCAGGAGTCTGGGAGAAGACCTTCCACCCAGATCCTGTTGAACAAATCTAACAGAAATGCCGGCCTCGCTCACCCAGGTGTCGAAGCATGGCGTACGCGACATCGTCCGGACCATGGGCGGTGTCCGCGCACGAAGCGAGAGCGGAACGCAACTCACTCACAGTAAACTTGTCGTTGAAGGGTTCTCCGCCTCTGGAGGAAAAGTCCAGCCGGCCGCCTTCCGCGACATCACGACGTGCATTGAATGCTGGCGGAGCAGCATCACGGCTAGAGAATGCTGAAAAAGCGGTCGCTAAGGATTCGGCCACGGACGCGGGGTCCGAGATTGCGGTCCCATTCTCCTGGAGAACGGGAGGGGGGTCCTGCGAGAACTTGCCCCGAATCCTTTTGACTCGCTTCCACACCTCAGCTAAAGGGGTCTTCCCGTTAAGTGAAGACACGTATGCCCGCCAAGAAGAGCGGCGGGCGTGCTTCGAAATATACCGGAACCTAGCCCTAGCCCGACGAAATTCAGCGATAGTGAAATCGTTCGGGCGGCGCTTATAGCGCATGTAGGCATAACGCTTCTGTTTCAGGGCCGTCTCACACTCGGCTGACCACCATGGGAGTGGTCGGCGTGCAAAACGGCCAGACGTCCTAGGGATAGTAGTCAGGCCCGCGGCGATGAGGTTGCCGGAGAAGAACTCAACGGCCTCATCTACCGACCTAAACTCCTCGACTGAGATAGAGAATTCAGTCATTTCCTGAAATGCAGGACACCGCGCCTGGGCCAAGCAACACCGAGGTGATCTCTCAGGCAGCAGTTGCCCTGAAAATGATATTTGAATGGGAAAGTGATCACTACCATGGATGTCATCGACCACCCCCAATCAAAATCAGGCTGTGCATCCGAAGAGAACAAAGATAGGTCAAGGCAGGAAAATGAAGCGGTTCTCGGACAGTGATGCGTAGACTCATCCACGTTTTGGACAGCCTTCTCAAGCTGTTCGATCAGAGCGGCAAGGACTTATCCCCTGGGATTTATTGAGTAATCTTCCCAGAGAGGATGCCTGCCGTTCAGATCTCCAAGCAAGAGAAAGGGCCTCGGCAACAGTGCCACGACGCGGTGGAAGCCCCCGCGTAGAAGTCACCTGACGGTGGAATGTACGCAGAAATGATAGTATACCTCCTATCCAGGTGCAGCTGCACAGCCACTGCCTGGAAGGGGGTATCTAAAGAGAAAGGAAGAACGGAGACATCATGCCGGGTGTAAACCACGCATCCCCAAGCCCGGCCATCCCGCGGTGGTGGGGTCGCAAGACCCTTATACCCTGGGAGGGCGGGCAGGGGGCACGTGCCTAGCATGGTCTCCTGCAAAACGATAGCTAACGGGGAACTGGACGAGACGAGCCTTCGCAGCTCCTCCCAGTTGGCCCGGAGTCCACGGCAATTCCATTGAAGGAATATGCGCTCCAGGCCTAGCTCAGAGACGCGGGGGCCCTCCTCGAACTGAAGACTCTCACAGAAATTGCCGTACGCTTCCCGGGGGCAGAACTCCGGGCGCTGTTGGCCGGACAAAGCGCTGAAGGCGCTGTCACCTTCGAGGACTTATTGGGGGAGGTTGGGCTCGCCATGCGAGTCTTTTCCTCCCTCCGCCTCGAAACCTTAGGCGGGCGTTGCGGCTTCGGAGGCGGGTGGCCCTCTTTTCGAGGAACCACCGTCTCCGAGCCACTGCCACACCTCGGGGCGTAAGCGAAGGAGCCGAAGCTCCTTTGTTGCTGTCCTCCTTTCGGGGGACAGCTTTAGGAACCCCGGAAGATGGCCAAGCGACCATCTTCAGGGGTGTTGCCTCCTGTGAGTCTAACGACTCGGTGGAGGCGAGTGGCCGTTTCGCCTTACGGGAAACCATCACGCTGGGGGAAGAGGAGGAAGCCCTGGTTTTAGCCAGGGCTGGGTATGAACTCTTTTTGCCGCCAGCTTTACCAGAGAAGCGACCGGGTTGGGTAGAGCCCGCAGAAGGGCTCCGAATGGGCGCCGAAACAACCGTGCTCGTTGGCCTGGATGGGCCAGGAGCAGAGGGTGCCTTTCTAACTATTGAGGCATATGACGTCCCAGGCAGAGCCGGGCGCGCCAGGACCAAGTCCTTAGCCTCGCGGAATGAGAGTCGATCCTGGGCCTGAACGGCCAGGAGCAGAGGGTGCCTTTCTAACTATTGAGGCATATGACGTCCCAGGCAGAGCCGGGCGCGCCAGGACCAAGTCCTTAGCCTCGCGGAATGAGAGTCGATCCTGGGCCTGAACGGCCAGGATTTCTTTCTCAAGGAGATATGCACCACATTGCTTCGAAGAAGCGGGGTGCGGCTCTCCGCAATTGACACACTTGGCCACACACGATTTAGACTTATCGTGTGCGACCTTGGAGCAATTTACACAGACTTCGGGTGACCCCGACTTTGCACGTCTACATGAGCGATTCGTATGGCCGAAGCGGTGACATAATAGCACCGCCACGGCAGTGGCACGAATGCCTTCACGCGGTAGCGGTACCAACCGGCACGCACTGACTCAGGGAGCTTGTCACAGTCGAACGTGACGAAGAGTGTAGGGGTGGGTCTCGAGGCCCCTCCCTGTTTTCTCATCACACGTTCGACCTTGACCGCCCCATGGTCGGCCAGCTCTAGGGTGATGTCCTCAATGGAGTAGTCAACGAGTTCCCTCGCATAAACTACTCCTTTCACAAAGTTCATGGTAGAGTGCGGCGTCACACTCACCGGGGTGCCATGAAGTGTCCGAAGAGCACTTATCTTGGCCGCCTCAGCGGGATTCGCCGCTTTCGCCAGAAGGCTCCCGTCCGAGAAACGGGTCACCTTCGGCTCTCTACCAATTGCACTAGCTAATCCTCTCCTCTGATGGATCATGTTTCCCTTGGACAACATGGTGCCATCAGTGGAGCGAATAACGAGGAAGCGTTTGAAGCCAGCGGGCTCGAAAACGCCAGGTAACATCTGAATCAGGGGCCCAAATGTCATCGAGGCTCCGCCCTGTGCACTTTTGTTCTTATTAAGGGGCTCCGCAACCGGGGGGGCAGAGGGGGGCGGATGTGCCGATCTTGGCTAAGGCGATTGCCATAGTGGCAGCAGACCCATCCGTCCCCGCAGCCCCCGCGGATGGAGAGGAGTCGCGGGGGCACCGGTCGGAGGAGATCCCTCCCCTCCTTGTACTGCTTCGGAAACCACAGCCGTTTGAGGAGGACCTTGCATCGGGGCGGATTCGGGTTCGGTGCTTGGCGCCGAGCCAGGATTCCCCCCCCCCCCATGGAAGGCCATACCGTCTGAGGCTGGGTTTCCTCAAGGACCATGTCTATCTCAGGGGGGTCCTCCAGTTGCCCCCCCCCCAAGACATCGCAGGTCCCGTTGGCAGTATCGTCACTAGTCTTCTTTGGGGAGGCATGGGCCTTGACCCCAGCAAGGTTCAATATTCTTGCCAGCAGGTCTTTTGAGGGAAGCGACCGAAGGGGCCTGGCTTCCCTCTCCCCCCTAAGGGGGTTTGCCCTACCGAGCCGCTTCGATGTGGAGCGGCTGTCTAAGGGCTGCCTGCTGGCTTTCTTGGCAGTCCCCTTGGAAATAACAGAGGGGACTGCCGCTGGTAAAAGGGAGGCGCCCGAAAGCATCTCTAGAGAAGGGGGTGAGTAGTAGTCCCCTTACACCCGTAAGCGAAGGAGAGGAGTAAGCCTCCTCTCCGGTTAGAGATATATGGAGGGTCCCCTGAGCAAGCACAGGGGAAAGACCTCCATTATTTTGCTGGAGCTGCTCAAGGGCGGCTCCGTCGATGTTATAGGGGAAGTTGGGGGTTGGGGTTTTTTTTATACTCATCATTGGGCATGGTGACCCTCTTTTTAAGACGGGATGCAATCGCGCATCACCTCTCTCAGTAGCCCGCACTGCAGTAGCCCGGCAGAGCCAGGCGCCGCCATTTAAGACCACCCCTCCCGCCTGGTGGCCTGGCATTCCATCGGCATGGCGGCTCCACCTTAGACATGGCGTAAAACAGATAGAATGTGAAGAGGAGAGGAAAAGGGATGTGAGGAAGGTATGGGTGGGGATGAAGCAGGTTGTTAAAAACCAACCACCCCAGACCGGAGCTCAGGGGTTAGGGAACATTGGCCCCTCCCCCCTCAGCCCCGATCCAGAACGGTTGACGAGAAGGTCAGCATCTACCCTGTGAAATTAGAGGCTGACCAGAGAAAGTTGTGGGAGAGGTTGTATGAAAAGCAAGGAAATAAGTGTTTTGAAGGAAGGAAGAGAGGCTAAGCTAGGGCCGGACGGGTTGCTGAGTCCCGTCAGCACGGCGGCCAGGATGGCAAATCGCCACGCCCCTTCCGGGGCCGGCGACTAACAACCAAAAGGGGCTTAACTTCACTAAAATTGGAAGCGATGAATCCACTTGGCTAAGCTGTATCACTCGCTCACCTGGAGGAATATCAAAAGAGATTCGTTGAAAAAGTTGAAGATAAAAAGATACCCATGAGGAACTCTGTTTTATTCTGTGTTTGTGATGGCTTGCCTTGCTAGATTACTTATTTTCTTCTAATTCATGGGATCTAAATAAGCAGAGGTGATATAACACCAGTGGGTATTTAAGCGCTGGTATGTTTGTTTTTTTCAAAGGCTTCTTGAACTCTGATTTCTGGGATCAGGAGGAACATATAGAAATTCCGACACAAATTAGTAGATTAAAACAGCATCAGAAGAGGATGAATTCCTTATACAAGAATGAAGTAAGAACAAAAACGTGATTCCTTACCATAAAGAATCATGTCGCGAATGGACGTGCTTTCCAGGGACATCCGGGCCAGTCTTGGGGCGTCGCATTTCTTCATTCTCAAATGAGTCTCTTCCTTCTGCTCAAGTCTCCACGTAAGCTGTGACTCGAGTAACTTCATGCTTTCCATGAACGAATCGTGACTTAGTTTCAGCCGATCGCGAAACTAAACAGGGGATATCAAAAGTTTTTCATGACACACCAATATTGTTTATAACTTAGAAGTAGAAACTAGTGAATATCTCTTTGGGTGGGGTAGGGGTGGGGGGGTAAGAATACCATCATGACGACAGCAGTGCATCATTTTGATATGATTCTACCACAATTTTGATTTGTCTGAGTGTGGAGACCTCCAGCTTACCATAAAATCCGAGCAAAGGGAAGGGGACTAAATGTGAATCCACCGATGTTGAATGGGGGGAGGATGGATCGGTGGCCAGTGGCGCTGTTTGATCACTCCAAGAACTCAAATGGCCTTGGCTAAGAGTCGCAAGACGGGCCAGGAGAGATCTCTGCTGCGTCAAAGCGGCTTATTCTAACATCTTTATTATACCAAATTCTTAAAATCTCTCCCCTTTGGTTTCATTTCAATGCATTGCCGCGGGCCAAAGCCCCGCTTAATTGTCGTAATACTGGGGGAGGGGGGGGGGGGATACAGCGCAGGTTGTAAGTGGGTCAAGGAGCGATTTATGAAGACTAGCAGCAGTGAGTAAGCGATTAAGTGCTGCGCTACAAACGTATCGCGTAAAATGGCGTAATAATGTGTGTGTGTGTGTGTGTGTGTGTGTGTGTGTGTGTTTAGGTGAACACTAGGAAGTGACAAACAACGAAGGCATTTTGTATAGCAGACATCTGGCGACTGTAAGCAAGGACATAAGCACCTGTAATTAATATTAGGGATAATACTAGACTATAAAAATCGAAGAAGGAAGCATGCTCCGGCGTCGGGAGGGGGAGGAGGCTTTCCCCCTGGCACAGGAACATGCGACAAGCAATATAGTCAAATAAAATGGATGAGGCCAGCCTCCTTCAAGAAGTCAAATAGTCCACAATCTGCATGTACGAACTCATCCCGATTTACAAGGGACAAGCAGTAGCGACCCCTGGGACATTCGACAAGAATGTGACGAACACTCCGTGGGACAAGGCAGTGGTCGCAGTAAGGGGCGAGATAACGTTCCATCAAATGACTGTGCGTCCTGCGAATGTGCTCAAGTCAAAATGCAATAATTTTATCAGCACAGGTTTGTTTGCCTTTGGACCTTTCCTATAAAAAGTGCTTCGTGCAAAATCTGAGCGAAATCGAACCCTGTTAACAGGTCGCACACTTTTGTCATTCCTGTGGTGTCCGGTGGGAGCGAGGGGAGTTTCATGATGAGGGTATTAACTTTCCCCTCTGAATGACATGTTTGACGGGAGTTTTTCAGATTATGTCTTCCACAGAAGCAAGAACCTTCTCTGGCTCCTGGAGAAGTCACGGAATACAGGTTTCTTGGGAACCCGCTTGCCCTCGCGGGAAGATGTCCTCCTGGTCTTCCTCCGCCACCCTCAGGTACAGAGGGAGACCTTCCCGGAGGCGGCAAAGAGCACCTCTCTCAAGCTGCATGAAGTGTGGGAGAAAGCGAACCTCACTGTCAAGGCGAAGCACGTGATCCGTCGTAACATCAGGAACCTTCACAACGAGCACATGAGCCTCATGAAGGAAGCCAAGCGGGAGACACCTGCCGCCGTGACAAAGAGGGATGTTTTGAAAGGTGACCTACAGGATGTCTTCGATATCGCGAGCAGTAAAATCGCGGAGGCCAACGTCCCAGAAGATTTGGCCTTTCTGGAACTGCGGAGGGAGGACAGACAGTCCTGTTAAATGGGGAGTATCGAGAAACTCCATGCGTCCGCTGTCGCCAAGAAGGCTGACGAAATGAAGAAGGGGCAGATTAGGAAGAGGAAGCAAGAGGCTGAAGTGAAGAAGTTGTTAAAGAAGGTTGCGCTGGAAGACACTTCTGATTCATCCTCTTTCTTCTGGATCATCTGTGTCGGATGAAGACTTCCAAGGCTGCCCTTCTCGCGCAAAAAGCCCACAGAGAAGGCCGTCCAAGAACCCAATGACCCCAGCTCTAACCAAGAATTGGGACCGGCAAAACATTTCATGTCGTCAAGCTGCTGCGTCCTTCAATGATGCAGCCTCAAGCTTGGGGCAAGATGTCTTGGAGATCTTCTCCTCTGCCTCCACAGTGCATCGGATGAGGAGAAAGAACCGAGAAACTGAAGCAAAGCGCATTGAAGAAGAAGCATTCCATGATCCGCCTCCTCTTGTTCTCCACTGGGATGGCGAACTGATTCAAAGTGCTGCCATATCTCGGATCTCAGAGGAGAGGATCGCTGTTTTGCTTACTGGGACCAACTTCGAGGAGCATCAGATTTCCCTTGGGGTTGTCATCATAGTCTCCCCATAGGTGGTGTCTTGCATTAAAGTCTCCAACTAGTAGGAATGGGGTCGGGAGTTGGGAGATGAGATTGGCTAATTTCTTAGCCAAATCTGAAGTTACTACTCCTTCACCAGGAGGAAGGTGCAGCGAGCAGACTGTGTATAAACGATTGGTATACACACAAATCGCCACTGCTTGAAGGTCTGTCCTAAACGGGATTGCTAAGTGAGAACAGTCTTCATGGACAAAAATAGCTGAACCATGAATGGGTTCTGGTGGATTCTTAAAATATCCCCCATAGTGGGGGATATTGGGTAATCGACGAATACCCAATTGGGTCTCCTGTAATGCTATACAGCAAGGGTTGTAATCATGAAGCAGTAGTTTGAATTCTTCCCATTTGGAGAAGATCCCTTGTAGATTTCAATGAACAATTGGAAACATATTCAGGGTAATTAAATTTTTCTTTTCACCTGATAGTGACTGGGGTTTTGAACCTTTTTGATTTTTAGGCGTAATTAATGTTTGAGGTATAGGTAGTTTGAAAGTTTTGAAGATGTTTTTTTTATTAGATGGCAAAGAACCATCTGTCAGTTGTGAATATCACAGGGTGGTTTTTGCTGGCAAAGATGCCTCCGAAGATATTGGGTCCTCTGTACTGGTTGGTAGTAATAGAGAGAAATGGTACAGAGTCATTCTGAGAGGTGGTTGGTGGGTCAGCTGGGATGGGTGAATAAACCCCAGAAGGCAGTTTCTCCTCTTCCAAAAGGGCCACAGCCAAAGCTGGATAAAAAAAAAATCCATTTAGCTTCTTCTGGAGTTACTGATGATGTGGATGTAATAGGCTGGCTAGTTGTGACTGATGGACTCGAGGCAGATTCCGTGGGAGGTGGGTGGATGTCCAAAGGTGAAGCGAACACCACACAAATATCCTCAAAATCTGTCTTCATGTCTTCACGAGAAGCAGGAACCTCCCTAATGATTGGAGAGGAAAGAGGAGCATCATTCTGAGGCAGAGATTCTATTAGGGTTTCTTGATGGATATTCTGCGGCCATAAAAGTGGAGGTCTGAATGGTCTCTCCTGTCTGTTATGGACTGGTTTGCCGCTCTAAGAGCGTCTGAAAAACTCACTCCTGGTTGTATGTATAATTCTTTAGCGATCCTTCTAGCATCCTTCATGCTAATTCGGAATTTATTCCGAAGAACAACAACCTCTCTTTCCTACAAGAAAAGGGTGCACTGCTTAGAGGTGGCTAGGTGATCATCACCACAGTTGTCACAACAAGGGGGACAAAAGCATGGTGTTCCATGGAAATCAGAGGAACAATTGACACATACCCTCTCCTGACTGCAGTGCTTACTGACATGTCCAAAACGTTGACAATGAAAGCACCTACAAGGATTCTCCACGTAGGGCTTCACGGGAATACACAGATAACCAGCGTTGATATTCTAGGCGAGTTCCAACTTATTGAAAGTTATGATAGTAGCGGAAGAAACTCTGGTGCCATTAACATTACGAGTGACGCGGTATGCACCAACTAACTTCCGAGAATTCAGTTTAGCAACAAGCCGGTCCAAATCATATTCAATAAGCTCCCCACACCTGATAATCCCCTTGCAGGTGTTAAAGGTAGGATGGGTTGAAGAGGAGATATTGAGGGAAGCAAGATAATCTAGTGCTTTGATTTTTTGATGCTGATCAAATGAAGAGGAATCCACTACAAGGCAGCCATCATTCCTAAGGCCACATTTTGGCAGGTTCACCACATTTGGCAACAGTCTTCATAGACATTGAAAATGTCAGCCTTACTTATTGGTGTATTATTGTCTGATTTTAAAAATACAAATCTATCATAATTAAGATCATCGTCGACCTCAGAACCAAAAGGATCGAGACTACGAAGATCACGGTCATTGGTGGCACGGGGACTACAAGCCTGGGGCCTCTGGGAAAAGTTTTTATTACTTTTAGCCATAATATTTGTATTAAAAGAACATGTACCTCTGGGAAAGTGGTCATGTTACTGTAGTTGCCCCCAGACAAGGCTCTTTACACCGTCCTCAGGGAAACAAGGAAAGGAAGTACCCTAGGAGACCTTACGGTCCATTCAAAGAGGGTACCTTTGGACTAGCAATCAAGCGGACACATGGCTGCTAAATTGTTTTGCGTCCATAAACGGCCATTTTTCAAGACTTTGTCTAGTCTTGACTTGAACTGGTCAACAGATTCACTGTTGACAACTTCCACTGGAAGTGCATTCCACTTACCGTAGATACCTGTAAGTGAAGAAATTTCTACGCAGATTGCGGTTGTAACGCTTCAGTTCAAGTTTGAAGCCGTGATTGCGCGTTCTGTTCTCACTCAGTGTGAAAATACCCCGGTAGTCAACATTGTCGAACTCTCGAAGTATTTTGAAAACTTCGATGAGCTGACCACGCAGTCTACGGGTTTCCAGAGAGAACAGATCTAATTTCCTTAGTCTATCTTCATAACTTTTATGTAGGATAGAGGGAATCAGTTTGGTTGCCCTGGCTTGTACGCGTTCCAACCTTGCGATATCCTTTCGAAACGAAGGACTCCAAAATTGTACGGCATACTCCAGGTGCGGCCGAACGAGGGAGTTGTACAAAGTACTATCTCCTTGTTACGTTATCCAAACTGGCGCTTTATGTAGCCTAACATCCTTTGGGCTTTCTTCTCTGCCTCGATGCACTGTTTCGAGAACTTGAGGTCGCTAGTGATAGTTACACCCAAGTCCTTCTCAGTGTCACTCGATTCAAGAGCAGTGCCTTTAAGGATATACTGAGATTGGGGGTTTCTGTGGCCGATATGCATCACTTTACATTTCCCCACGTTAAAAGGCATTTGCCACGTGTCCGACCCCTCCCCAATCTTCCCAAGATCTTCCTGCAGGCGGGCAGTATTTCCATCCTTTGCAACGTTCATACCAAGCTTGGTATCGTCGGCAAATTTGGAAATCTTGGCAACCATGTCACCGTCCATGTCGTTGACGTAGATGATGAATAGTAGTGGTCCCAGGACAGAACCTTGAGGCACCCCGCTAGTAACGGGCACCCACTCAGAAGTCTGTCCATTCACCACCACCCGTTGCCGTCTGCCACTTAGCCAGTTCTCGATCCAGCCGGCTACTTTTCCGTCTATGCCCAGCGCTCGCACTTTCCGGAGAAGGCGGCAGCGTGGTACCTTATCAAAGGCTTTCTGAAAGTCTAAGTAGACCACATCCACCGCCTTGTCCCGATCGTGCTCACTGAACACGAAGTGGAAGAATTCCACAAGGTTCGTCAGGCATGACCGTTGCCTTCGGAAGCCGTGCTGGGAACTCCTCAGTGGCAAGTTTGACTCTAAATACGACGTCATTTTGTCCACCATCATGCTTTCCACGAGGTTACCGACTATCGAAGTCAGACTGATAGGACGGTAGTTTGACGGTTGGCTTCGGTCTCCTTTCTTGAAGATAGGAGTTACCTCTGCTTCACGCCAGTCTCTAGGAACGAATTCGGTCCGGATTGACATGTTGAAGATTGCGCTCAGGTGTCGTGACACTTGATCGCGCACTTCTTTCAACACTTTAGGTAGAAACCCATGCGGGCCAGATGACTTGTTCGTCATTAGGTCACTGATCTTTTTTATTTCCCCTTCGGTGAAATCCATATCCTCCAGCTTTTCCCCCCGAGTAGGAATCCATTGATGGGGGATGGGACCACACTCTTCAGTAAACACTGAAGAGAATTAGTCGTTGAGGAGGTTAGCATTTTCTGCATCTAAGTGCTTTAATGCCCCCTCCTCATTTCTCAAAGGGCCAATCGTTCGACGGATTGGTTTACAGCTGTTCACATATCCAAGTCTAGAGAAGAGCTACCAAGGCAACTCAATATTTTGTAGAAATAGCATATTTCATAACAATAGAAGACAATTGAATTTATATATATTTTTACTTTAGATTTATTTAAATAATAAAATATTATATAACATTAATATTATTATATAATTCAGGGTGTCTACTTGTTTGGTGATTTGGAATTCAAGGACTTTTTGTTGTTTTCTTTGTAGGTCGCACGCTCCTACGCAGTCGTCGCAATAGGGCGCAGGCGAGCGCTCCATCAAATAGCGATGCGTCACACGAGTGTGTCCGATTCGGAGACGACAAAAAGCGACCTGAAGCCGTCGCGGCATTGAGGGATAGGTCCATGTGAACAGTCGCGGCGCAATAACACGCAACTTTAAGTTCCCTTCAATCGTCTCCCATCTTCTTTGCCAAGCAGTCCGAAGAGATGCCCGTATTCCTGCCATGTAGTGGGTGTGAGGAAGAGCGAAACGCTGGTCCGGTCGAAGAGTCCTCGAGGACTCTTTGGCGCGCTCATTCCCCGCAATTCCTACAAGTCCAAGAACCCAGCAGAAGATAATCTCGACATCCGCCCGGCTTCGCCAAAACCGTGGCGTCACGGATATCGCGAACCAGGGGATGCGGAGATTCCAATGCCCCGAGAGCACTCAGGGTGCTTTGTGAGTCGCTATAGATCACAATCCCGAACCGAGTGGTGTATCGCCACTAGCTCGGCCGTGAAGACCGACGCAGCGCCTGGCAGAGCCCCGCTGACTTGAAAAAGAGAGGATACAGCGTGGAAGCCGACCCCCTCTTGGGACTTGGAGCCATCCGTATACACTGGCACGGTTCCAGCGTGACACGAGGTGTGCTCCAAAGAGGTCGAACGCAATACTCCCGGCGCAGTACAAGTTTTGGGAGCAGAGGTGTGGCGACAAATAGCTAAATGTGGCGTCCTGGGCAGAACCAGGGGCGCAACCGGCCCGAGAGCTATATAAACCTCTCGAAGGAGTTTCCTGGCCAAAACCCAAAGGGCTTAGGGTATGACTGGCGTCTCTCACCGGCAGAGGCACCGTCGAGATCAGTAGCGGATGCAGTGAAAGCTGTTGGCGACTGAGGGAGGCACCGTGCTCACGCGTAGAGGCGAGTGATGCACTGCACGCGGCGCAGAGCGAGTGGCATCTCCCCAGCATCGACCAACAGGCTCTCAATGGGGGAAGTGCGGAAGGCACCAGGCGCATGGCGGAGGCCGGTATGGTGGATCGAATCCACCTTCCGCCATAAACGCTCGGCTGCAGATGCATAAAACTCGCATCCGTAGTCGAGCTTCGAACGAACAAAGAATCGATAAAAAAGTAGGGCAGTAGCCTTATCAGCGCCCCAAGCACTGAACGTCACGGAATGGAGAATATCCATGGCGCGGGTACAAGAGACCCTAAGGCTGCGAATATGAGAATCCCAGGTGAGGCGTCGGTCGAATACAAGACCAAGGAAACGGTGCGACTCAACCACATCCAGGCGCACCCCAATAAGAAACAAATCTGGGTCGGGGTGGAGCCGTGGATGGCGGTAGAAGTGCACCACCTTAGTCTTGGCCAAAGAAAACCGAAACATGTGCACTTAGGCATAGCGAGAGACGCGGTTCAATGCCTGTTGGAGTCAACGCTCCAGAGTTTGCATCTGGGCCGCGCCAAAAGAGATCGAAAGGTCGTCCACGTAGAGCGTCGCGAGAACATCTTCTGGCAGCACCGAGGTGATGCGGTTGATGCTCAGGGCAAAGAGTATGACACTGAGGACACTTCCCTGCGGGACACCTTCTTCCTTCTCCTTTGGGCCGGAGAGCGCTTCCCCCACCCGTACGCGGAATCGACGATCTCGCGGGGGGGGAGGCGTCCCCTCGCCCCCATCGTGTGGAGAGTCTCGATGATACTGTATCGCCATGTGGTATCATAGGCCTTCTCCAGATCGAAAACGACCGTGGCGTAGTGCTGTCTACGAAGGAAAGCGTCGCAGACGGCATTTTCCAGTCGGAGCAGAGCATCTGACGTGGAGTGAAACTTGCGGAAGCCGCACTGTGCAGAAGACAGATGGCCTCCGCTGTCCAGGAAAAAGGCTAGTCAACATTACCAATTTCTCCATCAACTTGCACAAGCAAAAGGTTAGAGAGATTGGGCGGAAACCGGTCGGAGTAGAAGGATCTCTCCCCGGTTTGCGAAAGGTGAGCACAGTAGCGATTCGCCAGGAATCTGGGAGAAGACCATCCACCCAGATCCTGTTGAACAAATCGAACAGAAATGCCATGCCTTGCTCACCCAGGTGTCGAAGCATGGCGTACGGGACATCGTCCGGACCATGGGCGGTGTCCGCGCACGAAGCGAGAGTGGAACGCAACTCTCTCCCAGTAAACCTGTCATTGAAGGGTTTTCCACCTCTGGAGGTAAAGTCCAGCCGGCGGCCTTCCGCGACATCACGACGTGCATTGAATGCTGGCGAAGCAGCATCATGGCTAGAGAATGCAGAAAAAGCAGTCGCGAAGGATTCCGCCACGGACGCGGGGTCCAAGATTGCGGAGAACGGGAGGGGGGACCTGCGAGAACTTGAACCAAATCCTTTTGACTCTCCTCCACACCTCTGCTGAAGGGGTCTTCCCATAAGTGAAGAAACGTATGCCCGCCAAGAAGAGCGGCGGGCGTGCTTCGAAATATACCGGAACCTAGCCCTAGCCCGACGAAATTCAGCGACAGTGAAATCGTTCGGGCGGCGATAATAGCGCATGTAGGCATAACGCTTCTGTTTCAGGGCCGCCTCACACTCGGGGGACCACCATGGAAGTGGTCGGCGTGCAAAACGGCCAGACGTCCTAGGAATAGTAGTCAGGCCCGCGGCGATGAGGTTGACGGAGAAGAACTCAACGGCCTCATCTACCGACCTAAACTCCTTGACTGAGATAGAGAATTCAGTCATTTCCTGAAATGCAGGCCACCGCGCCCGCGCCAAGCAACACCGAGGTGGGCTCTCATGCGGCAGTTGCCCTGAGAATGATATTTGAGTGGGAAAGTGATCACTACCATGGAGGTCATCGACCACACCCCAATCAAAATCAGGCTGTGCATCCAAAGAGCAGAGATAGGTCAAGGCAAGAAAATGAAGCGGTTCTCGGAAAGTGATGCGTAAACTCATCCACGTTTAGGACACCCATCTCAAGCTCTTCAATCAGATCGGCAAGGACTTGTCAAGGACTTGCCGTTCAGATCTCCAAGCAAGAGATAGGGCCTCGGCAACCGTGCCACGACGCGACGGAAGTCCCCCGCGTCGAAGTCAGCTGACGCTGGAATGTACGCAGAGATGATAGTATACCTCCTATCCAGGTGCAGCTACACAGCCACTGCCTGAAAGGAGGTATCTAAAGAGAAAGGAAGAACGGAGACATCATGCCGGGTGTAAACCGCGCATCCCCCAGCCCGGACATCCCGCGGTGGTGGGGTCGCAAGACCCTTATACCCCGGGAGGGCAGCCAGGGGGCACGCGCCTAGCATGGTCTCCAGCAAAAAGATAGCTAACGGGGAACGGGACGAGACGAGCGTCCCCAGCTCCTCCCAGTTGGCCCGGAGTCCACGGCAATTCCTTTGAATGAATATGCCCTCCAGGCCTAGCTCGGAGGAGACGCAGGGGCCCTCCTCGAACAGAAGACCCTCACGGGAATGGTCGTACGATTCCCGGGGGCAGAACCCTGGGCGCTGTTGGCCGGACAAATCGCTGTCACCTTCGAGGACTTATTGGGGGAGGTTGGGCTCGCCATGCAAGTCTTTTCCTCCCTCCGCCTCAAAACCTTAGGCGGGCGTTGCGGCTTCGGAGGCGGGGGGCCCTCTTTTCGAGGAACCACCGTCTCCGAGCCACTCGCTTCACCACTAGGCGTGGGCGAAGGAGCCAAAGCTCCTTTGTTGCTGTCCTCCTTTAGGGGGACAGCTTTAGGAACCCCGGAAGATGGCCTGGTGACCATCTTCAGGGGTGTTGCCTCCTGTGAGTCTAACGACTCGGTGGAGGCGTGTGGCCGTTTCGCCTTACGGGAAACGGTCACGCTGGGGGAAGAGGGGGGAGCCCTTGTTTTAGCCGGGGCTGGGTGTGAACCGTTTTTGCCGCCAGCTTTACCAGGGGGCCACCCGGGTTGAGTAGAGCCCGTAGAAGGGCTCCGAATGGGCGTGGAAACAACCGTGCTCCTTGGCCTGGATGGGCCAGGAGCAGAGGGTGCCTTTCTAACTATTTTGGCATATGACGTCGCAGGCAGAGCCGGGCGCGCCAGGACCAAGTCCTTAGCCTCGCGGAATGAGAGTCGATCCTGGGCCTGAATGGCCAGGATTTCTTTCTCAAGGAGATATGCACCACATCTTGAAAGAAGCGGGGTGCGGCTCTCTGCAATTGACACACTTGGCCACACACGATTTGCACTTATCGTGTGCGGCCTTGGAGCAATTTACACAAACTTCGGGTGACCCCGACTGTGCACGCCTACCAGAACGATTTGTATGGCCGAAGCAGTGACAGTAATAGCACCGCCACGGCAGTGGCACGAATGCCTTCACGCGGTAGCGGTACCAACCGGCCCGCACCGACTCAGGGAGCTTGTTACAGTCGAACGTGACTAAGAGTGTAGGGGTGGGTCGACAGGATGGTCAAGATCTAGAGTTCTGTTATAGCACGCCCAGAGATGGAACCCCAGGCTGGCAGTTAACAAGGGAGTAAAGCCTGCCCACCACAAGCGTTGCAGCCTTATGCACTCGAGAACAGCATCATTGAAGTGGTCAGAACATTACAGGCAGGAAAATGGTTATTGGAGCAAAACTGATCTTCCCATTATTCGTGCCCTAACGCTAATGTCCCCTCAAGGCCTGGTCTCTTGTGACCTGTGGGCATTGCATATATAGGTTCCAAAGCCTCTCTCTTCTGACACAGTGTAAGGTAGATGGTCAGCTCCTTAAGCCTAGACAGAGAGTTGAGGGGATAGTCATAGATAAAAAGGAATGCTGAGTGGAGGAACGAGGAAGCATGCCAACAACTTCCCCATGCCACATCAAAGAGTTCATTTCAACCCAGAGATGGCAAGTCCATTAATTTGCACTCTGTTTAGGTGAGTACAGTTCATCCTGGTACCATGTGCAGGTATCCAAAAAGTTGAGGGAATAGTCGTAAAAAAAAAAAAAAATTTATTAGTGCTGAGAGTAAATGAAGGGGAAGCACACCAACTTCCCCAAGCCTCATCAGATCAAGTAAAACCAGTAACAGGACTTCTCTAATTTGCACTCCAGCTGAGAGGGCCTGCAACTCCACTAGGTACCAGATGTAACAGGCTACACAGGGTAGTCCCTTGCAGGGGCTAAAGAAATCAGATACATTTAAGCTTCCACGAACAAACTCATACAAAGGGGTACTGAAATTAGAATCTCAACACATACACACTCATAGACCCTAGTCTGGTAAATGAACCACATTCATAAGTGGAAATATAGCATATGGAGGCAGGAATGGCCCATGGTCGACCTCACCTTGGTGACCTCCATACGAGATATAAGATGAGCTAAATCCACAAACCTGAGCACAAATATTCTTGGCTAATTTTGATTCTGAAAGCTTCGCGAGCATATTCAGAGCCACTTTGTTCTTCCATTCATTATCTATGATGGGAGGAGGTCGGCCGGGCATGGCAATCACTAACTGTTTCATTTTGGCGAGGAAACTCCGAAGCGCTGATGAAGAAGTTGAAGTTACTTCAACCTGATACGCGGCATTCATCATCTACAAGAGGCAATAAATAAGGGGAGAGAAAGCGATTTGAAAGCCATCATACAAACACTCCCAAGAGCAGAACCCAACAATGGTGTGGCGTGGCAACAGAGAATGAAAATGTAAAGTAATGAAGAATTTATCGCTTGATGAGAACAGGTTACGCTTGTTTTGTTGGAGAATAAAAGCCAGGAACAAGGATAAGGAGAATTTGAGTGTAGTAGTAGTAATATTAATAGAATCATAATTGCCACCCCAAGAATTCTCCTCTCAACTCAGGTCAGACAACTCCACTTTACTCCAAGATACTCCAAAAATACAAACACAGAATAAACATCAACATGAAGAGGATGCAACCAAAGCCCAGGCAACATTAAACACCTACATTACTGGCGGAATTATTATAGATTTTTCCAAAATTTGACTTTTTTCTACAAAAGAGCCAGTGAAACCAATTTCATTGATTGCAAATGAATTTATTTTATGCATCAACATCGAGTAACTATTTAACTTATATTTTCAAGAACCTTAGATTACTTTGTAAGTATAATTGGTTACACTGAAGGAACACCACTACATTGGACCATTTCAATGAAATCACAGCCAGTTGTGTGAGTCAGTTGGTAACTTGGCTTTAGAGTGCAAATAGGATGTTTTCTGTTATTATATTAACCTGTGATTGTTAACAATAGTGTTTTGTGTGTTTCAGATAGTTTATTAGTAATTTCAATAGTTTGATTTTGTGTGTTTCAGGTATTTTTTTAATTATAAATTAATTAAACCAAAATGGGTAAACAGTGATGCGAGTCCTTGAATAATTGGACAAATAAACGTGAATAAAAACTAAAACAGAAAGAAATATCAAAAAAATAGGCGTTTCATTTTTTTTTTTAATTATTTATAGAGCCCATCTGGCAACTGCCCACTTGGGCATCAGTCGCCGAGAATAGGTGTTTCAACTCAAACAGTCAGTGATATTATGAAAAAAAATGATAATGCTCAGGATTTAAACTCAAAATGAGTTGGAAAGAACAGATAGAAAATGAATACAACAGGCTTTTAAGAACAGAAGAACATCTTGCAGGAAGATATCTATTGAGCTGGCAGCACAGCTTGTTAGCCTTGCCCGAAGAACAGTAAATGACAGGGTTTTGGAAGAAATCATATCACCTGGGAAAGAAGCCTCAATTAAGAAAAAATTATGAAGACACACTATTCCTGGGCAAAGATTCACCTTGAATAGACTTCAGAATTATTTTTCTTTAGGGGGGGATGGGGGGCTATCTGGCGACTGCCCACTTAGGCATAAGTCGCCGTAAACAAACAGCCTAGTTCTAGGCTACTTTAAAAAATTTGAATAGGCAACAACAATAAAAAGAAATAACAATAACAATAACAAAACAATAACAAAAAAAAACAACTAAACCTAGTTAAATGAAAGGAAGAAGGCCGGCCTCCCCCAAATAGTCAACAAGTCCACAAGTCAATGTGCACGAATCTGTCCCGAGTACAAGGGACAGGCGGTAGCGACCCCACCCATCTCGGTACCGGGACAGGTGTTGTGCGCGAAGATCACCCAGACTGGGACATTCGACAAGAATGTGCCGAACAGTCTGGGGGACGAAGCAGTCGTTACAATAGGGCGCAGGCGAGCGCTCCATCAAATAGCGATGCGCCACACGAGTGTGTCCGATTCAGAGACGACAGAAAGCAACCTGAAGCCGCCGCGGCATTGTGGAATAGGTCAATGGGAACAGTCGCGGTGCAATGGCACGCAACTTTAAGTTCCCCTCGACCGTCTCCCATCTTCTTTGCCAAGCAGTCCGAAGGGCTGCCCGTATTCCTGCCATGTAGTCGGTGTGAGGAAGAGCGAAACGCTGGTCCGGTCGCAGAGTCCTCGCGGACTCTTTGGCGCCCTCATCGGCACGCTCATTCGCCGAAACTCCTACATGTCTAGGAACCCAGCAGAAGATAATCTCGACATCTGCCCGGCTCGCCAAAACCGTGGCGTCACGGATATCGCGAACCAGGGGATGCGGAGATTCCAATGCCCCGAGAGCACTCAGGGCGCTTTGTGAGTCGCTATAGATCACAATCCGGTCTCCGAACCGGGCACGTCGCGTAATCTCCCGTACCGAGTGGTGTATTGCCACCAGCTCGGTCGTGAAGACAGACGCAGCGCCTGGTAGAGCCCCGCTGACTTCAAACAGAGGGGATACGGCGTGGAAGCCGACCCCCTCTTGGGACTTGGAGCCATCCGTATACACTGGAATGGTTCCAGCGTGACACGATGTGTGCTCCAAAAAGGTCGAACGCAATACTCCCGGCGCAGTACAAGCTTTGAGAGCAGAGGCGTGGCGACAAATAGCTAAATGTGGTACCCTCCAGGGTGGCGTCCTGGGCAGAACCAGGGGCGTCCCCGGCCCGAGAGCTATATTTACATCTCTAAGGAGTTTCCTGGCCCTAAACCCAAAGGGCTTAGGGTATGACTGGCGTCTCTCGGCGGCATAGGCACCATCGAGATCAGCTGCGGATGCAGTGAGAGCTGTTGGCGACTGAGGGAGGCGCCGGGCTCGCGCGTACAGGCGAGTGATGCACTGCACGCGTCGTGGAGCGAGTGGTATCTCCCCAGCATCGACAAACAGGCTCTCAATGGGGGAAGTGCGGAATGCACCGGTCGCAAGACGAAGGCTGGTGTGGTGGGTCGAGTGCACCTTCCACAATAAACGCTCGGCTGCGGATGCATAAAATTCGCATCCGTAGTCGAGCTTCCAACGAACAAAGGATCGATAAAAAAGTAGGGCGGTAGCCCTATCAGCGCCCCAAGTGCTGAACGTCACGGAACGGAGAATATCCTTGGCGCGGGTACAAGAGACCCTAAGGCTGCGAATATGAGCCTCCCAGGTGAGGCGTCGGTCGAATACAAGACCAAGGAAACGGTGCGATTCAACCACATTCAGGCGCACCCCATTAAGAAACAAATCTGGGTCGGGGTGGAGCCGTGGATGGCGGCAGAAGCGCACCACCTTAGTCTTGGCCAAACTTTTTTACTTGAATCAAGCCCCCCCACTTAGCCCTGATTCTTCTTCACCTGCCCCTTCACCCGTTCCCTCAGCCTCTCTCCTTGGACTCACAGAAACTTGGCTTGCCCCTTCTGCTTGCGGTTTAAATCTCACTACCCCTGATGGTTACGTCCACTCCCATACCTCCCGTAACTCTCGCGGTGGTGGATTTGCTCTCATTCACAGTGCCTCCTGCCCTCTGAATAATCTGCCCTATCCCCCTCTTCTTTCTTTTGAGGTGCTCATCAATGTCTCTAATTCCAGCCCCTCTCTAACTATCTTAGTCCTCTACCGCCCCCCCCAGCTCCTCCCTCGAGCTTTTTCTTGATGAATTTAGTAACCTCTTTGCTGGCCTCTCCCCCACTGGTTCTCTGCTAATCCCCTCGGTGATTTCAACCTTCCTGGCCACAATCCTAATTTCAAAGCCTTTTCTGAAATCCTTGATCTCTTCTCCCTCACCCAACACGTTTCTTCCCCTACCCACTCTCACGGTAACATTTTAGACCTTGTAATCTCTGACTGTCGTAACATTTTAGACCTTGTAATCTCTGAGTGTCATATTTTCAACCCGACAACTACAAATTTGTCCAATGCTATATCTGATCACTTCCTTATCAACTTCTCTATCCCATTCCATATACCTCCCCAGCTGTCTCACAATCCTAAGCCTTTCCGTCGACTAGCCTCCATTGATATTTCCTCCCTATCTAATGATGTGGCCTCCAAACTTCCTCCCATTGATGCTTCTGCCTCTCCTGACCAGATTCTTCTTTGGAGCAACTCCTTCTCACTTGTCTTGATGCCCACTCTCCCCTTGTCACCCCTTCAAACTCCCATTGTCACTGTGAGCCTTGGTACTCCATGGAACTCTTCCGTGCTAGGCAGTCCATCCGTGCCCATGAAAGAGTCCTTAGAAAGGCTCGCACCCATGGGCAAGGACACGACCCCTCTCTCACTGGCGTTCCGACTTACGACAGCTTCCTACATGGTGAATTTAAAATCTGCTTGTGAAGCCTACTCACGTAATCTGCTTACTGATAGTAGGAATGATCCCCATACCGTCTTCCGCCTGCTCTCCCATCTTACTTCCCCAGCCCAGGTCTCCCCACCCATTAGCCCTGCTACTCTCTCGAATTTCTTCGCAGATAATGTCACTAACCTCCCTGCCTCCCTCCCTCAGCCTTCTGTCCCGGCTCCTGCCATTCTCCCTGATTTCCTGCCTCAGCCGCTTATCATTTTCCCCGCTGTGACCGCGTTGGAGCTTACAGCCCTGCTCTCGCGTTCTAAGAAATCGGGCTCCCCAAAGGACATTTTTCCGCCTAAGCTGTTAAGTAAAATTCTGCCTGCTATCCTCCCAACGCTTCTTCACCTGTTCAACACTTCCCTTGCAACTGGTATTGTCCCCTCTTCCTTCAAACGTGCGAACATCCGTCCGATTCTTAAAAAGCCTCAACTGAACCCCACTGACCCTTCCAATTATCGCCCAATTTCGCAACTTCCTTTCCTCTCTAAGGTTCTGGAGAGAGTGGTTGCTTCACGCATCAACAGTCACATGGTGGCCTGTAACATTGATGAAACCTATCAATCTGGTTTCAAGTCAGATCACTCAAAAGAAACCGCCTTTCTCAATATGTCTGATTGCTTACGAAGAGCCGCGGACAGGGGTTGTGCCTTCATCCTCATTCTACTGGACCTCTCCTCTGAATTCGATACTATTGACCATACCGTCCTACTTGATCGTCTCCACTCTTTCCTCGGCACATCAGGCACCGTGCTTGACTGGTTCCGCTCTTACCTCTAGTCTCATACCCAATCCGTTGTGATTGACGAAGTTTCATCCGACTCTACCCCCATTCGCTTTGGGGTACCACAAGGCTCTGTCCTTGGTCTTCTACTATTTCGTATCTACCTTCTCCCTCTTAGTTCCCTTCTCCGTAATCTTGGTCTATCCTTCCACCTCTATGCTGATGACACTCAAATTTTTGTTTCCTCCTCCCCCATGTCTCTTGCCTACTCTATCATTGACCTCCTGGCTGCCTACTCCTCCATTTCTGACTGGCTCTCTACTAACTTCCTCAGGCTTAATCACTCCCAAACTGAGGTCCTGCTCTTGTCAAAAAATCGGAATCTCTCTTTCCCTCACTTAATCTGGGCGGTAATACTATCATTTTCTCTGACTGCGTTAGGAATCTGGGTGTTGTTTTTGATGAGCATCTCTCCTTTAAGCCTCATATCCGCAATATCAGCAAATCCTCTCTATGTTTCCTTCGTAACTTCTCTTGCATTCGCTCTCACTTTGATTGCCAAAGTCTTGAGACTGCTGTTCATGCCTTGACTACTGTAACTCTCTGCTTGTGAATCTCCAATCCTCCTTTCTCCGCCCCCTACAGAACTATGCCGCCCAGCTTCTCCTCCGTCACCCTCGCTCTTCATACTTCAAGATACTTCTCTTCACATTTAAGGCCTTAAACAACAAGCCCAGTCTTACCTCTCTTCTGCCCTCTCACCACGCAATGTCCCTCGGGCCCTTTGGTCATCATATGCACCTCTTTTGAATATTCCTCATTCATCCCTCTGCTCAATGGGGGACTGCTCCTCCTCAATCTGCACCCCTAAGTTGTGGAATGCTCTTCCTGCTGAAATCAGGTCTTTTCCCTCTCTTACCACATTTAAGCGTCTCCTGAAAACGCATCTTTTTCAGAATTTCCATTCTCATCCCAGCACAACGTGCACTCTGGGAAGGCCTCAGGCCTTGAAGAGCGCATTACAAAAGACTTATTATTATTATTATCTTATGTACAACTTTTATCTATATTGCTTTGATATTCATATTCAATTTTCACCCATTGAAGAATGAATATAAACAGTGCATGAAATAAATGGTAGACTTAGAGAGTAACCATATTGAACATGTTCAAACAGCGTTCATTCACATGAACAAACACGAAACATATGACTCAAGATTTGTATTGTATTACTATTTTTTCAATCTATAATCAACTGCTAGAAATTTCTTTTTAATGAAAAATTATTTAGAATATTGGGTTTGAAGTACAACTATTATTCAAGCTTACACCTATATTGTCTGTTGTTTTTATTTGGTTGCTAAATGAATTAGTTGCATGACTAAGTATTCTATTTTGTAATAGCTTGAAGAATTAAACAAAGCCCCATTGTTCAGTAGTATTATTCTTCAAACAAATGAATGAATAGAAACCTATATAAGTATTTACAAATACACAAACACGTACAGTGGTATCGTACTCAGTATTGGTACTCACTTGAAAATCTGGTATCATCCCATCACTAGTTATAATCTTGCCATCAGTCATGAGTGTGCATTACACCCTCATTATGTGTGCATGTGTGTGTGTGTTGTTTCAGTGTATTTTTGTAGTGTGTGGGTAGAAATGCTGCGACCCACAATGTTACAAAAGAAGGTGAAACATTATTATGTCTACATGTATCTGATCTAGCCAAAATATACTTATTCCAAACTACTCCCCTGTCCCAACTTACTCCCCCATCGTCTCTGCAAGCTCCTTCCCCCTCCTGTTGTCTCCTGCTCTACTCGTATATTATGTATTTTAGTTCATTATTACTTGCAAATGAGCAATTTACTTTTATTCTGTATGAATTTCCTGTTTTCAGATACAAGCAATCTGAAAACATGAATGCATCAATCATGATCACAAATAATTGATAAAATCAGATAAATCCTCAGCAAAATTAATTAAATCAGTAGAAATGCTGAAGAGCAAATCATAATGGGCTAAGGACATACCTGGAGGCAGTTGTACAGAAACCAGGCAATGAAATCAAATCAGGAATAGATTCAATGATATCAGTTAGTGGAGACAATAATCACCAGGAGGAAGAGATTACAATTGAAGGAGTATGAAAGAATAATTGAGCAATTAATTACAGGTCAGATGATTAAAATTCCATATAAGGAGATTAGGACTAAAAATAATGACCCAAAATGGATGACAGATAAAATTAAGCATTATATTGGCATTAAAAAGGGCATTTATAGGAAAATAAAAAATGGGGAGGATCACTTAAGGCAGAGATATAATGAACTAGCAAGAGATGTTAAAAAGTTAGTTAGAGTAGCAAGGAGAAATTATGAAATTAAAGTGGCAAATAGGGCAAAGGAAGATCCTAAAAGTTTTTATCAATTATACAAAACTAAGGTTAGAGATAAAATAGGCCCACTTATAGATTCCAATGGAGAATTAGTGAGTCATAGGGACTCAATGGCTGGAATGCTAAATGACTTTTTTCTCTCAGTATTTACACAGGAGGATACTCTAAATATACCCGATGTGTCAATGATCTTTCGGGGTAATGATGAAGAGAAATTAAAGGATATCTTGATCACAAAGGAGATAGTGACAAAGGAAATTGATAAAATCAAAAGTAGTAAAGCACCCGGTCCTTATGAGCTCTTTCCTAGAATTTTGAAAGAATGTAAGGATGTGTTAAGTGAGCCCCTAGCATGCATCTTTAGAAAATCATTGGAGAGTGGCATTGTGCCAGTGGCATGGAAGAAAGCCAATGTGATACCTATATTTAAGAAAGGGGATAAAACAAATATGTCTAATTACAGACCAGTAAGTTTGACATCAGTGGTAGGGAAAATGATGGAATCTATTATAGCAAGGAATATTAGAGATCACTTGGATAAGCATAAGTTGATAAAAGAATCACAGCATGGCTTTAATAAGGGTAAATCTTGTCTCACTAATTTGCTGTCTTTTTATAGTAAGGTGTATGAAGCAGCAGATAATGATAAAAACTATGATATTTTATACTTGGACTTTAGTAAGGCTTTTGATCGAGTGCCACACTTACGGCTTCTGAGCAAAGTTAAAGCACACAGGATCGATGGCAGTATATTTAGGTGGATTCAGTCATGGCTTGGTGACAGACAGCAAAGAGTTAGTATAGATGGAGTTAAATCTGAGTGGGTGTGTGTTAGCAGTGGAGTTCCGCAAGTATCTGTTTTGGGTCCCTTGCTATTCTTAATTTATATTAATGATCTTGACATAGGTATAAGTAGTGACCTGAGTAAATTTGCTGATGATACTAAGCTAGGTAGGGCCATTAGGGCTGATTCTGATGCTGTTGTAATGCAGGAGGAATTGACCATTCTGTCCAATTGGGCCGAGAAATGGCAAATGAAGTTTAACATGGACAAATGTAGTGTACTTAGTATAGGTAGAAATAATCCATTGAATAGTTATAAATTAAATGGGAGAATTTTAGGGAGGACCGATTGTGAGAGGGACTTGGGTATTTTGGTAAATTCAGACCTTCGCCCTAGAAAGCAATGCCTAAATGCTAAGAATAAAGCTAATAGGATATTGGGATTCATTAGGAGGAGTGTAAGCAATAAGAGTGCTGAAGTCCTTCTAAAACTGTATCTGGCGCTAATTAGGCCTCATCTAGACTATGCAGTACAATTTTGGTCACCATATTATAGGAAGGATATTGATTTGCTTGAGTCTGTGCAGAGAAGGATGACTTACCCTTTGGTGAAAGGCTCAGAAAACTAAATCTACATACATTGGAAAGGAGAAGAGTCAGGGTAATTGATTGAAGTCTTCAAATGGGTAAAAGGATATAATAAAGGGGATCTGGCTAAGGTTCTTATACTTAGTGAACATGACAGGACACGTAGCAATGTGTTTAAGCTTGATAAGTTTAGGTTTAGAAAGGAGATTGGGAGGAATTCGTTTACAAATCGTGTGGTAAATGAATGGAATAGGCTCACTAGACATGTGATAGAAGCCTCCTCTCTGGGTAGTTTTAAGAATAGATTAGATAAATATATGGATGAAGCTGCTAGATGGGACTAACTTTTTTTTTATGTACATATGTATATTTTTTTCTAAGGAGTGGGAAGATTATATTTTGCAGTTGCATGAATGGACATAATCCTCTGGATGCATTTTATGTATATTGTAGATTAGATCTGACGAACTCCTGTAAAGGGTGACAATGTTGATGACTTTTCTCTGGTAAGAAATCTTTTGTGTGTTCACTGGAACAGGAGCTGCCAAGTGTAGGCCATGAATGGTCTTTTGCAGTCTCCTTCTTTTCTTATGTTCAGTAAACTGGGGTTCCACTGGACATGTGTGTTGTTAAGAGGGTACAAGGTTAGAGGTGTACAAGGAATACATTTGAGTGCTACAGTTGACATTGCAGTTAAATAGTTGTGCATATTTTAAGCTATTTTCTCAAAGTGTATAACATTATTGATTTTTATATAGAGTAAGGTTATTAAATCTTTGAATATTTAGAGTTCAAATACCGTTTAGCTGATTCAAATGCCCTTGCTACACAAAAGAAATGTTAAAATATACTAGCTATATGAAGGGTTCCTAATAAATCTAGCCCTAACTAAAGGCATTCACTAATCTTTATTTCTCTAGATATTATAATAATTCATAAACTAAGGATGATTGTAGTTATTCATTCTGTAAATTACTATTGAAGTATGTCCCATAAAGGACAGGCAAAAAGTGTTTGGCAATTGTTCAGGATTAACGATGACCAAACCAAAGTCAACTGCAAGATATGCGACAAGGTTTTGTCATAAGGTGGCAAAACTGAGAAAACTTTTACAACAACAAATATGAAGAAGCATATTCATACTCAACACAAAGAGTAGTTAGAAGCAGAGGAGGAAACAATGCCGAAAGAGAGCACCCGCATCATACAAAAATGCTTCATGGCCAGTTATGTTATTGCTCAAAAAGTTCCTAAGATTCAGTGTGAAGCCTCTGCATCAGGCATTTCACAAAATTAGCTAACATTAGAAGAAACATTAGACCTTAAAAAACAATTGGACATAAATAGTCTTCAAGCTAAAATAATTAGTAATGCTATTGGTGAAATGATAGCTATCAATTCACAGTCTTTTTCCATTGTTGAAGACATGGGCTTTACCAGACTCATGAAATTGCTAAAACTTAATTATGAACTTTCTTCAAGAAAGTACTTCACTACAAATACTATTCCTGAAATCCATAAGTTGAAAAGATAATCAATGAAGCAATCAACATGAGTTTTACCACTGACATCTGGACAAATAATGCTGATGCATCCTTTTATCAGGTACATAAAAATAACTATTAAGGTGAATCAATGATATTTATTTAACTACTATACATTACTCACATACTTGATATAATATTTAAATTCATCTATTCAAATGATATTCATCATTCAATATTGCAAGAATTAAAAACTAATTCATTTTAAATATTTAATAATTTATTATTATGCAAGTACATTCACATTTTAACTGTTTCAGACTTCAATGAATATCACTAATATCATGGATATGCAATTATGATTTATGAATAATAACAATGTTATCACTTATTAATTTATCTGTTTTAGCCTGACAGCAAACTATGTTGATGAGAACATGCGCAAGTCATGGGTTGTTCCTTGGGTGAAACCATTTATGGATTCATATACATCATCCAATATATGTGACATAATTCAAGATGCTATGGAAGAATATAAAATTCCACCATACAAAATCCACATGCTTGTTCATGACAATGCTGCCAATATGGTTAAAGAGGTCACAAATACAGGCTATAACAGTCTCAGTTGCTTCCTACATACCAACCAGTTAGTGACACATGATGCCATATTTGAGCAGCACATGATTAAAGATATAATTGCTAATTGCCGTCAAATAACAGGCCATTTCAACCACTCTTCATTGGAATATACTGAACTAGAATATCGTCAGAAACAACATAAGCTAATTCAAGATGTGCCAACTCGCTGGAATAGCACATATTTCATGCTTGAGTGAATATTTGAGCAAAAAAAGTGCAATCGCAAGCTACTGTGCTAAAATACCAAACCTTCCAGTATTTGATGCTAATAAGTGGGCATTAATTGGCAAATGCTCATCCTTACTGAAGATATTCCATCAAACAAATAAAAGGTAATATCTTTTAAGTTGAAATATGCAAATTTAATAAGATTTTATCAGGAGTTGCAATTTTTTACAATTTACATTGTGCTGTTGAACTGTTTATTTTATAGATTAAGTGCAAGAACAGCTAATGTCTCAGAAATAGTTCTTCAAGTGAAAGTTGAAGTATTCAATCAAGAAAGCAATGAGTGATTCAAGTAACCAAACTTGCTGAAAAAGAGAAAAAAGGGTGGATGGAAAGTAGATTCTCTGACTTTCCAATGCCTTGGGAGGTTAAGAGAAAAGTCTCCATAGGATTAGAAATTCCTGAATGTGATCATTTACACAATCTGTCTGGATCAGGCATTGATAGGTTTTGCCAACCTGGCCTGGCATTCAGGCAAAATTGTCCTGGAGCTTTGACCATAAAGGATGGTGCTGGCATAGCCTCCTTATATGGTTACTAGAAATCAACATCACAACACACCCCATACCTAATACTTGGCTTAGCCAGTGGACTTTTGGCCCTTGCAGCAAGTAGTGACCTCACAGTATACACTGGCAGTCGACTAAAGCTCATAAGAGATGAAAGTACACCAGGGAGCCAAAACCTCTGTGGAAAGAAGGGAAGCTTAGGAAAGGGGTAGGTGGGTATGTAATAAAGAGAAACAGAGATGGGAGGGGTGCACTAAGGAGTAAGGGGGGGTGATCACCTATTATTATTATCATACCCTGGAGCTAGGTGATCCCAGGATGGCATGCAGTCCACCAAGGCTACTGGACAGAATGCTGTCCAGGTGGGAATAGTTCTCTTTGTACAGAGTAGGGGTAAAAATGGCTGAGGGGATAGCTGTAATAATAATAAAAAATAATAGATAATAAAAATAAATAGATAATTCATAATAATAATAGACAATAATACAATAATAATATTAATACTAATAATAACTAATAAACTAGTGCTGAGAAGGGATGGGGGGGAAAGTGCACCAGTAACTTTCCCAGGGCCAACAGAGTTTAAATCTAATTTGCACTCAGGCTTGGAGGAGGTGACACACCTTGGATAGCAGGTGTAAGGGACTATACAGGGTACATATTGTTGGAGTATGGTGGAGTGGCCAATGGAGCAAAGTGGTGGCCTAACCTAGGTTGAGATAGGATTACTGTGTTCTATGTAATGATATCTCTGACTGGTTTATCAAGAGGAGGTTTTTTGCTGATAGTGTGTTCAAGTATCTTTGGGTGAAGGTAGTGTAGATGTGTTTGATTAAGTTGGGGTCAGGTGGTGGGTTCCAATCATGTCTAGGTGTATTTTAATTGGGAGAATTTTTGTTTCAGCATGAAGGGGTGGGGTGGGTGTGCTACATCTGATTGTTCTGAGTAACTTGGAGTGTGTTCATGTGAAATTATGCTGTGGTTGGGTGCCATGCTGGTGCTGCATAATTAAGGGTGAGGCAGATGAATTGTTTGTACAGAATGGTGAGAGGACCTTTCTGTTATCCAAATGTAATGCTTGATAGCGCTTTGAGGGCATTGATTTTCTTTGTAGCCTTGTTTGTTGTGTGCAATATTAAATGTAAGGTGGATGTCTAGTCTAAGTCCTAGGAGGGGGGAAGGGGGGTGCTCAGTGACAGGTTTTGTCTGTTTAGTCTGATTTGTGGAAGTTTGTATGTTGTGGGTGTGTCCTGGTTGCTGTTGCGTTTGAGAGGGTGTTGAGCTATAAGATTTCATAGGTGTAAGTGTTAATTAATAGAGTTTGTTTTTGTGGGGTGTCGTGTGTAAATAGGTTAAATAGTAGTGGTGAGAGAATGGCTTCTTATGGGATGCCATAATGGACTTGTCAGGTGTATTATTTAAGGGTTCAGTAAGTGACAGTGGTCTGCCTGCCAAAGATGTTTATTATTGACCTTTTCTCATTGTTGTGGAGGTTGTGTTCAGGATTTTGTATGCTAGGATGTGTTTTGGTACTGTGTCGAAGGCTTTGTTTGTCTAATGCAGCAAGGATTGTATGTGAGGGGGGTAAGGAGTGATTAAAGTTATCAATTATGTATTGTGTGGGGTTGGTGAGGGGGGATGGGGGTCGCAGTTGTGTGTGCTTTCCTGAAACCATGCTGTGTCTGAGGCAGGGGTATTCTTGGGCGGATTCTTTAGTGTATTAGTTTTTCAAGTATTTTTGATAGTGTACGCAGAAGTGAGATTGGGCAGTAGGATTTGGCTTGTGTTGGGGGTTTGTTTGGTCTGAGTATATGTATGATGCAGGCTAGTTTTCAGATTGAGGGGATTGTGTTGATGAGTCAGAAATGTTAAAAATTTCTGTGAGGGCCAGATTGCTGTATTGCCTAGGCTATTGAGGCTATTGTCTGGATCAGTGGCTTTGAGCGCACTTGAATTGTTGTGGATTTCTTTGTTTTGTCTGTGCATTGGGAGGAAACTAATGTTTGAGTAATGTTTCATGAGAATGTTAGTGTAGTTTAAGTGTTACAATTTGGCTGTTTCTGGTAACTAGTGACGTGTGGGGGAGCTGGGGTGGTATATATGTGAATTTTCTTTATGGTTCTCTAGAGTTGGGTTTGTTTTATGGTCAATTATGTTGACAATTTGGTTTTAGTTTTCTGTTTACTGTTTAGTGATTAGGTTGGTGATGTGGTTGTTGAGTAATTGTATGTGTTGTGTTTCTTGTTGTGAGGGGGTCCTCTTTTGTTTTTGAAGGTTTCGCTTCTTTATGCACTTATTTCTTTTGTGAAATTGGGGTTGTATGTTTTTCTATGGCCGTGAGGGATGATTTAACTGCTTGCATGTGTGATGGTATTGGTAATGTAGTGTAATGCTTTGGCTATTAAGGGGTAGTAATTTACAGTAAAATTCCAAAGTTTGTCTTCTACATATGTATTGTTTTTTGTTTTTGAAGGAAGTTGGTTGTGGGTGCATGGTTTGGAATGATATAATAATGGTTAGGTGGTCTGATGGGAGGTCTCATATTGTGTTCAATGTGGTTCTAATTTGTAGGTGAGATGAGCAGATTTTGTGTTGTAGGTATTATCTGGTTGGTAGGGATGTGTTGTTAAATATTATGAGCAAGTGCAATTGTTCTACTATGCGGATGCCTCTGTTGTGTGCTGTTTGGGTCTAGGCCAGAATGGGTAATGTGCATTAAAATCAGCACAGATGAGGTTTGGAAAATGTATGAGGAGTTCTAGGATATGTGTGTGGTTTCGAGGTATTCTTGGGGAGGTGGGGGATGTATATGTTCATTCTGAGCTTTTGATCTTTGTTCTAATGAATTCTATTTTTGTGTGGGCGTCCTTGTTTGTTTTTGTGTGTGAGGTGGTTTCAGTGAATGTAAAGAGTCTGTGGCCTCTGGGGGTGGTGTCTAGTCTAAGGGTGGTGAATTGGCAGAAAGGGTGAAGTCTTTATTGTGATCTCAGGATGAGTGCAAGATGATTGATGTTGAATTTATGTAGGAAATCATGTAGTTTGTGGGTGATGAAAGGAATGTGTTGAGTTGTAAGATGTTAAGGGTGTGTAGTTCTGTGGGTGTTGATAGGGGTAAACATCTAGTGCAAGTCCAGCTTGTGGTGTGATGTATTGAGGGAAGGTTTGCTTGTATTCAATTTTAGGGAGCCCTGGCTCCTCTGTATTTTGTGGTTGCAGGTGTGTCATGAGGAGAGGGGTGGAGGTGGGGGCAGAGTTGATTTCTATCTCTCCAGCAATTTGGAGAAGATTGGGCAGGGCTAGGTCATCCTCACTCATAGGAAGAAAGACGTAGGGTGGGTTAAAGATGAAGGGAACTTTGAAAGTTGGGCAGGAACCCATTGGACCCAGTCCAAAAATCTTGGAACAGCCTGAGGGCTGCAACTAGACCCTGATCTACAGTAAAAGAGGGTCAGGGACAAGGAGAATGCATTAAGAAAATACAACAAGCTCAGTAGGATCACTACTGGCCATTACCTGCTTAAGAGCATTGCCAATATTGGAGCTTTCCTTGCACTCACGACAATCCTTCTCCAAGTTCTCGAGACACCGCTGCAAAGTGCCCAGATAGGACTTACGCATCACATCTAGACGTGTTGCCAACTGCCGTCCCACGGCCTCATTCAGAGTGCTCAAAACAAGTTCTTGTATTTCGAGAGTGCACAGACGCACATCACGGGAAGTCAACTCTTCCATATTCTGGGGTAATTCCACATCTGCCATAATAATAGTAGGTATTGTAACAAGTCAGAAACAAGCACATATATAAGAACTGCAAGTAATGAATTCTCAAACCCCCTCCCAATGCAAGATAATATTCTAAGTCACAGAAATAATCTTAAGCAACCACCCCAGACCTACAAATCAACACCTATGTGCATGGTCCTAATTATTAGTGAAAGTGGGCAAACTCCAACACACCTATTTGATCATCTTGAAATTTATTGTAATTTATGAAAATAAAGGTTCTCTCATTTAATAATGACAAGAATATATTAAAAATAAAGACAAAACCAGCACAGCATCTAGGCGAATGTTTTGGAAAATGCAGAAAAATGGTAGGGATTTTGCTACCAATCTTCACTCATTCTGAGGCCTTCAATTTCTCAGTGGGGACTTACATGGGTTCTACAGCGTATAAGTCACCATGAAGTCAAATTGCTACTATATCCAGGCAACTAACCAAATCTGATGTAGTTTAACATATCCAAAACAGAAGCAATGTTGGAAGCACTCGGTTACACCATTAAGACTATTCTAGGCATTATGAACCTAGAAAAGGTGCACTTATCCTGTATCCAACTTCCCCCAATGAAGGCAGGTGGCCTAGCTGAGGAAAAAAGGAAACTGCCATCCTTTAACAGGGCTAAGTTTACTCAGTAGGAAAAGAAAGCAAAAATTTATAGAAAAGTTAGTTAGACTAAAGTAAAAAGTAAGAAATATCAAAGTTTGAAAACATTAGTAGAAGATAGAACAGGTGACTAAATTTACCTTTAAATTCATAGTTTGTTGCCTTTTCTAACAGACTTTCTCTAATTTCAGAGAGCGATTCTAGAATGACATTTTTAATTTCATCTTGCTTAATGGAAGCAATTTCTATTAAATTATCAAACAATTCTGCCTCTTTCTCTTTGGCATAATTTATCCTCCTGGGTGTGATCTGCAGCTCTCTGGCCATATCAAAGGCATACAAAATAAACATTCGCATGCATCTAGAGTGACCCTGAAAGCAAACAAAATACACCAAAATATGCAAAAAAATAAAAGGAAACGTGCATCAAAATTAGCTAAGTGAATGAAACCTGAAAAATGGAATCTATGGACAATTCCATTTCAAATATAAACAAAGTAGCGTCAAAATACATGTCAAAAAATAATGTATAAGGTGAAATAATACCTGATGAAGTAGCGTGGCAGCTATGACTAATTGCCCATTCAAGAGGAGATGAAAATGATTGAGTATTTTCGAGAAAGAGGTTAAGTCATCAGCATAATCATTGTAGTGTTGCAACTCTCCATCAATTACCCTGAGATGTAATGTTTGGGGGGGAACTTTACGGGTAAGACATCCTGAAAACCCAGAGGAAAACAAGTTAATGGAACAAGTATCTTTCTAGACCTTTCCTTAGTGATACAAAGAGGAAAATGGTGACCAAAACATATACCTGGTTTTCATACAAAAAACAAAACTCTTAAATCACAAAAATACAGCACTACACCCATATTAGGGAAGACACAAGAAATGAGAAGCAGAGACCAAATCACATACATCAGAGAAGTCATCTTTTACTAACACCTTCCAAATTGGCATCAACTAAACAGAATACACTTTCATCCCCTACACATAACTCTCCCATATCTTGACCATGAATCAACAAGCCTGCGCTATACCACTTCTAAGCACCCAAAACACAATTGTGAGTGAAAGACATTTTGAAAAATGAGAAAACTAATTTGGAAGACACAGAACTAAAATGTAGCCCCCTCCAGCTGGCTGACCAAGGAGCAATCAAGATTGAAGTCTTGAGGCCCCTCACCTGTTTTCTCATCACACTTGCAACTACAAAGTGCATCCAATTTACCAGTGAATTGGTATCCCAGGCAATACAGCAGGCAAAATCATCTCTAGCCTCTAGCCCTGAAAACCTTTCAGACATACACCGAAAAAATCCTAGGTGCAAAAAGACATCAAACGCTTCAAACAGATCTTCAACCACTATCTTCCATAACTATTCCAAATAAACCACCTACAACCCCCACACCATACCACCGAATCTTCACATGTTGCACCCCCTCTAAAATCATGAATGCATTAGTCCTAAACAAAATCAACCCACACATCCCACTAGATACTCCGCAACACGGATTCACCCATTGCACTCAAAGAAGACTTTACTCATACAAGCTTTCAACCAACTCACCACCGCACATAACAGTTATAGCAACAAGACATAAGTAAAGCCTTCACACAGTACCAAGAAACATCTTCACCAAAATGCTAAACACCACACTTTACTCCAACTACTAAAACTGACTTACTAACTTTCTCAGTGACATGTAATACACAACAGCCAGCAATCAAAAACATCAAATACACAACATCCCACAGAGAGCCATTCTGTCCTTCACCCTCAGGACCTTTCCCCTCATGACATCTACCTCCCAAATCCCAATCTTTAGCTATGCTGATGACATCATTATCCTCATGACCTACAATGCATATCATAAGATTCAAACGCTGGCTGCAACTTAACATAATGACCCTTGTTACTCTCTTCACAAGCTATAAACTGAAGTACAACAAACATCCTCACATCATCCTAGCAAACATGCAACACAAGACAGCTAAACAAATAATCTCAATATGATGGAAACAAAATTTAATTAAGTGCTGGATCTCTGCGAGAACATCTGTTGGGTGCAGTTCATGGAGGCCAAAGGATAAACCTTAACTGGGGACAACATAAGGAGAGAATAGATCAGGATATATCACTAAACGACTGAGTTGTATTTAAATCATTGACTGTTTGCTCAAAATTTGCATGCCAAATTTGCATTAAAGTGTGATGGGATGCTCTGTGCTGCAGCAACGCATCTTGTCAGGTTTTATCTCCGGACAGAGGTTCTAAACAAGCTCCCTCACCAACCCTATTCATGCACACCTATCACCATTATCACAAACTGGGTCCTTTCTCAGCCCATTCCCTCACAAACATTCACAAAAGCCAACGTTAACATGCTCTGTCAGCCCTTTACAGACTCTGACTCTAGTATATCCTCTTCACCTCAAAAATCTCTCAGATACAATCTCTCATATATTTCCACACCATAAAGCCTTTTATCCAGTCAATCCTCACTATCCACCCTTCACACACCAAGCATTTATGCCGAATTGTTCATTTACACTTCTCTCATTCTAGATCTTTAATCTCTTTCCATGACAGAAAACTCATTCTTATATATTGACACGTGCATACTTTTGTGCAGCTTCCTGCCAGGCTACGCTCAAACCCTAACATTCAAAACCTTGTGGTCACAACCTGCTTCATCTCAACCAAACATTCACAATACATCCTGATACTTAAAATATAGTCAAGGGAAAAACATGAAATTCTCTCAAATACCATCAACTTACACTGCCTTTACTTTTAACCTTCTCCTCATTTATGCGCTGCCAAATGATTCATCAACATTCCAAAATGTCTCTTACTCTCAGCCACTGCAAGCAGGTCATCAACATTTAACAAATAACAACCCATCAATCTCACATTCTGCCCTTTCTACCCCAAGGTCTGCAGGTAGATCTTCCAGACTTGAACATCTACCAATTTCCAATTTGACCATAAAGTGTACGGTTGGTGCACTTCAAACTTCCCCCCCCCCCTTGCCCTATTAGAAACAAGGACACCCATCATTTTATCCATGTTAAAGGTTCTCAAAGTGATGGGGGGGGGGCATGAAATGCATTCACTCAACCAATCAGGATTCATCCATAAGAAGACCCCCCACACCTTCAGCCAACCGTTTCTCTTTCAAACAACCAATCCCATTATTAACTATCCTTTTACACTCTTACGAGGGGGGTTGGAAAATAATTGATTTCTTTTTAATCAAAATCCCCCCCCCAAAAAAAATTTTCATTAAAATCATTAACATTAATTATTATTATATTTATAATAATTCTTAGTAATATTTTCTTTAATTTCTCGGACTTAATTTAGATTTGTAAGTACTAATTTCAGGAGCTGAAAGTTCCTCATTTAACTTGTTTATGACAGTGCCAGTAACAGTTATATGAATTAATAATTTTGTTTTAATCAAGGATTATTTGGGAGATACCAGTGTTAGTAACTGGTAACTTACATATCTTAATCAGAATACAAGTATCACAGTCTTAATTAATCACTCTTTTACTTAGTCATGTATCATCATGGTTGGCAATGATTAAATCAAACTGATTTAATCAGATTATTTAATAATTAATTTTTTTTTCTTTAAAAAATCATGATTTTATTTTTTAATCTACTTTTCTTTTATATTTTTTTTGTTTAGAAGTAAATAAACTAAAGGATATATGGTTTGAAGGTTTAGAAAAACTTATGGATGGCATTGGCACTAATTCATTCATTTTGATTTTTGACACAACTTTCAGCCTGAACTGCAATTTCTGCAAGTAGAGATATTGCATGAAATAAACATTATGTATTCAGTGGCTCATGCTGCTTTTAAGGTATAATATATGTAGAAAAAATTACAAAAAGATACATTTTTAAAAAAATCATATAAATAAAAAAATCAAATAAAAAAAATAGAAAACAAAAAATACATTTTTTTATCTATTTGATTTTTTTTCAAATCCCCCCCAAAATCGCCAAACTTGCCATATGCACATAATTTCTGCATATTTGAATTTGTCTGATTATAATTGATTAAAATCGCTTGATTTTAATCATGCCAACCCTGCTTACAACCCTCACATGCTGACACTCTTGTATATTTTCATCACAAGCCTAAGTCCATTCATTCTTCCTACATATATATACCACCCAAGAACACAGTCACCACCACATTCAAGCCCATAAACATCTCTTAACCAGCCATTCCTCACTCTATCTACTTTTCACACACCAATATTGTACGCCTATTAGCCCATAAGCTAATTAGAACAAATGGTAAGACCCCTTTGAAACGATATACCCCATTTTCTGTTTCTAAACTGACATATCATTCTATAATTTCTAGGACCACCCTACTTGGATGTAAGCATGGTGTGGTTTAAGTCCCCCTTCCTAGTTGTTTCATGAACCGCTATAAAATTACCACAGCATGCAACAGCCTCTCTCCACTCTAACCTAGAGGAGTCGCATATCCACCCAGCCTCAGGGCAAATTAGGGAAGCCCTGTCAGAGGGTTGACTCAAACTCTGATGGGTCCTGGGAAAGTTATTAGTACGCTTCCCCTCACCCTCTCTCAGCACTACTTTACCTGTTTATAATTATTAATTATTAGCATTATCATTCTTAAAAGTGCAGCGTCCACTTAATTGTGGTAATGTTGACAGGGTCTACAGCACAGGCTGTAGGATCAAAGGCTTTCTCCCTTAATCTCCCTTGAGGTAAGAGGGAGCCAAGATTCCATCTGCACCCTGGGAGCTGTAAATAACATTTATTTACAAAAAATAGATCTATTATTAATTTATCTATTATTAATTTATTCACAAAACACCCATTTTATTGTTACTTTTTTAAACTAACGTCATTAGCAAATAATGATTCTTTCCCATTCATTCCTTCTTCAATTCACTCCTTATAATTAATCGTACTAATCATTCAATTCTATTAGCCTAGCAGTTAGCATGGTGGCTAAAAAAGCAGTGAAGAGCGGTCAATGGCATAGGTTCAAACAGAACCTTTTATTAATGGGTAAGTTGTCCATTTGCACTCCTTTCACTCAAAACCTTTCCTACTTCCATACACCAGCATACTCTCATGCAGGTTCCTGGCACATCACACACAATCCCTTACGATTCATTACAAATTAATCTTCCCAGAGACTTTCCTACCATTTAAAACCTTATGATCGCAATCTGCTTCAACCATAACAATCATTTACACACTGCACCCTAGATACTTAAAACTTCGCACTTATTCAAGGATGATACCAGACTTTGATATCACACCACGCCCCATTCTCCTCCCCAAATACCATCACCTTACTCCTCTCTGCCATAAATTATAGACCCATCTTCTCACACCCCCTGTCAAAAGCTACAACCAACATCATGTCATCCACATATACCAACAAAGAACTTGCCCCCTCACCCCATTCCCTCATTTTAATATGTACTTCTCTCTCACTATTCCAGCCATAAAGAGATTAAACAGGAATGGCAACATCACACAACCTTTTGTCTTTACACCACATGGATGTCAGTCAGACCACTCAGTCCGTCAATCTTCCAGCCTAACACACACCACACTTCCAACATAAATACTCTTTACATCATCTATGTCAACTACTCGCTCCATATATTCTTAGCACCTACCATAATGCTTCTCTTACTACATGAATGTAAGATTTTACCCACCATGAAATTTACATCTCCTGCCTTATTTTTTAGGCTAGTTGTCCGAATGTAACTACTACTCCCCTCATACTAGCTCTAAAACTCCATTGTTCATCTTCTATCAATCCCTCAGCTATCCTATCTATATGTCTAATCAGAATGCTTCTAAACACTTTACAAAAAACATCTTTCTCCCCTTTACCTTTATACAATTGCAATCTAACTGCATTCTTCTAGTATTCAAGAACTCTTCCATTTTCAAATGCCTTACAACACAGTCACCTTACCCATTTCATAACCGAATCCCAACCAATTTTAAGCACCTCACATAATGAATCATTTATCACCTACTCCAGTTGCCTTCCCATTTTGTAGTCCTCTTAAAACACTTACATATTTCTCTATTTCATACCTTGATAGCACCTGTTTCACTATTCTTCTCTTTCCTCACTCTTCTCACTTCCTTCCAGTTCCAATCAGGATTATCATTCATCTTCCAGAATGGCTTCCTGCTCCCATCCAAATCCTCATTGATCTTCCAGAATAGCTTCCTGTTCCCATCCAGATCCTCATTCATCCTCTTTCCAAATGATTAATTTGCTGCCTTCCTACTCTGTTTAATCTCTTTGTTTCATTTTCCTTTTATCTCCTTGTATGCATTCAACTGCATCATACTTTCATTCTCAGGTATACTATTAAGCATTTCATATATGCCTCTTTTTTTGCTTTCTACAACACAGTTCCCATCATCACAACCATTCTCTTCCCTTTCATTCTAATTCATTGAGTTTTCACTTCCGTATTCCTTCCTCATGTCATCTCATTCATGCATCATCCAATTTAATATTAGAAAGCACAAATACATTGTGCATCATATTCTTTCTTAACAATCATGGTGTAGTTCCCCACCAAGGGTATTCTACATAAAGTGTCCACAGAATCGCATAAAATTTACATCATTTGTTGGTTATGATGAATAAAGTTCACATACTAAGTATGAGGCCTATCTGGTCATTGTGGTCATATTTATGGCCAGATAAATTTTTGGTCAAACTGATTGACCCCAAACCTTTGAGAGGTCATAACTTTGGCCAGAATTAACCAATCTGAACAATTTTAATACAGAATTGTTCAGGAGGAAGAGATCTTTCAAATGAGTGCAAGAACTATGTTTCTATAACAATTTTTGACATGATTTTTTTGTGAACTCTTTGACCTTTGACCCTGGCCAAAGTGCAACTCAGATCATCCCAAATTTCTTTCTAAAGTTCTCTTTCTATCTTCCATAGCTACAGAAAAAATAAAAATGGGATCTCCATGGGTTTAGAATCTATGGGCAATTATGTGACACTGGGTATACCTACTAAAAGTATTATTGACCCAGAAATTATGGTGATATCACATACCTACATAAGTCCTAACCATGGCATGGCCTATACACCTCTTATATAATCTTTTTGAATCAATAAATAATACATCACTGCCTATATAAACTTTATATACCTAGGTACCTACCTTATATAGGTAATCTTGCAAAATCAATGTAACATGAAAAGCAGTCTTTAACGGCCTTTCATTAATCCTTAACTAATTTATGTATGTTTTTCAGATACAATGTCATTTATGTCTTTAATATATAAATTAAAATAATTTCAAGATATCTTCTAAACTACCTACTTAATATTAATTGTGAGATATATGCAGATCCTAAAATAATTTACAGGTGTGTAATTTTGTTATTTATTTCTGATAATTTTGAAATAGCTAATGATTTTTATACAGAAACCTAACTAGCAAATTATTATATTATGAAAAAGAGGAAAATGATTTATTACTTATTAGGCCTAATTAATAGTGACTTTTGATTGATCACATATTTTTACTGTGCCAAGCTATTTCAAATGAGAGAAGGCAATTTTCACCAAATCCTTTAATTTGATCAAAACTGAATACACCTACAGAATATAGGTAGCTATACCCTCCAAAAGTAGGTATGGAGGAAATATTAAACTAAGAGTGTAATAAACCTATTCTTAGCAATGGATTATGATGTACATTAGATAACTTAATAGCTATTAGGGTTGAAGAGCTGGACTGAGAAAACATGAAAATAATTAAAAATAATGTTGATCATTGAATAGGTACCTACTCTTTTCTTGTGTTTTGTCCACTTCTCTGCGAATCTATGAAGAATCAAATCTTAAAAAGCGCTAATGGAAATGTTTGTTAGTTATAAACCAGTCTATCAACCTACAGCCCTTTGCACCTAAACTTTGACCTATTTCTACTAAGATATAATACTTGACCATTATTATGCACTCGTTTCTTTGCTTACCAATTTTCCAGGACAATGCAATGATTGAAGCAGCTATATTGATATTGTATATTGGCAATTTTAAATATAATTGCTTCAATCATTTATATATGTTTATTTTAATTAATTTATTGTATATTGTTTATAAACAGTAATTTACTATTTGGATCTTTTTCAGGCTTTGTTTCATTACGATGGCAAATTGAAAGTACTGCAGCCATCCGCCTAAGATCCATAAATCCCTGCAAAAGAAAGACCTAAGAAATGTTTCTGCTCACCTTTTGCAGAAGTTCTCATCTCTTCTTAGCAAAGATGAGAAGCTTTGTTCTGTTTGTAGGAAGAAGCTTTCAGAGTTACCAATGGAGCAAATTACTCCAGGAGTCTGGAATTTCAGCATCTGAACAGGAGTTCAATGGGATGCCAAGCCAAAAAGAGGATTCAGATGTTGTGGAAGTTGAAGTTGACTTACTGAACCAATCTTTGTCTTTCATCGGTGAGAGCCCCTTTGATAAAAGGAAAGCCAAAAGGCATCTGACTTACGTACCTGAGAAAAGGTTAAAAGTTGAAGAATCTGTTAGGAGAAAGTTGGATTTGTCGTGGGTAGTAGTTCAGCAAAACAAGGAGATGTGCCGCAAAGATGTAAAGTGAACTGTATGCCAGAAGTCATCCAGTCTATAAAGGAAAAATATCAGCAATCAAGCCGTACAGATCAAATCAGAATTCTAACCATATTTGCAACCAGTATGAGCATTAGAAAACTCATGAATGAGTTTGATTGCTCAAGAGAATGGCTGTACAAGCTCACTATATACTAAAGGAGAAAGGAATGTTAGCTTCACCTAACCCTAAGCTCGGCAGAGTGTTTCCTGAGGAACCAAAATCTTTAGTCCTTGAATATTATCATAGTGATGACATGAGTCGGGTTTTAACAGGAAAGAAGGATTGTCTAGTAGTGTGAATTGAAGGGGAAAAGCAGAGATTACAGAAACAACTCTTTCTCAACAATTTGAAGGAACTTCATAGCAGTTTCAAAGTGAAGTACCCTGAGGTAAAAGTATCATTCTCAAAGTTTGCTATGCTATGGCCACGTGAGTGTGTTCTTGCGGGAGGCAGTGGAACTCACTCAGTATGTGTCTATACAATACATCAAAATGTAAAACTGATGATGGTTGGATCCAAGAAGTCTGATATCACTGATCAACCTTCTTACCATCACCTAGTTGCCTCTGTCATATGTAATCCAGCCCATCCAGCATGCTACACGAGATTGTGCGAGTACTGTCCACCTGAGGATCAACTAAAAGCAAAACTATTTGGATTTTATGAACAGGAGAATGTGGATAATATTGAATTCAAACAGGACATTAACTGATAGATATGAGCTGGTAACCATGGTATTATCTCTTGATGATTTCATGGATAGATTTTGCGATTGTGTGGAAACTTTGGTGCAACATGATTTTGTTGAAAAATCACAAGCACAGTACTTGGAAACTGTGAAAAACAATATTGCAGATGGTGAATTTGTAGTAATTAGTGATTTTTCAGAAAACTATTCATTTGTAATACAAGACACAGCCCAGAGATATCATTGGAATCGCGCACAGGCAACAATACATCGTTGGGTGTTTTATCACATTAAAGATGGAAAACTCTGTCCTGACTCATACACCATAATTTCAGAGTGTAACGTCCACAATAATGTGTCAGTGCATCTATTTCAGTGAATGTTGATAGAGTATCTGAAATCAGTATTCCAAACGGTAAAGAAAATTTACTACTTTTCAGACAGATCTACAGCACAATATAAAAACTGTAAATCTTTCCAGAATCTTTGCTGGCATAAAGAGGAATATGGTATAGAAGCAAGTGGCATTTTTTGCCACTAGCCATGGGAAGGGCCCATCAGACGGCATAGGTGGCAACATCAAAAGGGAGGCTACTAAAGAGAGCTTGAGAAGACCCTATGACAAACCGATTGTATCACAAAGAGATTTGTTTGTATTCATTGAAACTTTTGGGAATATGAAGTTTGGATATGGAACTCAAAAGGAATATGAACAGGAAGAACTTTTGAAAACCAGACCTGTGACCAAAACTATTCCAGGCATACAAAAACTTCATTCGTTCATTCCAATATCATGTCCAGTGTTCAATGGAAAATTTGCAGGCTATGTCACTGTAATTTACAATGGACATTGGTGGCAAACTTGCATAACCAAAGCTTTTCTAGAGTCACGAGAAGTGAATGTAAAATTTCTTCACCCACATGGACCCTCTCACAGTTTTTGCTTCCCTGAAATAGAAGATCCTTGTACTATGGACATCTCTGACATTACGGTGTCAATAGAACCAAAAACTGCAACAGGAAGAAGCTACATGATTAGCAAGAAGGAGTCAGATGCAACAAACCAAGTGATGGCTCTGCTCAAATGAGTACCTAGGTATTTATTAAATAATGTTTTGTCTAAAAGTTTTTGTTTAAATTTTTGTCTTAAATAATCTTTTGTCTGTTTTGTATTAAATAACATTGTGTATAGGTAATAAAAATTGTAAATTTGTAATATTTGAAAGGTATTATGTTGTTTGTCTCACATTTCTGAAATAATAAAAAATAATCTTTTGTTTTATTGAATCCAAGACTGAAAAAAGGCAGACTAGGAAGGGGGAGAGGTTGTGTTTGGAAAGACTGAAATATGATGGCCATGTCAAGATACATCAATTTTCTCAAAATCACTATTTACTAACACTGTCTGATGTCATAAACGGCCCCAGTAGAGTGACATGACTTAAAATACCACCAACCTGATAGTATATAAATGGCCATGGATTCAAAACCCATTTTTATTTTTCCTGGAGATATAGAGAATAAATAGAGCAACTTTAGAAAAAAATTGAGGAGGATCGAAGTTGTACTTTGGCCAGCATCAAAGAGTTCAAAAAAGAGTCATCATGGCAAAAATTGTTCTGGGAATATCATTCTTCCACCCATTTGAAAGACCACTTTCTGCTGAGCATTTTGGTACCAAAATCGTTCTGATTGGTTAACTCTAGTCAAAGTTATGACCTCTCAAACATTTTTGGTCAACCAGTTTGACCAAAAATTGATCTGGCCATAAAAATGGCCATGAGTGACCCAGAGCCATAAAAATTGCTATGTGCTGTTATCTCACCAGACCTAACTTGCATACAAAAAATCATCAAAATCCATGACCTAATGTCGAGATTTTGCCAAAAAGTGTGTACACTTCACGTAAAATGCCCCATTACTCTCCTTTGCCCAACTCGTGCATATATATGTAAATCATTGTGCTAAAGAAACCTGTTTGCTACACAAGTTTCTTTCAAGCAAGAACTCTACAACCATCACTCTGGGTGGACCAAAATCTTCAGCTATAAACAATCACATCCTGTCACCTATTTGTTTATTCATATGTGCTACAACCACCCAACAACCTATTGGTAAATCAATCCAACACTTATCACAAGTCATTCTAGAAAATCTTACTAGCTTCACTTCTATCATTATAAGGTCCAGAAAAAAACACACAGTTACCCCTTGCACATCTCAACTTCTTTTTTTTCATTTTGTTTCTTTTGGTAGCAAAAGGCCCATCTTAAGGGAAGGTTAATATAAGCATAAATTAATAAAAAATTAAAATAGTAATAATAAAAAATGAAACAAAAAATGTGCAAGAAGCCAATAAATTAAATATAGAGGAAGCATGCTTCTAAAAACAACAACAACAACTCAAACCAGAGTCCAGTATGAAATAGTTCTTCCAAAGGACTAAGGACAGGTGATAGTGACCCTGCCTGTCACAATATACAGATAGCTACCATTCATGAAGCTACGCCTACATTAGGACATTCAACCACAAGATTTCTTACTGTCTGGGGGACCAGGCATCTTAACAGAAAGGTTCAAGAAAGCACTACAAATGATGCTGCATCCTGTGCATCAGATTCAGAGACAACAAAAAATGAACCAATATAGAAGCATTAGGAAATAAGTAAATGAGGAAAGTCAGGGAGTGATGGCACAACTTTAAATTTATGTGTGCCATTTCCCATCTTTTTTTGCCCTACAAATGACGGCACTATCCTGATTCCTACTACTAAATCTGACACTGAAGACACCCTCCTCCTGCTCTATTGGGCCAGGGAGGGCTCCCCCCAGACTGGCTCAATGGAGTTAGACCAAATTCTCAAAGAAGTATCCTCACCCTAAGGCATGAATGGCATCTCACATCAGCATAGGCACTGCATAAATTAGGTATGAACAAAATGATAACTATAGGTGACTGGGGAAGATGCTGCATTTATTCGTACAAGTGCAAAAAAGGCTGCGCACAACAGAAAGGAAGTTGAATCTCCCCTAGATCGACAAGGGAACTCTATATATGGGGATGGGCAGAAGGATCCTTCTGGCTTGTAGTCTTTGTGAAAAGAGAAAAATGCTTGTCTGGTGCACTCACTCCCGGCAAATACCAGATGTCCAGGAACCCAACACAAGATAATCTCAACATACACCTGGCTCGCAGCAACCATGACATTACAGATAGTGCAAACCTGGGGGTAGAGAGATTCTAATGCCACAAGAGCACTCAGGCAACTTTCTGAATAACTAAAGATCACAATCCAGTCTTCAAACCAGGCACAACATGTTATCACCTGTACTGAGCAATGTATTGCAACCAGTTCGGTAATAAAGACAGATGCGGTGCCAGTTACAGCCCCACTGACTTCAAACAAAGGGGATAAGGCATGGAAATTGACCTTCCAATGGGACTTGGAAACATTTGTATACAATGGCATAGATCCAGCATGACACTTTGGCTTTAGGGTATGACTGGCCTCACTCGGCAGCCTAGGCACCATCAAGATTAGCTGCGGATACAGTGAGAGCCATTAGCATGCGGACTCAGTTTCAGTGTTTGGCACATAATAAAGAGATAGGCGGGTCCACTAATGAGTAGGGTGAGTAATCACTTACTATTATCATACCCTGGAGCTAGGTGATCACAGGATAGCATGCAGTCCACCAAGGCACCATGGCTACCGTACCTAACTCTATCTCGGTGGGAACAGTCTTCCCAGTATTATATAATAATAATGATAATAAATAGTAGTAATAATCATTAATATCAATATAATACTAAATAATAATAATAGTAAAATATAATACTACTACTAATAATAAAAGGGTAAAGCAGTGCAGAGAGGGGCCAAGGAGAAAGTGCAATAACAACTTTCTGAGGCCCCATCAGTGTGTTCAGGATGGGAGGATGTGCAGCTCCTCAATGGTGAGATGAGTGCGGTGGATCAGGGTCTCCTTCCCAGAATCATGCTCAGCTATAAATGAGTAAAACACACATCTGTAGTCAAACTAACAATGAACAATGGAGCAGCAAAAAAAAAGCACAGCTTTGTTATGACCTCAAGTGCTAAACATCCCAGAATGATGCCAATACCTCTTCACCCAAAAGCACTACCCTCTTTACCCCTACTACTATGATTCCCACCTGGTCATACTACATACCCAAAAACTTCATTGCCCACAACCCTGTTTCCTTATTACAATATCTGTCATATTCAACACTCACACTTGGTTTACGCGGACACAGCTTAACTGGCATAAAAGGATGGGATCCACCACAGGGCTGCCCGATGGATATCGCACTCACAAAAGCAAAACTTACAGGTGTGTGGCTTCATAGGCCAGTGGCCCGAATCTGGGCTTGGTCACCTTTGACAACATGAACCAGAAGATATTGCTATATTTCAAGGAAATTGATTAAGGCATATTCAAATCAGATCATTATGATTGCCATGATGCTTATCAAATTGTTGCAGAAATAAAAAATGGGACACCACCCTGCTCTTCTACAGATTAAGGCTTAATCTTAACTGTTAATATCTGGCGGAGTAATAATGGCATGCAATTGTTCATGGCATGGCATGATGTCATAGCCTGCAAGTTAGATGTCACAGTGGGTGCCTGCTCCACTGCAGTCGTTGTTCAGAGGTAAGTGTGTGTAGGCGTTCTTAACAGGGGTAGCAGAGCTCTTACATCATGGTCTCTTATGGAAAGCGTTAATACCATTGAGGCATTGTTTACTCATGGTGGATGGCATGGTCACAGTTCCTACCATGGTGGCCATGCATCATGGAGTCAGGGTAGTACAAGTAGTGTGGACAGTGCAGTAACTGGACAAGAATCCTACCCTTCACAGTCAAGAGCACATAAGCTTAATCATATAGGAACTGATGGTCAAGTGTCTCAGTGTGCAGTTTGTGATTTGAAATATCATTGGGCACATCAGTGTCCACACGCATATGAGAACAATAATAATAGGGTCACTAAAGAAGATGATCAGACTGAAAGTGTGCAATTATCAATGTTTATGGGTGATGTACACAAAGAAGCAAGGGAAACTAAGCTGCTTTCATTGCTTAAAGAGTCAGAAGGCTGCGCTATACTAGACACCAGTTATTCTGCTACAATGTGTGGTAGACACCAGTTATTCTGCTACAATGTGTGGTAGTTTGTGGTTGCAGCAATACCTAAATTCCCTATCTGAATATGACCAGTCATTGATAGAGAGCAGGCTTTTTTTTTCAACATTTAAGTTTGGTGATGGCGCCTCTGTACCTTCATTGAAGAATTAACAATTCCTTGTTAGATTAATAACATGCATGTGGAAATTACTACTGATGTTGTCAAGGCTAATATTCAATTGCTGCTGAGCAAGAAGTCTATGAAAACTACTGGCATGGTTTTGAATTTTGTGAATGACACTGAAGATTGCCAACAAATAGGTCAAGCTAGGTTCTACTTCATCTGGATACTATGTAATACCATTGTGTAGATGACTAGACCAGGCTAATGTTCAATAGGTGATGTTGGCTTCTACTGATGCTGATGTGAAGAAATTGCCTTGAAGCTACACAAACAATTTGGACATGCCACAGCAGAAAAATTGATAAAATTCTAAAAAATACGGGTAGCAACAATACTGATCTTAAATGTGAAATTAATGATTTATTAAGCATTTGTTAAATTTAAAATACCTATTTCTAGACCAGTTGTATGTTTACCTATGGCGACGAGTTTTAACAAAAGTATTGAAAGGGTGGGGTCAAGGTTACTTCCTTGTGATAGTCAACATGGCTATGGGATTTTTTTACAGCAACAGTAATATTTTTTTATTTTTTTAAGGGGCTATCTGGCGACTGCCCACTTAGGCATAAGTCGCAGTAAACAAACAGCCTAGTTCTAGGCTACTTTAAAAAATTTGAACATGAAACAACAATAAAAAGAAATAACAATAACAATAAGTAAACAATAACAAAAACAACTAAACCTAGTTAAATGAAAGGGAGAAAGCCGGCCTCCCCCAAATAGTCAACAAGTCCACCAGTCAAAGAGCACGCACTCGTCCAAAGTACAAAGGACAGGCGGTAGCGACCCCACCCATCCCGGTACCGGGACAGGTAACGTGTGCGAAGATCACCCAGACTGAGACATTCAACAAGAGGGTGCCGAAGAGTCTGGGGGTCGACGCAGTCGTCGCAATAGGGCGCAGGCGAGCGCTCCATCAAATAGCGATGCGTCACACGAGGAGTGTGTCCGATTCGGAGACGACAGAAAGCGACCTGAAGCCGGCGCGGTATTGGGGGATAGGTCCATGGGAACAGTCGCGGCGCAATGGCACGCAACTTTAAGTTCCTTTCGACCGTCTCCAATCTTCTTTGCCAAGAGGCCGAAGGGATGCCCGTATTCCTGCCATGTAGTCGGTGTGAGGAAGAGCGAAACGCTGTTCCGTTCGCAGAGTCCTCGCGGACTCTTTGGCGCCCTCATTCCCCGCAATTCCTACATGTCTAGGAACCCAGCAGAAGATAATCTCAACATCTGCCCGGCTCGCAATAACCGTGGCGTCATGGATATCGCGAACCGGGGATGCGGAGATTCCAATGCCCCGAGAGCACCCAGGGCGCTTTGTGAGTCGCTATAGATCACAATCCGGTCTCCGAACCGGGCACGTCGCGTAATCTCCCCTACCGAGTGGTTTATTGCCACCAGCTCGGCCGTGAAGACAGACGCAGCGCCTGGTAGAGCCCCGCTGACTTCAAACAGAGGGGATACTGCATGGAAGCCGACCCCCTCTTGGGACTTGGAGCCATCTGTATACACTGGCACGGTTCCAGCGTGACACGATGTGTGCTCCATAAAGGTCGAACGGAATACTCCCGGCGCCGTACAAGGTTTAGGAGCAGAGGCATGGAGACAAATAACCAAAGGTGGTACCCTCCAGGGTGGCGTCCTGGGCAAAACCAGGGGCGCCACCGGCCCGAGAGCTATATCTAGCTCTCGAAGGAGTTTCCTGGCCCTAAACCAAAAGGGCTTAGGGTATGACTGGCGTCTCTCGGCGGCATAGGCACCATCGAGATAAGCTGCGGATGCAGTGAGAGCCGTTGGCGACTGAGGGAGGCGCCGGGCTCACGCGTACAGGCGAGTGATGCACTGCAAGCGGCGCAGAGCGAGTGGCATCTCCCAAGCAGGCTCTCAATGGGGGAAGTGCGGAAGGCACCGTTTGCAAGGCGAAGGCCGGTGTGGTGGATCGAATCCACCTTCCTCAATAAACGCTCGGCTGCGTATGCATAAAACTCGCATCCGTAGTCGAGCTTCGAGCGAACAAAGGATCGATAAAAAAGTAAGGCAGCAGCCCTATCAGCGCCCCAAGCGCTGAACGTCACGGAACGGAGAATGTTCATGGCGCGGGTACAAGAGACCCTAAGGCTGCGAATATGAGCATCCCAGGAGAGGCGTCGGTCGAATACAAGACCAAGGAAACGGTGCGATTCTACCACATCCAGGCGCACCCCATTAAGAAACAAGTCTGGGTCGGGGTGGAGCCGTGGATGGCGGCAGAAGTGCACCACCTTAGTCTTGGCAAAGAAAACCGAAACCTGTGCGCTTCGGCATAGCGAGAGACCCAGTTCAAAGCCTGATGGAGTCGACGCTGCAGAGTTGGCATCTGGGCCGCGCCAAAAGAGATCGAAAGGTCATCCACGTAGAGCAGAGCGAGAACATCTTCCGGCAGCACCGAGGTGATGCCGTTGATCCTCAGGACAAAGAGTGTGACACTGAGGACACTTGCCTGCGGGACACGCTCTTACTGCTCCTTTGGGCCGGAGAGGGCTCCCCCCACCCGTACGCGAAATCGACGATCTTGCAAAAAATCAGATATAAACAGTGGAAGGCATCCCCTCGCCCCCATCGTGTGGAGAGTCTCCATGACACCGTATCGCCATGCGGTATCATAGGCCTTCTCCAGATCGAAAAAGACCGTGGTGTAGTGCTGTCTAAGAAGGAAAGCCTCGCAGACGGCAATTTCCAGTCGGTGCAGAGCATCCGACGTGGAGTGGAACTTGCGGAAGCCGCACTGCGTAGAAGACAGATGGCCTCCACTGTCCAGTAAAAAGGCTAATCTAACATTTACCAATTTCTCCATCAACTTGCACACGCAAGAGGTTAGAGAGATTGGGCGGAAACCGGTCGGAGTAGAGTGATCTCTCCCCGGTTTGCAAAAGGCGAGCACAGTAGCGATTCGCCAGGAGTCTGGGAGAAGACCCTCCACCCAGATCCTGTTGAACAAATCTAACAGAAAGGCCATGCCTCGCTCACCCAGGTGTCGAAGCATGGCGTACGGGACATCGTCCGGACCATGAGCAGTGTCCGCGCACGAAGCGAGAGCGGAGCGCAACTCACTCACAGTGAACTTGTCGTTGAAGAGTTCTCCGCCTCTGGAGGTAAAGTCCAGTCGGCGGCCTTCCGCGACATAATGACGTGCATTGAATGCTGGCGGAGCAGCATCCCGGCTAGAGAATGCGGAAAAAGCGGTCGCTAAGGATTCGGCCACGGACGCGGGGTCCGAGATTGCGGTCCCATTCTCCTGGAGAACGGGAGGGGGGTCAAGCAAGAACTTGCCCCGAATCCTTTTGACTCGCCTCCACACCTCTGCTAAAGGGGTCTTCCCGTTAAGTGAAGACACGTATGCCCGCCAAGAAGAGCGGCGGGCGTGCTTCGAAATATACCGGAACCTAGCCCTAGCCCCGACGAAATTCAGCGACAGTGAAATCGTTCGGGCGGCGCTTATAGCGCATGTAGGCATAACGCTTCTGTTTGAGGGCCGTCTCACACTCGGCCGACCACCATGGGAGTGGTCGGCGTGCAAAACGGCCAGACGTCCTAGGAATAGTAGTCAGGCCCACGGCGATGAGGTTGCCGGAGAAGAACTCAAGGGCCTCATCTACCAACCTAAACTCAACTGAGATAGAGAATTCAGTCATTTCCTGAAATGCAGGCCACAGCACCCGCGCCAAGCACCACCGAAGTGGGCTCTCATGAGGCAGTTGCCCTGAAAATGATATTTGAATGGGAAAGTGATCACTATCATGGAGGTCATCTACCACCCCCCAATCAAAATCAGACTGTGCATCCAAATAGCACAAATATAGGTCAAGGCAAGAAAATGAAGCGGTTCTCGGACAGTGATGCGTAAACTCATCCACGTTTAGGACACCCATCTCAAGCTCTTCGATCAGATCGGCAAGGACTTGTCCCCTGGGATTTATGGAGTAATCTCCCAAGAGAGGATCCCTGCCATTCACATCTCCAAGCAAGAGATAGGGCCTCGGCAACCGTGCCACGACGCGACGGAAGTCCCCGGCGTCGAAGTCAGCTGACGGTGGAATGTACGCAGAAATGATAGTATACCTCCTATCCAGGTGCAGCTGCACAGCCACTGCCTGAAAGGAGGTTTCTAAAGATAAGAAAGAATGGAGACATCATGCCGGATGTAAACCGCGCATCCCCCAGCCCGGCCATCCTGTGGTGGTGGGGTCGCAAGACCCTCATACCCCGGGAGGGCGGCAGGGGGCACGCGCCTAGCATGGTCTCCTGCAAAAAGATAGCTAACGGGGAACGGGACGAGACGAGCCTCCGCAGCTCCTCCCAGTTAGCCCGGAGTCCACAGCAATTCCATTGAAGGAATATGCCCTCCAGGCCTAGCTAGGAGGAGATGCGGGGGCCCTCCTCGAACTGAAGACCCTCACGGGAATGGCCGTACGCTCGTCTTTTCCTCCCTCCACCAAAAACCTTAGGCAGGCGTTGCGGCTTCGGAGACGGGGAGCCCTCTTTTCGAGGAACCTCCGAGCCACTCGCTCCACCTCGGGACGTGGGCGAAGGGGCCGAAGCTCCTTTGTTGCTATCCTCCTTTCGGGGGACAGCTTTAGGAACCCCGGAAGATGGCCTAGCGACCATCTTCAGGGGTGTTGCCCCCTGTGAGTCTAACGACTCGGTGGAGGCGCGTGGCCGTTTCGCCTTACGGGAAACGGTCACGCTGGGGAAGCCCTGGTTTTAGCCGGGGCTGGGTGTGAACCCTTTTTTGCCGCTAGCTTTACAAGGGGAGTGCCCGGGTTGAGTAGAGCCCGCAGAAGGGCTCCGAATGGGTGCGGAAACAACAGTGCTCGTTGGCCTGGATGGGCCAGGAACAGAGGGTGCCTTTCTAACTATTGAGGCATATGACGTCCCAGGCAGAGCCGGGCGTGCCAGGACCAAGTCCTTAGCCTCGCGGAATGAGAGTCGATCCTGGGCCTGAATGGCCAGGATTTCTTTCTCAAGGAGATATGCACCACATTGCTTCGAAGAAGCAGGGTGCGGCTCTCCGCAATTGACACACTTGGCCACACACAATTTGGACTTACCGTGTGCGGCCTTGGAGCAATTTACACAAACTTCTGGTGACCCCGACTTTGCACATCTACAAGAACGATTCGTATGGCCGAAGCGGTTACAGTAATAGCACCGCCGCGGCAGTGGCACGAATGCCTTCATGCGGTAGCGGTACCAACCAGCACGCACCGACTCTGGGAGCTTGTCACAGTCATACGTGACGAAGAGTGTAGGGGTGGGTCTCGAGGCCCTTCCCTGTTTTCTCATCACAGGTTCGACCTTGACCGCCCCATGGTCGGCCAGCTCTAGGGTGATGTCCTCAATGGAGTAGTCAAAGAGTTCCCTCGCATAAACTACTCCTTTCACAAAGTTCATGGTAGAGTGCGGCGTCACACTCACCAGGGTGCCATGAAGTGTCCGAAGAGCACTTATCTTGGCCGCCTCGGCGGGATTCGCCGCATTCGCCAGAAGGCTCCCGTCCGAGAAACGGGTCACCTTCGGCTCTCTACCAATTGCACTAGCTAATCCTCTCCTCTGATGGATCATGTTGCCCATGGCCAACATGGTGCCATCAGTGGAGCGAATAACGAGGAAGCGTTTGAAACCAGCGGTCTCGAAAATGCCAGGTAACCTCTGAATAAGGGGCCCCGATGTCTTTGAGGCTCCGTCCTGTGCACTTTTAGTGTTAGTCTGTGGCTCCGCAACCAGAGGGGCAGAGGGGCCGGATGTGCCGATCTTGGCTTGGTCACTTGCCAAAGTGGCAGCAGACCCATCCGTCCCCGTAGCCCCCGCGGGTGGAGAGGAGCCCCGAGTCTTCCTAGTCTTTGTCTTTTTCTTTTTTGGAGAGGAGGGCAGGGAATGAACCCGATTCTCACCTCCGCCGATAGGAGCCCCTAGGCCAGATGGACCGGCCTCAGCCAAGTCCTTCTCCGAAATGATGAAGATCCTGGTGGTCGCAGGGGCACCGGTTGGAGATCCCTCCCCTCCTTGTACTGCCTCGGAGCCCTCAGCCGTTTGAGGAGGACCTTGCATAGGGGCGGATTCGGGTTTGGTGCTTGGCGCCGAGCCCGGATTCCCTCCCCCATGGAAGGTCCTACCGTCTGAGGCTGGGTTTCCTCAAGGACCATGTCTATCACAGGAGGGGCCTCCAGTTGGCCATCCCCTCCCAGGACATCGCAGGTCCCCTTGGCAGCGTCACCAGTCTTTTGTGGGGAGGCACAGGCCTTGACCCCGGCAAGGTTTAATATTCTTGCCAGCAGCTCTTTTGAGGGAAGCGACCGAAGGAGCCTTGCTTCCCTCTCCCCCCTAAGGGGGGTGGCCCTACTGAGCCGCTTACACGAGGGGCGGTCAGCAATGGGCTGCCTGCTGGCTTTCTTGGCAGTCCCTTTGGAAAGAACAGAGGGGACTGCCGCTGAAAGAAGGGAGGTACCCGAAAGCACCTCCAGAGAAGGGGGTGAGGGGGAGTCCCCTTCACCCATAGGCGTAGGAGAGGAGTAAGCCTCCTCTCGGGTTGAAGAAATATTGAGGGTCCCCTGCGCAAGCACAGGGGAAGAACCTCCATTTTTTTGTGGAGCTGCCCGAGAGCGGCTCTATCGTTTGTACAGGGGGAGTTAAAGCATTTTTTTGGTTAGACTCATCATTGGGCATGGTGACCCTCTTTTTATTACGGGATGCAACCGCTCATCACCTCTCGCAGTTGCCCGCACTGCAAGAGGTGCTTACATGCCTGGCGCTGCCATTTGGGACCACCCCTCCCGCCTGGTGGCCTGGCAGTCCATCAGCATGGTGGCTCCACCTTAGACTCAGCGTAAAAATTGATAGAATGTGAACAGGAGAGGAAAAGGGATGCGAGGAAGGTATGGGTGGGGATGAAGCAGGTTCTTAAAAAAAAAACATCCCAAACCGGAGCTCAGGGGTTAGGGAACATTGTCCCCTCCCCCCTCAGCCCCGATCTGGGACGGTTGGCTTGAGGTCAGCATCTACCCTGTGAAATTAGAGGCTGACCATTGAAAGTTGTGGGAGAGGTTGTATGAAAAGCGACGAAGTAGGGGAGAAATACAGGCTATCTAAAGGAAGAGAGGCTAAGCTGGTGCCGGACGGAGCCCTGGATCCCGTCAGCACGGCGGCCATGATGGCAAATCACCACGCTCCTTACGGGGTAATAAAAAACAAAACTGCTTCAACAATCATTAAAGGTTTGTTCATGTGTTAAATTAGTGTATTTGGTTCTCCCAAGAAAGTCCTCACTGATAACAGGGAATGGAGAGGGGCATGTAATAATGATGAGCTGAGAGTCCTTGATTAAGCATTCAATATAAAGGTGATGACTACAGCAGCAGAAAGCCCATCGAGTAATGGGACTTGTGAATGGCTCAATGCAGTCATTGGTGATCTAATAAATAAAATTCTGGCGGCTGATTGTAATGAGAATAACAAGTGGGATGGGCCTGGTGTTGTGAGCAGGCACAATGGAAAGCATATGTTGGTTCATCATGGTGGCGTCTATGTGAGAGTTCATGCTTGTCGCTTAACTCATGCTCCAGTTAGCATGACCACATCGAGTGACACTATGCCAAATGGTGAAGAGCAACAGCAGTCTGGTGAAGAGGACTGCTATCCTCCTGTGGATGATGAGGATGATCACAGCCATGACAGTGAAGGGACAGCAGTGATGAAGCTGCTGAACTGCACCAGCCAGCTGATGGTAATGAGAATCAACATGATAGTTGCATTGGTTTTGGTGGTACTGTTGGTTGGATTGACTTCAATGATATTGTTGAGTTGTCTGTGATACCTGGCAGTGTAGAGAGATGGTTGTAATGTTTAATAGTGACAATGTGATGGCAGCAAAAGAAGCTGGAATGCAAAAATGGAGGAGAAACAACAATGTTTATGAAGAAGTTGAAAATGTTGGTCAAGATGTCGTATCAGTGAGGTGGTGATAATTGAAAAAGTGAAAGATAATAAGACAGTTATCTAATCTCACAAATTTAAAACCTTGCTTAGGTCCTCTCCCCCAATTAGCTCATCCGTTATTCTTCTCTCACAAAAACAATACCTTACACAACTTTTCCAACCACTCCTCAGCAGATGCAGTGCCTGACAGAGCCTCACTGACTTGACATTTTTTACCATTCAGACACACACTTCATACTACATGCACTGCCTGTAATTAGGCTGCTTCAAAACATTTAAAGCATTCATGGAAGCAGTCTCCCAACCAAGCATCTCAACATAGGTGAAGAACTATGACAGCTGAAGGAAGATACTGGCAGGTTTATTAAACATAAAAAGAATTGGAAGGGAAGAGAAACAATGAAAATGAATGAAACTAACCAAATAGAAACACAAGTGATGTGGACTATGGAAATAAGGTCACAAATTTTAAATACTAGAGCTGGGAGGGAACATTTAAATCTCTCTGGGTTAGAAGATCATTGCAGTCATCTATGCAAGATCAAGAGGACCAGTAAAGCACCATGCTGAAGAGTAAGTAGCTTCTTCCTCTTCAATGCCAGGTTTTAGGAAGCACACAAGAACAAAAAGAGTGGACCGAAAACTGAACTAACCGATCTTATCACAGAGAATATATAAAAGTCTCTCTGGCATCGAGTGATACTTTGCAGTTGCTCCTTGGTATGGGACCATTGGTGCCTTGTGCCCTTCTTCATCAGAACTGCATCCATCAGAATGGTCCTGCGATATGCTTCTTGTACGGGATCTTGTCTTTGTAGGCAAACTGGGCATGGGAAGAATGCCCAACTTACATAGGATATCATGCTGTTCAGATTCAGGCAGATCACTCCCAAATGTATCGGGAAGCAGCGGGACACGCAGAAATAACACAGATACTTTGGGGTGACTTTCCTTGAGCTCCCGAAGCTCAGCTAATTCCTGTTTCAAATAGAAGTTATTTAACATTAGTTCAAAATTAAACTATATAGTTATTAACTTTAAGGAACAACAAATAATGAATAGAAATAAAAAGTATTCAAAAATTCAACAGTAGGATACCAATAGAACACCTCTAACTCTAAAAGATATAAGTAGGAGGTGACATTTAAATTTATGAGAACATTTGATAAAACTTTTAAAAATTATAATTATCCACAACAAAACATTATTAATTTGAAATTGACTTTATTATAGATTATCCATCTTGTTACCTTCCATGAAAACACAAAGGAAGTAAAGACTTGGAACAAATAAGATCATGGAGTGATTTTATCTGACAATTATTTCTTATACATAATGCTACTGAATATTCATTATTAAAACATCCTAAAGTATTATATATATATATATATATATATATATATATATATATATATATATATATATATATATATATATATCTATACCAGTCAATGGCTTTGGCACTCCCTCTTACGGGGGAAACTTGCGCTTCGCTACTATGATTAAAATTTAAAATCTAAAAAAAAGCAGCCATGGTTAAATTTTTATATATTTTCTGAACTTTGCCAATTATAATAATTTTAAAAAGGAAGTCTAAACTAAATTTCGCCCCTTTCAAAATATCACTTTGCTCAAATATAGTTATAGATAAATGCCGATCTGGCAACAGCCTTCAAGGGTATAAATAAGTCGCTGTAACTAAAAACTTCAACCAGGTGCTAGGCTACTCAAAATTCCCAAACCAAATAGGAAAAACACAAAGACAAAACAAGAAGCAAAAACACTCCAGCATGGGGTGGGGGGGTGGGGGTTGCCTCCCTATGCCATAAAGAAACAATATCCACTGTTTATGTAGAGCAGCCGATAGGCGTTGTAGATCCTTCTAGTCCTCCTAGACCTCTCCTCCCCTTTCAACACCATCAACCACTGTCCTCCTTGATCTCTCCAGCACTACACTTGATTGGTTCCACTCATACCTCTCCCCCCACCTTCAGGCAGACACACTCTATAACCTCTCTTCCGAGCCTGCACCCATTCATTTTGGGGTGCCTCAGGGCTCAGTCCTTGGTCCCTCCTCTTTTGCATCTATTTACTTCCTCTTAGCTCCCTTCTTCATGATTTGGGCCTGTCCTTCCACTTGTATGCTGATGACACTCAGATATACCTTTCCTCCTTCCCTGTGTCCTTTTCTCAATCAATTACCAAGCTCCTTTCAGCCTACACCTCCATAAATGAATGGCTGTCTGCCAACTTTCTCAAACTTAACCATGATAAAACTGAAGTTCTCCTTGTTGGTACCGCTTCGATGGTGGAGAAATCTAAAGCTCTTCCCGTCCCTTAACCTTGGGGAAACTAATGTCGCCTTTTCTGATACTGTCAGTAATCTTGGTGTTATTTTTGATGAGCAACTGTCATTTAAACCGCATATCCATCGTATCTGTAAATCTTCCCTCAGTTTCCTTGGCAACTTCTCACGTGTTCAATCCCATTTTGATCGATGAAGCCTGAAGACTGCTATTCATGCCTTCGTTACCTCATGCTTTGATTACTGCAATTCTCTTCTAGTGAATCTCCCTTCTTCGTCACTTCAACCCTACAACAAAGTGAAAACTATGCTACCAGGCTCCCCATTTGCCACCCTAGTTCTCTCCTTGGATGCCTGTTACAGAAGCTACATTGGTTACCTATTCATTTCAGTACCCAGTATAAAATTATTCTCATCACCTACAAGGCCCTAAACCTTGAGGCTCCACCTTATGGTGGAGCAAATGTGAGTGTGTATGTGAAGGGCCATTCTCCCACTTCTTTCCCAATACCCTCTCCCTCCCTCTGTAAGAATGTGTGTATGAATGGAAAGAAGTTTTTTTTTTTGTATATATAAATTGATTTTCACGTTTTGTATAAAATGCTTTTTCTCTTCCTCAGCTAAATTTTAAATAGTTTTTCGAAAGACCACTCTAGTAAATTTAATCACCACCATTTGTAAAGAGTGGCAGAGAGTGTAGGGTTGAAATAACCAGGACAGAGAGGGCTTTGATAGCCTCAAGACGTGACCAGATCGCATTATACCAAGCTCGGAGGCACCATTTTTTTTTACAAAGGTTTTGTGGTACCACGTGAGGGCTATTCTTTTGTTTGTTGTTGTAGTCGCAAATACTTTTTGTTGTTCGATTTTGTATAGAATTGTTTTTTCGGATTGGTAGTTGTTTTTTTTCTTTAAATATAATAGTCTGAGTGTTTACATATATTAATTGATAGTATTCTTAAGATAGGATTAATTGTATATAAATAAGTAATGAGACCTCTTATAAATATTTAACCCATATTTTGAGGGTAAATAAAGGACTGTATATCCAATCCATTTCATTTCTTCCTCAATTTCTTACATCCAAATTAGTGTAAAAAGCGAGTTGGATCGATTGGGGTTAGAGGATAGATTTTCAGCCAGCTACAACTTTATCTCTCATCTGCCCTCTCCCATCATCAAACTCCTTGCGCACTCCAGTCTAACCTCAACCTAATTCTGAACACTCCTCGTTCTGTTCCTCTGCCTAGACGGGTGACTGTTCCTTCTCAGTTTGTGCTCCTAGACTCTGGAGTGCTCTTCCTGCCGAAGCCTGATCCTCTCCCTCCCTTGCTACTTTTAAACGTCTCCTGAAGATTCATCTCTTCAGAATTGCCTTCTCTCCCCTGTAAACTTTCTCTACACTCGCTACACAACCTGCGCTCTGGGAGAGCTAACAGCCCTGAAGGGTGCATTATAAATACGTATTATTATCAAGACCTCACTGAATAAGGTTGGGGTTTGCACACATCAATGAAATAGGAGGGAAATGGAGAGGAAATAGGGAACAACCTCTACTTCCTTACTTATACTTTTTTTTAATTAGAAAATAAAATAATCACCAAGGACATGGGGCAAGTAGTAGTGACCACCACCATCTTGGTAGATGCCAGGTACAACAATCGCAGCTACCCCATACTAGACTCAAAGCCTATATAATCAAAAATAAAGTCTTAAACAGTAGCAATGAGGCTTACCTCATACAAAACTATGATACTGCAACCTAAAGCTCAAGTGTCCAGCCCCAAGTGGTAGCTGCTCACCTCATCATAGTACTAGGAGAGGTACAGAGCAGCTTCCCCATGCAAGGATATTCAACAAAAAAGTGCTGGTATGGAGTACCAAGCAATTATTGAATAAAGGTCTACAGAACCACTACATTTAATGGCAGTCTTACAACTGTGTGCAATCCAGAAGCGACAGAAAATGACTTGACATTAGAAGATAGATCCATGGGAAAAACAATGGTGCAATGAAAAAATCAAATTCCCATGCACTATCACCCATCTTCTTTGCCATGCAGCCAGAATGGGTGACCTGATCCCTGCCAGATAGTGAAGAAAGGTGAAATGTTAGTTAGATACTCAGTTTGTGCAGATAATCTGACTGACTCAGCACACTCATTCATAGCAACACTTAAGATTTCCAGAAACACAGTAGCTATGGTGTCATGGATACTGCGAACAGGGGAAAGTGGACAATACAAATGAGGGAAAGTGGAGAGTGAGAATGAAGGGAAGTGAAGAGTGGGAATGAAGTTTTATTTTTATTTTGGGAGCCTATCTGGCAACTGCCTACTTGGACATAAGTCACTGTACACAACACAGCTAACTACTAGGCTATATTAAAAAACCAATAATATTTTTAAATAACAATGATAAAAAGGAACAAAGGCTAAAAAATATAAACAAGAAAACAAAGCAAAAAGGCAAGAAGGAAGCACGGCCCGGCATCGGAGAACATGGAACCTACAAAAAAAAAAAACTGAAATAAAGTGGGAAGCCAGCCTCCTCCAAAAAGTCATATAGTACACAAGCCTGTGTTCACGAATCCATCCCAAGTACAAGGGACAAGCAGTAGTGACCCCGCTCATCCTGGTATCAAGGCAGGTAATATGCGTGAAGATCAACAAGAATGTGTAGAACAGTCTGGGATACAACACAGTTGTCACAATAAGGCACAGGCAAGCGCTCCATCAAATAGCGGTGCGTTCCACAAGTGTGTCCAATTCCAAGATGACAGAAAGCAACCTGAAGCCATCGCGGCATTGGAAGGGAGGTCAATGGGAACAGTCACTGCGCAATGGCACGTAACTTTAAGTTCCCACCGACCGTCTCCCATCTTCTTTGCCAAGTCGCACGGGGAAAGCACATATTCCTGCCATGTAATAGTCAATAAGTCCACCAGTCAAAGTACACACACTTGTCCCGAGTACAAGGGACAGGCTGTAGCGACCCCGCCCATCCCAGTACCAGGACAGGTGTTGTGCGCGAAGATCACCCAGACTGGGACATTCGACAAGAATGTGCCGAACAGTCTGGGGGACGACGCAGTCGTTGCAACAGAGCGCAGGCGAGCACTCCATCAAATAGCGATGCGTCACACGAGTGTGCCCGATTCGGAGATGACAGAAAGCAACCTGAAGCCGCCGCGGCATTGGGGGATAGGTCCATGGGAACAGTCGCGGCGCAATGGCACGCAACTTTAAGTTCCCTTCGACCGTCTCCCATCTTCTTTGCGAAGCAGTCCGAAGAGCTGCCCGTATTCCTGCCATGTAGTCAGTGTGAGGAAGAGCGAAACGCTGGTCCGGTCGCAGAGTCCTCGCGGACTCTTTGGCGCGCTCATTCCCCGCAATTCCTACATGTCCAGGAACCCAGCAGAAGATAATCTGGACATCTGCCCAGGTCGCCACAAGCGTGGCGTCACAGATTTCGCGAACCAGGGAATGCGGAGATTCCAATGCCCCGAGAGCACTCAGGGCGCTTTGTGAGTCGCTATAGATCACAATCCGATCTCCGAACCAGGCACGTCGCGTAATCTCCCGTACCGAGTGGTGTATTGCCACCAGCTCGGCCGTGAAGACAGACGCAGCGCATGGTAGAGCCCCGCTGACTTCAAACAGAGGGGATACGGCGTGGAAGCCGACCCCCTCTTGGGACTTGGAGCCATCCGTATACACTGGCACGGTACCAGCGTGACACGATGTGTGCTCCAAAAAGGTCGAACGCAATACTCCCGGCACAGTACAAGCTTTGAGAGCAGAGGCGTGGCGACAAATAGCCAAATGTGGTACCCTCCAGGGTGGCGTCCTGGGCAGAACCAGGGGCGCCACCGGCCCGAGAGCTATATCTACCTCTCGAAGGAGTTTCCTGGCCCTAAACCCAAAGGGCTTAGGGTATGACTGGCGTCTCTCGGCGGCATAGGCACCATCGAAATCAGCTGCGGATGCAGTGAGAGCTGTTGGCGACTGAGGGAGAAGGCGGGCTCGCGCGTACAGGCGAGTGATGCACTGCACGCGGCGCAGAGTGAGTGGCATCTCCCCAGCATCGACCAACAGGCTCTCAATGGGGGAAGTGCGGAAGGCACCGGTCGCAAGGCGAAGGCCGGTGTGGTGGATCGAGTCCACCTTCCGCAATAAACGCTCGGCTGCGGATGCATAAAACTCGCATCCGTAGTCGAGCTTCGAGCGAACAAAGGATCGATAAAAAAGTAAGGCAGTAGCCCTATCAGCGCCCCAAGTTCTGAACGTCACGGAACGGAGAATGTCCGTGGCGCGGGTACAAGAGACCCTAAGGCTGCGAATATGAGCCTCCCAGGTGAGGCATCGGTCGAATATAAGACCAAGGAAACGGTGCGACTCAACCACATCCAGGTGCACCCCATTAAGAAACAAATCTGGGTCGGGGTGAAGCCGTGGATGGCGGCAGAAGTGCACCACCTTAGTCTTGGCCAAAGAAAACCGAAACCTGTGCGCTTCGGCATAGAGAGAGACGCATACTGGAAAGCCATTGAGTTTCCAAAGAGCACTGATCATGGCCACTTCGGAGGGGGCGGACAGATTCGGCGAAGAAATAGGTGACCTTCGGCTCTCTACCAGTCAGACTAGCTAATGTTTTCCTTTGATGGATCATGTTGCCTTTGGCCAACACAGTACCATCTGTAGAGCAAGTAACTAGAAACTGTCCGAAGCCACCAGGCTAAAAAATGCCAGGTAGTCTCTGAGTGAGAGCCCCCCAACAAAATCAAGGCACCATTCGGTGCACTTGGGCTTTGGTCTTTGTCTGGCCTCCCCACCTGAGAGTGCCTTGGTGCTAAACAGTTCCTTTTAGAAGCAGATAAAGGTAAAGGAATTGTTGTTAAAAAATTAGAAAATATATAGTTCTGAAAGGGAGTGAGGGAAAAGAGCCCCCAACAACTTTCCCAGGCCCCTTCAGAGTGTTCATATCAACACAGTGACAGACAGGGATTCCTTAATTTGCACTCAGGCCCGGAAGACATGTAGCTCCTTCAGGTACCAAGTGTAACAAGCTACACAGGGTACACCCCGCCCTCCCTGAGAGTGAGGCATCCAATGTGCAACAAAGCAAGGATATGGGACCATGGAGTGTGTGGGCTTCAGTCCAGTAGAGGTGCGATGATAATATCAGGAGGAGGATGCACTGAAGCTCCTAGTTCAGACCTGCACATTAGCAGCAGGTGTGTGAAGTCAAACAACAACGGAGGGATGGAGCAATCCAACCAGTACCTACAATCCAATGTGACCCATACAATAGACTTCTCAGAGCAAGAATTGGACTATCAAAAAATGTTTTATCATCTTCAAACAGCAACAATGAAACCTTCCCAACTCACCCCCAGTGAAAAGGGGAAAAAATTAACTGAATGTCCCAGAGATGAGTCCTTCCCTCTCCCCTACAGACACGTACTGAGTACAAGGGACAAGCACTAGAGCGCTCACTGGTACTGGGAGAAGTAATGTGCATGGAGATCTCCTGGACCAGGATATTCCACAAGAAGGTGCTGGACAGTCCAAGGAACCAAAGTCATCCCAAAGGGAGACCAATGCGGTGGATTGAATCCACCATCCGCAATTCTGAATTGCAGAAGGAGTGGGGAAATGTCATCTTATTTTTAACACCCATCTGATTACTGTCACCGAGGCTATTTTAAAATACAAAAATGAGTAAAGAAGTTACCTCACAGAGCAAAAAATGTCCAAAGTGATTTTTTTTGTAATTTAACCTTCTATACTGGTGAGTACCAGCAAAGGCATAGATACCAAAATTACCCACTAGGCTATTTTAAAAATTAACAAAAACCAATTAAAGAAAAAAAAGCATAAGGTGCTGAAGCAAAGTACATACCCTTCACTGCCCTAGCAACGCCCCCCCCTCTCCATATATATACGAGGACTACATCTTCCAAAACTCTACAATCTGGATAGACAAAAGAGTCACAAGTAAAAAGGACAAGCAGTAACAACCCTCCCCATCCTGATACAGGTAACTTGCCATAAGATGCCCCAGGCTGGGACATTCAAAAGACCTCTTTTTAATAATGGGGGCTCTACACTGGTGACTGCTAGCATGATTTACTTAAAAAAGTAAGGATACAAATTATTTAAGAATGAACCAAAAATTAAAACTAAAGACAACAATACAAAAAACTAATGATAAAAAAAAATATGATCAGATGTTGGAGGAAGGGGCCAAAATATGCACCCAACACCCAAAAGCTTAAATGGAGCTCCAAAAAGTCACATAGTCGACAAGTCTGTATACACTCATCCTGGTACCTTGATAGGTAACCTGCATGACTATCCACCAAACTGGGACATTCAATGTGTCACAGTCTGGGGGACCATGCAGTCACCACAGTAAGGTGCAGAGAAGCAGTCCATCAGATGGCGCTGCATCCTGTAAATATTCCCAATTTGGAGATGACAGAAATCACCTGAAGCGATCAAGCATCGGAGGGTAGGACTATGGGATAAGGCAACAGATGTGCCTTTCAGGCAAGATATTTCTCATAGCAAGACCAAGGGAACAGTGCAACTCTACCATCCATCCAACTACCATTCAGGAAGAAGTCTGGGTAAGGGCAAAACCGTGGATGGCAATAGAAATGAACAACCTTAGTCTTGACAAAAGATAACTAAAACATATGTGCTTCAGCATTGCAAGAGGCATGGTTCAGAGCACATTGAGTCAATGCTTCAGGATACAATGTGGGGAGCACCAAAAGAGATAGAAAGATCTATGGAGAGCATAGTGGGAGCATCTTCTGGCAGCACCAGGGTGTTTCCAAAGCCCACTTCAATGCTCATAGGTTTGCTGTGAAACTGTTCCATACTGCCCCAGCAAAAACAAGACATTTCTACTTAATTTTATGATACTTATTAGGGTGTTTTATATTTTGTGAAGTGCAATAATTTTATCAGCACAGGTTTGTTTACCTTTAGACCTTTCCTATAAAAAGTGCTTTGTGCAAAATCTTAGCAAAATCGAACCATGTTAACAGGTCGCACACTTTTGTCATTTCTGTGGTGTCCGGTGGGAGCGAGGGGAGTTTCATGATGGGGGTATTAACTTTCCATTCTGAATGACATGTTTGACAGGAGTTTTTCAGATTATGTCTTCCACACGAAGCAAGAACCTTCTCTGGCTCCTGGAGAAGTCACCGAACCCAGGTTTCTTGGGAACCCACCTGCTCTCACAGGAAGATGTCCTCCTGATCTTCCTCCACCACCATCAGGTGCAGAGGAAGACCCTCCGGAGGTGACCAAGAACATGAAGTGTGGGAGAAAGTGAACCTCACTGTCAAGGCGGAGCACGTGATCCATCGTAACATCAGGAATCTTCACAACAAGTGTGAGAGACTCAAGAAGGAAGTCAAGTAGGAGGTTTGGAAGGGCGACCTACAGGATGTCTTCGATATGGCGAGCAGTAAGATAGTGAAGGCCAACTTCCCCGAAGAAGATTTGGCCTTTCTGGAACTGCAGAGGAAAGACAGACAGTCCTGTTAAATGGGCAGTGTCGATAAATTCCATGCATCCGCTGTTGCCAAGAAGGTTGATGAAATGATGAAGGGGCAGATGATGAAGAGGAAGCAAGAGGCTGAAGTTGTTGAAGAATGTTGCACTGGAAGACACTTCCGATTCATCCTTGGTTTCTTCTGGAACATCTGTGTCAGATGAGGACTTCCAAGGCTGCCCTTCTCCCACAAAAAGCCCACGGAGGAGAAGGCTGTCCAAGAACCCAATGACCTGAGCCATTACCATGACTTGAGACTGGGAAAACCTTTCATGTTTTCAAGCTGCTGCGTCCTTGGTTGCTGCAGCCTCAAGCTTCGGGTATGATGTTTTGGAGATCTCCTCCTCTGCCTCCAAAGTGCATCGGATGAGGAGAGAACCGAAAAACTGAAGCAAAGCGCATTGAAGAAGAAGCCTTCCATGATCCGCCTCCCCTTGTTCTCCACTGGGATGGCAAACTGATTCAAAGTGCTGCCACATCTCGGATCGCTGTTGTGCTTACTGGGACCACCTTCGAGGAGCTTCTTAGAGCACCTATCATCATTGATGGGACCCGGAGAGAAGTACAGTGGGCGCAAAGGAAATGTTAACCTCTTAAACGCAATGGAAATGTTAACTCGAATTTCGCGGTTAACTTTTTTACCGCATTCCGGACATATAGATAGTGGGAGGAGCTTGGTATGACGCATGTACCTGCAGCCAGGGCTCCCTCGCAACTTGCCGCCAGGCTCAGTTTAAGTGTGCTTGCAGAGCTCAGACAGTGTACATCTGTGTTACACTGCCCCACAGACCGCATCTTTTTCACCTTTCTGCTGACTTTGATGCCCTACCAGACACCACCATACCATCGCAATGGGGCGTAGCAAACTGACAATGGAGGAGAAGACCCGTGCCCTAACCCTAATGGAGCAGGAAGTGCCAGTAAAGTGTGTATCTGCCGATCTGAACGTGAGCCGTGTGTCACTCTTTAAGCTTAAAAAAGCAGCCATCACACTCCCTCCTGGCACCGCACCTCCTCGCAAACCTGGTTCTGGGGGCAAGAAGAAGACAACTGCTCGGACTGACAAGGTTTTGCTATGTGAGGTGAAGCAGGACCCTTCAATAACACCGGCTGAATTGAAGGGGAAACATCCTGACTTACTCCACAACGTCACTATTCGTACGATCCAGCACTGGCTACCAAAAAGATCTGGGTTTGCCCTGCCGCCAAGAAACCACTGCTGACACAGGGTATGAAGAAAAAATGGCTAGCTTTTGCGAAGAAATATCAAGATTGGACACCAGAGTAGTGGAAGAAAGTCATGGGGAGTGACGAGAGCAATTTTCGGCTCATCAGGGGTGGCTCAAAAGTGGGGCGGCGGCCCAGATATGACCACCACTACACTGAAGACCGTGAAGCACCCCGATGGCATCATGGTTTGGGGATGCTTTAGTGGGGAGAAGGGCAGGGGTGGTCTCTATTTCCTCCCCAAGAACGTCACCATGAAGGGAAAGAATTACATTGAGGTTTCGGAGGAACATCTGCTGCATGGCTGTGACTTTTTTATGCCCGATGGCGCCCCTGCACACAAGGCACGAGCTGTCAAAGACTTCCTTAATGAGCAGAACATCAAAGTTTTGGGCTGGCCAGGGAACTCACCCGACTTAAACCCCATAGAGAATGCCTGGAACCAAATGAAAAATGAAGTTGCTAAGTCCCGGCCCACCTCAATCCCCGCCCTGAAGGAGACATTCATTAAGCTGTGGGTGGCAATGGAGGGCTCCTACTCTGAGAATCTTGCAATATCCATGCCCAAGAGGATCCAGGAGGTGTTGAAGACCTGTGGGAACATGACAAAGTACTAAATATAAAGAAATGTAAGTAAAAGGACCCAATAAAACAAACTTGAAATGTACTTTTGTGCTTAATTATCCAAAAATTCTTAATGTTAACATTTCCTTTGCGCCCACTGTAGTGTCTACCGTCCTTCGGCTGCTGGAAATGTATCAGATTGCTGACAAGATCAGTGCTCTCTCCATAATTGAACAGTTGCTTGTAAGACCTCTTCTTTGGCTGGCATGGCAGCTCACATTCACAAGGTGGTACTGAAGGACACCTATGAACTCCTCTTCGGCACTCCCCCCAGGTCCCGAGGTTTCCATGTTCAATCGACTCCAAGAAAGATGGGACTTCTTCGACAAGACATCCATCTGTACCCTCAAAACAAAGAACCCCTTAATGAGTCAAGCAAATCACAGGCTGAAGATAATAGACTTCTTCAGGGGAATCATCCATGATAGAACCCACCCAGAGGAGGACTATCTCGAACTCTTTCAGCTCTCTCTTGTCTATCTGGGAGGATGGAGCAGGAATCTGCCTCGATCCAGGGCCCCTGGAGGCTATTATCAAGCGAGATGGATGGCAAAGGCAACTTACATAAAGATTGCCCTGTTTTTGCAACAACTGGAGCTGACGAGGTTGGAAAAATACAGAGTGCAATGACTGGCCTGTTTCATCAGTCTCATTTACGTCAGATTCTGGCATGAGGCAGCCGTCCCAAACTGGGCACTGAAGAATGACCTGGAGTTCTTGGCGACTCTCCAGGTTTTTGTGGATAGAGAACTCAGGGCAACGGCAGAGAAAGCCCTCTGAAGGCATCTCTGCTACCTCTCAGAGCAAGGAGCAGCCCTAGCTTTCTTTGACGAACGAGTGTCTCCCAATGACCAGGCGGCCATGGTCAAGAACCTAAGCTGTCCAGTAACCTCAAAAGCACTCAAGAGACTTGAAAAGAACTTCACTCTCCCTGACGGTCTTCCCAAATTGGTGACAAGGCAAACTTTAGAGGCCATTGGGGTCTTCACTGGGAGGATGGTCACTACCCAGAATGTGCAACATGTTCTGCAAGATCCACGAACTCGAACCACTGTCCAAGGCCTGCATGTTAACAATGATGCAGCAGAGAGAGGAATGGCACTGATCCAAAGACTCCAAGCCAGAACCAAAGATGAGCAACAAAAGCAGTTCCTCCTCAAAAGTTGTTCATCATAACCTCAAGACCATCAAGAGAATAAAGGCTGGAGTGATTGCTAAGTTCCCTCCTGCTCCTTGAGACCCATCCACCAACAACTTGATTCCCTGCTCTTCCTACAGAATTTTTCTGCATTTCTGGTGCCCCCTTGAAATTTTTCCCAACTTTGTTTGGTAATTTTCAGTTGAATAACATTTGTTGCAATTTTATGTCTTCCCCTCCAATTGATTTTTTAGAAATTTCACTTGAAATGTGGGATCTTGTCAATCTGTGTGACCAGTAAATATTGACAAATCATTGACAAATCAAACATTTATGGGTCATAAGAAACAAGGGGACACCCTTGCTGACAACTTTCAACACATTTCCTTTTTTTACCCCTTGGAGTGAAACACCCTAATACTTATATTAAATAGATCCTTAAGTAGGCTTTATATATTTTATCCCTACTCTTATAAGAATTAGACCGATCATATTTTTTTATACTCTAGAATATAAGTCATACACACCACCTTTTCAGATCCCTCTGTATGATCTCATTCCATGTCTGGTAGCTATACCCCCAGCCTCCAAACTCCTAACACCCCATTATTATCCTCTATCCTTTCCACATGACCAAACCACCTCAGTCTGCTTCTTCTCAGTGCCATACAAATGCATTTTATCCTTTAATTCACAGTTCGCAACTCTGTCACATCAGGCCTCAAATTCAGAGATGCTTCCCACATCCATCTCACCATTCTCATCTCAGTATGCTTGAGCCTCTGGATGTCCTCTTCCTTCACAACCCAACAAACCACATGAAATCCAGCTAAATACATGTAAAAAAAAAAATGTAATAGGATGCGAGGAATTATAGGTTTAATAAATTTAACTTCCTACAAGCCAAAATTTACTACCAAACAAGGATGTCAAAAACTTACCTGATCTGTGAAAGTTATTTTAGTGATTGCAAATAAAATAATTGGAAACACTGAAGGCAGAAGAGGCCTCAAAAACTCAGAACTAATTGAGAAAGAATTTGAAGACCTTCTTGATGATGATGGTGTTATGAAAATTTGTAAACCTTCCCTCAACAATCCATGATTCAAGGTAACTTGAACAATTTCATCACTAAAAAGAGAAGCCTGTAAAAAATAAAAATATGACCAATGTAATCATATGTTAATATAAAGAATATAATTAAAAATATTAGTATACTAGAAGTGAATCAATCTAAATGTAGAAGTAAAATTTCAAGTTCTATTATATATATCTTTTTTATAGCACCCTTCTGGCAATTGCCTACAAAGCCAAAAGTCGCTGCAATTACCTTATAGCTTAATGCTAGGCTAGATTAAAACCAAACACAACTAAAAAAACAAATTCAAACCAAAAAACACAAGCAAAAAAGGAAGCACACTCGGGCATCGTGGGGAATAGAATATATTTTATTAAATATTATATATATATTTTATGAACTTAAATTTTTTTTTACTATTTTCCAAGCTTGAAACTGTGGACTCATCAGGTCTGTGGCCTGGTGGAGAGAGACGGGTACCAGAGTTGATGGAAGAACTTCTCCAAACTGGCTTTGGAGATCACTGTATTAACCCTGTCATATTGAATCAGACTCTTCATAAGGGCCAGGTCTCAATGAAGAGCCTCCGTTGGAATAGAGTTGGGAAACTACCCCCTGAAAAATGAGGACAAGCACATCATGACTCTCTGAGATATACCACTACACCAGGGCTGTGACGAGAGTCAAGGCCTGGTTCTCCCCCAACCCTCCTCCAGGCAGCTTGGGAACTCTATTCAGTTTCTCCACATCCTCTCCCAACACAAGGATTAGGAGCCTGCTCAAGGTCATTTTGCTTTTGTGACCAGGCCTCCTTTCTAGGCAGGATCGTGTCCACACCGGCCATTGATCCCCTCCTTTTCTCCCTCTGCATCAACAGGAACTGTTTGTCCTCCTCAGTGCAGAGCATCCTGGTGAGCCATATCGAAGAAGTTATCCAGGTCGCCTTCAAAATCCTTCTCCATCTGGTACTGGACTGCAGACTACTTTCTCTTTTCCTTCCTGAGAGATCCCAAGTTGAAGAGCGCCTCCAGCTTCTCAATAAGGTGCTTCGTTAGACGCACAGAAATTCTGGCCTTATCCCAGAAGGAAAGAGCAGTGCCAACTGCTCCCATAGCTGCTTCATGAATGGCCTTCTTCTCTTGATTGTGAAGATGGAAAAAGACTTGAAGAACCTGTCTCTTGGAGGGGAGCTTGACCTGGTAATGGTTGAGGAAGGCTTCCCTACAAGTAAATCTCACACAAACAATTTGATACCATCAGAGAAAAAATGCCTGGTTAACAAAATTCCATCGTCCACTTATCTACAAATGGAGACATTATTATTATCAGTAATTAATAGTGAACCCCAATATGAGATAAACTTTGGATACCCATCGCCACCAGTAAACAACATTTAATTTGGATAACATTTTAGCCATGCTGTTTCTACACCATAAGAAATGTTTTTGAAGGGTACCAGGCAAACTTTTCAAAAATTGAAAAATAAGGACCACCCTAATGTTCATACACTAATGAAGATATTTAAGGAAAGTTTCCAGACCATTTATCCATATTTATGTAGTTGCTATTTATGATACTAACCAGAAGGTATTAGTTTTCTAACCTAAAATAATCATTCTTAATTCTAATTTGTGCTGATTCTGTGGATGAGCAACTAAAGTGACTTGATTTTACTGTTCTCTGGCTCATCTCATGGATGAGACATTATTATAGTTTGGGGATTGCATTGTAGGTCTGATATTGCTACATGCAAATAATCTGACAAAAATGTTGTACTTTGATATTTTCAGTTCTGATTTAATGGCTATTTTGACCTATGTTTCTTGACTTTTGAGAACCAAAAATGGCAATAAAAATAGAGGGAAGAAATGCCTAAATGACTTAAAGTTCTAATAATGATAAGTATGCCTAGTATAAAAAAAGAAAAAGAACATTTGCAAGCAATGCAAGATCACTCTCTGTGTTGTCCGTCCCATTTTGAGGAACACCATATACAGTCAACTATAGCTGGCTCACTATCATAATAGATGGAGATTAATGCAACTGACTCTTGTCAATATTTCTTTGCCTGTGGTGAGTACCTGTTAAATTAATTTCAACATAAAAATTATATACCTATAAAATTTATTTGGAAATACATATAAACTGTGTATAGATATTCCATAGTATTTAGGTATTGCAAAGTTATAATCTATTCATGCTGAAAAATATGCCATTTCCATTTTATTTTAAAGTATAAAATATATATTGTTTGTTTGTGCATGCATAAAGGATTAATTACTTCATCGTTATATATTACAAAGTGAGAAGAAAATTACTATTAATTTTGGAAAAATGTCATTTTTCCTACACTTGTCAGCAGTGACAGCATTGTGGGCTCCACGCTTAAAGGGCTAAGGTTTTATTTAGTATTAATATCAAAATAACATTGCCATCATGTATTTGGCTATTACTTTCAACATAACCATGAGAAAAAGAGAAACCAGAATATATAAAACTATATTATAGTTAACATATTAGATACATCATTAATATACCATAAAAAGATCTTACCTGAAATTTATTATTTGATATTTCAAAATCTTCCAAATTTAAGGAATCAAAAATTCTAATAGGCTTTTTTTCTTTTTCCTCATTATTAAAAATATTTTTAAATAAGGCAGCAGAGGGAAGTGGACCAAACTGAATTTGCATTGGACGATATGAATAACTGCCAGAGGATTTTTTTCTTTTTATGCTCACTACTGGAATAATTTGTTCCCCGAGCAATCTTGTAGCTAAAGCAAGTTTGCCATAAAAACTTTGACCTGTTATGACGATACATGTTGGTACATGCAACGCTCTTCGTAACTCTTCAGTTTCATCTGAATTGAAGCGAAGCTCTAACAATTGCTCTGAAATTAAAATTTTATAATTGAAAATATATCATTAAAATTTGTAATTGTTTCATCTAATCTAAGAAATTTCTATGAAAATGTCTTTCTAAAGGGTTTGTTTTTTATTTAGTGTCCTGCTGGCTGGAAAAACATTTAGCTTAGTATTAGGGTATATTAAAAGCAACTAATAGAGAGAACACACGCCAAAATTTTAAAAAATCAAATCAAACAAAACCAAAAGAAAGGGCATACTCTGGCCGCCGAGTGAGGCCTGCATCCTTCTGGTGCCTGAGTATGGAAAAAACACCAAAAAATTAATTATACCACAATCAGGTTACATAAATCCACTGAGATTGGCAGCAGATCCAAGTCTATGTGGCATGCAGGTGCCTAATGCACTATGCAAGGTGGCATCTTCCCACCACAGCTACAGTTTTAAGATCATTTGGGCCTACTTGGATCAGAAATGAATGTTATATGTGGAATTTAAAAGGGGAAAAAATCCATTAAATTTGTTAAAGAATTTAGGGGAATTTTTCATGTTTCTAATGAATATATGGGTGCAAGTTTGGATGCAGTCACAATTCTAATTCTCCCATGTGAGTTTTTAGAGCCTCTGTGAATTTACTAAGGGATATGGAAGCATCTAATAGATTTGCAAGTATAGATGACAGACAAAAAATGAATAGAGCAACCATATAATACCTGTGCTAATGATGTAAGAGAGTCAACCTTGGTTTGAGAGATATGGACAAGAAGCACCCATGTGTTGTAGCATTGATCAGGTAGGGGAACCAGCAACCATTTGAGCAAAGTATGAAATGACTCAATGACACTATTAACCCTCAAAAAAAATTTAAATGGCAATTTTTATTTTATAATAGCCTAATCATAGAATTGTAACATAACACAAACCACATGCAATATAAAATAAGAAAAAAGGAGAGTCCAAAAGGCTAATAGCTTATACAAAGTTCAGTCCCACATATCATCCTCATCCATAAATCTATCCAATCTATTCTTTAAAATTTCACCAGGGAGGATGCTTCTATCACATGACTAGTGAACCAATTTCTAATAATCTCAGCTTAAACCCATTATATGTCCTATCCTGTTCAGTAAAAATAAGAACCTTACCTATGTCTCCCCTATAATAACCTTTTACACACTTAAAGACCTTTATCAAGTCCCGTCAAACTCTTCTCTTTTCTAATATATATAGTTTGATAATTAAATTAGCTGCCAACACCAGAATGTAATTTTCCTTGCTATGGTTAAAGACAAAGTTTCGTGCCATTTCTTCCTGTTCTGGCAACAATGGAAGCCTCTTACTGTCATCCTCTTCATTATTCCTTTGATGGTCAATTAAATAGCTAAGTAGGTGTTGGAGTGTAGCAACTTGATCAAATCTCCCTTTTGATTTCACTCCTGATGTCTTCCTTGATATCATCTGCTATCAAGTTCAACCAAATTGCAGTGCATTCAGACAAGTTGTTATGGTCATCCTGCGTGGGAAAAAGGGTATAAACCCTATAAATTTATGTTGCAGCTTGCAATAGGAGGCCTATTCAGGTGGTCACAACACAATGTGTTGGAAAGATAGGAATTTTTGCACAGAAACTACACTTTATTTTAAGGTGAAATATGGTCCATAGCAGTTCAAAACGCTATTTCTTCATGACCAGTAACATTTTACCAATGAGTTGGAACCACCTGAATAAGCTTAATGACCTTTTGTAATGAAGCATTTCTAATGTAGTTATGCAGATCTAAGAAGATTGAAGTTTTTTGTGTGTTATTAGTTCCACCAATCTTTTTTTAGATATATATATATATATATATATATATATATATATATATATATATATATATATTATATATCTATATTATATAATATATATATATATATATATGAGAAACTCACAAAGTAGCGTGTGAGTAGAGCAATAAATGCAAAAATCCCACAGGAAAATGAAGGGCGGATTCCATATATATATATATATTTATATAGGTACCATTGATGTAGGCATGTATCGGATGTTCCACAAATATATCGGCAAAATATCTGCAGATGTTTGAAAATTGACATCCCATAGTGACTATGGTGGTAGAACTTAACCAACAATAATAAAAAAAGCTGCTCACCAGTCTTACTAGTTTCATTTTTGCTTCATTGTCTGATACAAATCAAACAATTACTGCTCCATAGTTTGTTTCTGCATCCATAATGCTCTTCTTAGCTAATTCAGAGCAGTATTTAGCCATCTTGAATTCACTTCCGGTGCACACTGAATCAAAAGGATATGATATGATATGGATGCAATCCTCTGGATGTAGTTTTCTTGGGAGTTTGGGTGCCTTAATAAAAGAGGCCGTTTGACTTGGATGACCTATGATGGGCCCTTGTGGCTTTTGTCATCTGTTGTATTATATTGTGGGGGACTTTGATTTTGTCTTCCCCTGGCAATGGTGCTTTTTGTGGGTGGGTTTTGACGGATGCAGATGACCTTTGATAGGCCCTTGTGGCTTTTGTCATCTGTGAAATTATGTTATGTTATGTTAGGATTATCCCTCACAGTAAATTGTAGTTGCTAGAATTGGTTCATTGTGGATGTTAGACCAGCCATCTTGGGAAATTACACACATTTTATTATTAAGCAGTTTTTTCATTTTCTTTATTACTTTATCATGTGCTTCATCAAGCAATGAGCCTGCTAGCTGTTTTCTCATTAAGACAGTTTTGTGCTTAAGGCCTGTTCTTGTTTCTTCTAGAGCATCATGGAATGTCTCATCCTCAGCAATTCAGAAAGGAATCCGATTCTGAAAATATTACACATTAGATTCACATTATTATTATTTAGTAAGTATACTTTAACTCATCAACAATTTTGAGTTTCTTATTCTTATTCTACAATGCTGCTCCTATGTACTACCAGAACAGCGCAAGAGAGGTACAGTAAAGCACTAAACAGTAACTGCAGGCAAGAATCAAAGGAAAGTCAGTGTAAGAAGAATCAAATAGAACCTAAAGGATAAATATTCGCTCAAACTCTTGAACACATTTACTAATGTAAACTGTACAACATTATCAGGCAAACTATTCCACAACCTAACAGTTACATTCACAAAGCAACACCCAAATTGGGATCTTTGAAACTGAGTAATCATAACTCGTAATTGGCATTGTTAACCATTGTTAATAATCTAACAATTTTGTGAATTAATTAAAACAATTATGTCTAATGAACAATGGTATTAATAAACAACTCACCTTATAAAAGAACTGTATAAGGTGAACTGGCTTTAATTGCTTTCAGTTTTTTGTCATTAATTTTTTTAACAAAATTTCCCAATTTTTTATTTCTTGCAGCTTGTTTCTTGATAGGTTTTGGTTTTGAGATTCCTGAAGAGGTTTGGGGACATTCTACACTTTTTATTGGTGTTGAAAAAATAGGTCATGATGTGATTGATGTGTCCAGTGCAGATGAGACAATAGTTAAATTAATGATACTGACATCTAATGCAGAAGGCATGAAGTTGAAGTCACTCACTGAAACTGTGTCTACCACAACAGGAAGTTCATCATGTTCTCTGGGCCCAGCAGCAACTTGATTAGTCTGAGTTGTATTGTGTGGCTCAAATGCAAAATTTAATAGAGAAGACTTAGAAGTTGAAGGTTGTGCTAATGTGGTAGCCACAGCTGTCTCTTCCTATTATTACTAGGAAGCAAATCTAACATTTCGCCATCTTGTTCAGAATTGTCAGTGTCTTCCTTAGAGCACTTTTTGTTACGTATCTTCACTTTGTCAATACTCTTAGGTGAATTGAAAGACACTTTTGACATCACACTTTTGTGGATGATATCTCAGTATATTTAGCACAGAGTGCATTTTTGGTCTACCTCCCAGTGGGCTGGATTGCTTCTTCAAGTCAGTAGATTTTGGCATCAGGTAGAAACTTAAGCATACACACCTGTATTGAACACTTAATGATCAAAGATTGTAATGGATCTGAAATGAGAAGTTTGTCATTAATTAATTGTTCAAAAGAACTAAACCCGTCATCATCATGAGTAACTGAGAAAATATTTATTTCTAAATGAACAACTTGGGTAAAGTTTTTATCAGCACTTGCAACTCACAATGAACTCGCTGGAAAAGTCGAGAACACTGACACAATGGCAGCTAAGTAGATTGCTAGAAGTAACAACAGTCACAACCCTAAGTTCTCACACAACACAGTTACACTTGTAGCCTTAAGGTACATGTTCTGACATTTACAACATGTAGGAAGAAGGTCCTGGGCTGCTGTAGCTTGCATATCTGCTTGCTGATTCAAGTCAGATAATAAAGTACAAGACAGCAAGCCTCTGGACCATTACTGGCTCTTATTTTCTCATAACATTTTGTTTTGTTACAACTTTCTGTATTATAACAGTGATAAATTGAATGATAATAGATGTATATGTATTAGGATCCCTAAAAGTCTAAATGTATTTGTAATATGTTAATAAGCTGATTCTCATTATACTTATCATATTAGATTCAGAGTAAATTTAGTAATTAATTATGGACAGGTGAGACTGGAATATAGAATCCTAAATGGTCATGATGAATTATAAATCAAATTCATTTTATATTTACTTTGTGATCTACAGTAATACAGTGCCTATATACAATTTATAACATTGAAAAGAAATATCATTTAATATATTTAAAGGTTTTTTCCCAGTTTTACCTCGGAAAAACTGGTTAAAAGGTTCCAAAGGTTTTTCCCTTGACCAACTCTGCTTACATTACTCCCAATAAACCCCAATACCCTATTAGCTTTATTCCTAGCACTTATACACTGCTTTCTAAGCCAGATGTCAGAACTTACCAAGAAACCTAAGTCTCGCATTCTGAGCTTCTAAAACTCTCCCATTCAGTTTATAATTATTCAGTGGGTTACACCTACCTATACTGTTAAATTCCATTTGACATTTCTCTGGTCATTGGGATAGTATGGTCAATTCATCTTGTAATACCTCAACATCAGACCTTATAATCCTACCCGACTTAGCATCATCGGCAAACTTGCTCAGGTCGCTACTTATACCCAAGTCAAGATCATTAATATAAATCAAGAATAACAATGAACCCCAAAGAATCCCATTGGTAACATTCCCCCACTCAGATTTAATCCTGTCTGCACTAATTCTTTGTTGTCTGTAACTAAGCCAAGACTGAATCAACCTAGAAATATTGCTATCTTTTGGTAATTGTTTACCTTAGCAGCACATGATTTTTCTAGTGATTTGGGGGACTATTTTTCTAGCTACTTTTTTGCATCATTCACTTCATTGTTTTGAGTTAATGGAAGCTACTTTGGAAGGCGGGGATAACAGACGCACCCCAACACAACACCCTTCTATTTTTAATGATCTAGTAGTATTCCTAGTAGTAATAGCTAACAAAATCATAAAATTTACTCACTTCAGGCCTGTGTGTAAATACTCAAAAAAATGAAGTAATTGAGGCAAAAAAAGTAGCGAGAAAAATAGCCAAAAGAAAGCTCTAGAAAAATTGTGTGCTGCTAAAGTAAACAATTACCTATATTTCTATAATTAAAATCACCCATTATACACACATGCTTACTTCTACATGCACATTCTATCTCCTGCCACAGAAGACAAAACTTTCTTACTAAGATTTGGTACCACTCTATATAGTGAAACTTCAGAAGACTTATGCCCTGTTTTTAGTATTAACCGCTTCTGCACGAGTCTGTGATGCCTGCGTATGGTGCTGTACAAGACATTTTATTTAAATTTTGCATTATTCATGTTGTTATGTTGAAATTTTGCCTATTCTTATGATGGTTGTTCATGTTGAGAATATCTTTCAAATAATTAAATAAAAAAAATGACATTGCTTACTCACCTAATTAGATTCAATATGAAATGGAATGGTATTGATAGTAGCATGAACAATGTTAAAATTCCTGACTTTAGAAGAGCAAATTATAATGGGCTAAGGACTTACCTGGAGGCAGTTGTACAGAAACCAGGCAATGAAATCAAATCAGGAATAGATTCAATGATATCAGTTAGTGGAGACAATAATCACCAGGAGGAAGCGATTACAATTGAAGAGGAGTATGAAAGAATAATTGAGCAATTAATTACAGGTCAGATGATTAATATTCCATATAAGGAGATTAGGACTAAAAATAATAACCCAAAATGGATGACAGATAAAATTAAGCATTATATTGGTATTAAAAAGGGCATTTATAGGAAAATAAAAAATGGAGAGGATCACTTAAGGCAGAGATATAATGAACTAGCAAGAGATGTTAAAAAGTTAATTAGAGTAGCAAGGAGAAATTATGAAATTAAAGTGGCAAATAGGGCAAAGGAAGATCCTAAAAGTTTTTATCAATTATACAAAACTAAGGTTAGAGATAAAATAGGCCCACTTATAGATTCCAATGGAGAATTAGTGAGTCATAGGGACTCAATGGCTGGAATGATAAATTACTTTTTCTCTCAGTATTTACACAGGAGGATACTCTAAATATACCCGATGTGTCAATGATCTTTCGGGGTAATGATGAAGAGAAATTAAAGGATATCTTGATCACAAAGGAGATAGTGACAAAGGAAATTGATAAAATCAAAAGTAGTAAAGTACCCAGTCCTGATGAGGTCTTTCCTAGAATTTTATTTTAGAAACAATTACGATTATATACTGGAAGGTCTGCAGACCCCCAACCCCAACTGATTGAAATTTCAGGGTTATCGCAGGGAGATCACCCTCAAGAGCGACCCTCATGTGGACGAAATATTATGCAGCCAGGACAGGGAAAGCTTGCGGGGTATGGATCTTCATAACATAATTTCACGGATAACAAAAGCTACAAGGTCCTAAAAAAGGTCATCTGCATCTGTCAAAACCCACCCACAAAATGCATCCATAAGATTGTGTCAGATCATGCATCTACAATATACAATTCAAACCATACACAGGAATGTGTCAAAAACAAAAAGCATCATCATCAACTCATCAAAATCAAAATCGGTAATACTTCAGATTTGGGGCGCATGGTAATAGCGCTGTTAGTAGGCTACAATTTGGGGCTACAATATATCTCTTATGATGTCAGACGGTAGCTTCAGATGTGACCAATTACGGGGTTATATTTTTTGTTGTTTTGTAACTTTTAGTCTGTATTATTTACTAAATATCTGCACCTCTGCTCGTTTATAGTTTTTTCTAAGTTAGGTAAGGTTTCTTGGTCTTTTATTGTTTTTTTTGTTTCACAGTGAATGATAACAGCTTCTTACTGGCATCATAGCCATAAATAGAACCCGCTTAGCATTTTTTTTCTCTTTCGTTATGGCTTTTTCGTTCTCTAGTTGTGCTTCTTTGTTATTCAAATTCGGGTTTATTTTGCATGACCGCGAAAAACTTTTAGATTATTGAGAGGCGCATAAACTAATCAAGAAACCTATAAAAGTAAGTATTGTTTGTCATTAGGTTAGGTTTTTCTGCCAGTAAAAAGCTGTTGGGGAAAGAAAACAGTAAATTCAAGGGGACTGCTCATGAGGGAGATATCACTGCAGGGAAACCACCCTGTGATGATCCTGAGTTTCAATCAATTGGGGGGTTTGGGGGGGTACAGACTACCAGTATATACTCATATACAAAAAAATATAATGCTGTAACTATTCATATCTGACGCTACCCTCTGACATTATAAGACATATTTATAGCCCAAAATTGTAGCCTATAAACAGCGTCACCTAGCGTGCGCCCCAAAACACTGAAGTGTTACCTACAAATCAAACTGAAGTGTTACCTACAAATCAATCATAATATACAATAATAAAAAACTGCATCCACAGGAATGAGTCCAGAATACCCCCCAAAGTTAACCCTCCCTCCCCATATAATAATCTAATCGGTAAATATGTAGACGAGCGGCCCGGTCGATGGGATGTACTATTTCGTCCATGTTCCAAAATGTTTCACGTTTTTGAAGTACATTTAAGTTGACGGCTCATGTGGGGGTAAACACAATGTGTGAACCATAACATGATGACCCTGAGTTTCATTAAATTGACGGGGGGGGGTCTGGGGGGCACAACCCCCAAGTATATAATCCTAATTGTTTATAGAATAATGTTCTGACATTTACAGAGGTGAATGCTTTAACTACATCATGTCAGTGGCTTTAATCGTTTTGCAAATTATAATAGGGGTGAAGTATGACGTCAGAAATGATTGATTTGAATTTTTTTTCCCACTTAATAGCTTTTTATTATCCTCCTTTGGAGTCATTTTTATTTGTCAATATATTTTTCCCCATTTTACTATTTTTATTACCTTCTTTTATACATTTAAATGTAATTGGCTAGATCATTTCAAGGAACTACTTGTTTTTTAGCAGTTTGGGTGTCAAATATTCCCCTTTTACGCAGTTTGAAAATAATCATAGAATTCTGAATTTTGTCCGTCGGTTATTGCGGGATTATTAACCTTAGTTTTTGATAAAGATAAATTAAACACCTTTTTGGATGTGTATAATTTAGTGCGAATTAAAAGTGAATACGACATTTGTGGCCAAGCATTAGATGGGAACCCTAACTTCGAATTTAGATGATCGAAAATAAAATGTGATTCAAGTCAGCTAGATTTTGAATAGGGCGCAGATGCACAAAATAAATAGGCTTTCCTCTTCGCTATTTTGGAAGTATAACCACTGCATTTAAGTACAGGAAACAAAGTGTTTCGTTTGGTTATTTTCGGGCAATTTGGTAACTAAAATGGCCTACGTTAACAGCATTTTCGGTGGGTTTAATTTCGAGATTTAAAAAAAAAATAATGGCACCTAGCATTCGAACAAAACTCAAACACGCATGAATATTCAAACACAGGTGAACGATAACGCGAACGAAGATTCAAACACGGGTGAACAATAATATTTACACCAAAAAATTTCTTCAGGCCGAGCCGATAATCTACATGTTTACCAAAATATTTTCTAACATCCAACTTGCACCTCTTCTTTAATTTTTAAGTGATGACGCCTTGTCCTATTACTACCTTTCAACTCAAATAACTTGCTAAAATGCAACTTATCCATCTCAGAACAGATTTTAAAAAGCTCAATCATATCTCTCCTCACACATCTCTCAAATGAGAATATATTTAGTACCCTCAGTCTATCTTCATATTCAAGGTGCTTCAGGGAAGGTATTAATTTTGTTGCCCTCCTCTGTACTGAATTAGCCAGTTTTTTAGTCTTTTAAGTATTTGAACAAAACAAATGTCAGATCTAAATAATCATCAAAAGTACAATTAAAATGTATTCTTTACCTTAAAACTATAGTTCGGACCTTTATCAATTAATTATTGAAAATTATTCCATTTGGCAAATTTAAAAAAGGATTCAAACATACCTTCGCTTAAATTTCCACTTTTTCCAACATTTTCAATTGCCTCGAGTGTTTCACTCTGTAACAATCTTAATTGTCTGACATGATGAAAAAACTTATGGAACTCTCTGTCGACAGAACAACCATCAGACATTCTGTGATGAGCACTGTTTACAATTCTTTCAAATGCTAGTTTGGAGGTTAGATATGGAAAATTTTGCAGGAGATTACTTAGACGGAACTCCATCAAGGAAGTAGTTTCAAAACTTACAGGACGTTGTGTAGAGTGTATTTCTGGATTTATTTAAAATTTACATATATATATATATTTGATAAAGTTTAGCATAGTTAGGTAAAGAAGATATATGCAGAGTTCAGTTTTTTGATATAGTTTAGTAAAAAAACACTGACTTAAAGTAAAGGTGATTAGTTTTTTAATAATGAGCTAATTGCTATTTCAAAATCAGAATTGTAAATCCAAAATTTAGAACTAGGTTTATCGGAAATGTATCATTGATATTGTTTGTTAATCTAGCTGAAAAATATTATAACTGTATTCATATTTATAGCTGGATAATATTTACGTAAATGGCAAAATCATTATAACACTTCAGATAAAATTCCACTATAAAAACAATTAATTTCAAAATTATTTAGAAAGGATGTGATATGTAAATTATGATATAAGTAACTAATAAACACTGCAATTTTAAAATTAATGTATTTACATTTAGTAAACATGAAGGTCGGCGGCGCGAACGATGGGACGCAAAATATTTTGGTCGTGTTCCAATATGTTTCACCTTTTTGGGAGTAAATCCAAGGGGACTGCTCATGGGGAGTTTCTCACTGCGGAGGGACCCCCCTACGATGATCCTGAGTTTCAATCAATTGGAGATCTGGGGGGCACAGCCCCCAATATATAATCATAATTGTTTATAAAATAATGTTCTAACGCTTTTTTAACGTTTTTATTTAACCAAACACGCATGAATATGCATGCGCGGGTGAACGAAATATACACGAAAAAAAGACACATTTTCGGGCTCGCCGCCGATCTTCATGTTTATCTTACATTTTAACTGCAGAACGTTTGAAGATAGATAAAGATTGCCAAAATTTTAATATAAAAAATATTATATAATAAAGGAACGAGGCAAAAGAAGGTTCAGTTGTTGAGCCACCCTTTGTATTGGGATATGGCATTTATTTTCTGTGGAAAGGAGAAATAATTAATTAGCCCTATTCATTTCTCTTCTTCCACACACACTGCAAACAAAAAATCTTTGTTGTTCTTACTATTCCTATTCTCTTGTCACCTATATCTTTTTTTTTTACTCTCAAATCCTAGCAACACACTTATTCCATAATCCTCCCTGCTCTCCACCTCCTCACACTTTTATCTTCCCAGCTCTATCACCAATTCTTCTTTTAATTTTACCCTCTCAAGACTGTGGCCCACTGATTCCACAATCAAATATTCTATAGATTCTCTCTGCCCAAATAGGCACCACTCGTATCTGTCCTCTCCTCCATTCCATCTATATGTTCGCCCCTTCACCTCCAAGGATCCAGTCCGTGCCATGAATAGTAGCTGGCCTTCAAAACTCCCATCATACATATCTTCAATGCAAGGTTCCCTTTCTCCAGAGCCTATCTCCTGCGTCTAATATTTTCTGCTTCAATTTTCCTTTTACTTTGTCCGCTATATAGATTGCTTCCAATTCATACTTTGTATCCACTCTTATTACCTCTTTGCGCAAGTCAGTCCTATCGTAGGCAGCATACAGATAGCCTGCCCAGGTCTCTATTCCCATCCCTTTCAGTCTCAACTTATAGATTTCTTTCATCCTTGCCACCCTCTCTTCATACCTACCCCAGCCCATTTCTCATCTCAGTGCCTTTACTGCTACATAGGGATCTGCCCCTAATGCTATTATTGCCACTTTGTTTTGGGTCTTTTCCATTCTCTCTAATTCTACCTTTATCACTATGCAAGCTTCATACTTATACAGGCTTCGTGGGACTACTATCCTTTCCACAGTTCCCTTATCATTTTATACTTATTTCCTTGCTTAGTTGCCATGTTCCTCAGCATGCCAGTCATTTTTAGCTTATTTACCTCATTTTGTCTCTTATGCTTCTCAAATATATCCTTCTGATTACAGACTGCCATACGGCCCATACCCAAGTATCTATAATCATTTACCACATCCAGGATGTGGTTTCCTAGGATTCCTTGCAGTCTCAACTTATAATTTGCTTTCAACTTAATGAGTTAAAATACAAAAACGTGAAATTATAGCTGGGTAATATTTACGCAAATGGCAAAATCATTAGGGCACTTCAGAAAAAAATAATTTCAAAATTATTTAGAAAGGATGTGATAAGTAAATTGCGATATAAGAAGATTATAATAAACACCCTAATTTTAAAATGAATTTATTTCCATATAAACGGCAGAACGTTTAAAGATAGATAAAGAAGCCAAAAATAAAAAAATTAGGGATGGAGAAGTCTTCATACCTTTTTCTAGGCTTTATTCAACTAGAAAAACAGCAACACAGTCTAAAGAAAACAAAACAGAGACAATATAAGTAAACATAACCATTCTAATCAGGTTAACATGCACAGTTAGTTATAAGTAGACAATATAATGTAGCGTAGCCCATCAGGCAATTATGCATATAAAGTTACATGAAGCTTAGATCCCCACATTCTACCCCCTCTTAAAGATCAATGTTCCCGATAGCGAAGAGGCTTGTGGCGTTCCCGTGTAGATCAGCGCAATTGTTCCAGGCCAGTATGCGCAGGGGTGGAGGGTTCATCCCTTCGTTGAGATTAGTTGGAGTACCAGATACCAGGCAGGAAGAGAATCAACTTCCATATCTCCTTCTTTTTGAATATACTCTTGAAGGTTCTTGGATGCCAGAGAAGAGTTATGCGCTTCTAGATTATATAGCATTGTACCTTTCATACTGTTCATTTCCTCGAGGGTTATAAGGTGTCGTTTGGCTAGTAGCGATGCCTAGATTGTTCAAGTATTCACAATGATCCTTGGCTGTAAAATGAGGAGCGATCAGAATGCAGGTAGGAAGGCATACCAAATATTGAAAAAAAATGATTTAGACAATGGATTATAGTACCAGTAGTCATGTTCTGACAGGCAAATGCGAATTAAAGACGAGAATACTCATCCACTACCTTGAGCATATAGCCGTTTCTGGAGTTCGAGTGCAGAGGCAATTTGAAGTCCAAACAGACTTTCAAAGGGCTGCGTGGCATTGATAAGTATAGTTCGGGGTTGTTTGTAGGACCAAGGCTTCAATCGAGCACACTGAGGGCATTCAGAGCAGAAACCTTCTCACATTTTCAACGGAATAAGGAAGATTTTTCCCTCTGACGAAATTAGTAAATCTTGTTGCACTAGGATGACAAAGTCGAGATGGAGCTCAGATAGTTTCTCGTTATTAATAGTCGCTCCACATTGGGGCACAAGAGAGAGGTCTGCAGGAATTTTTTTTTTTTGCCAGGAAGGTGCATGATATCATAGTATTAGCCAGGGCTGGATTTAGATTTGATGAGGCCCTAAGCTATTTGAGATAATAGGGCCCTTTAGATGTCCTATGTCGGCGACAAATTGTCGCTGTTTTTTGTGTTTAATATGCTACGAGTATATGGTAATTTTTTTACCTACTAGATATCTAAGCCATTTGCACTTTACATAATATGTATTTTATCAAAGTAATTGTTAAATTCAAATACAATTAAGAAGAGGTATATTAATAGTGAAACAATTATTAACCTCTAACTTAAAATTATTTTTATTCATAACAAACTTAATAACGCAAACACTTTGGTAAAACAACAAAAGAACTAATTACATTAATTCATCTACCCAATACCCATTAAATTGTATAATTTGATCAAGATTTATTGTAAACTGTGTATACAAACAGAACACAAACATGATCTAAACTAAAATACTTTCTTCCTTGCCTTTGCCAGAGCAAAGTCACTGATAATATCATCAAATGATAAACTGCGTAGTTTGTCAATTTCTATGAACCAGAGACTGGGGGAACAAAATTTATCTCAATTCATTGTTGTTCTAAATTCATTTTTTATCCCCTTCAGCATATAAAAAGATCTTTCTCTAAAGCAATTTGCAAGCATCTTACTAAAGAACATTCTCAAAATTGCTTCTACATTAGGAAATGTTCACCCCTTTTTTTTTAATTAATTTTTTGGCGGCCCCAAGAAATTAGAAGTAAAATACGTAATCGGCAAAACTGTTGCACAATGTAGGTTTTATTTATCTATTTTTTATCGTATATTTTGGAGATGCACACCTCTTTTTCTCATTAATTATTTTTGGGTGGCCCAAGAAAGTGGGGGCCCTAAGCTATAGCTTGTTTAGTTTATACGTAAATCCGGCACTGGTTATAGCACACCAACTCGATCCTCCATCGTTGAATTATATCATTCTTGATTTTTCTAAGCTTATTCGTATGGAACATAAAGCTGACAGCCAGTTGTTCCGTAACTAAGGTAAAACGTCTTCCTGTAAATTAATGAGACCAAATTTTTACAGATTCCACCAATTGTACATGTCTCCTTTTCTACTGCAGAGTGTTTGCATTCAGTAGGCGTGATGGTGCGAGAGAAAAGGGCAACTGGACAGCCTGCCTGATTCAGAGTGGCAGCAATGGCTGTATCGGAGGCATCACTCTCTACCACCAAAGGAATAGTTTCATCAATCGATGTCATCGAAAGCTTTCAGGGCCTCTGAACTCAGGGGAAAAGTGTCAGTGGCAACAAGGTGTCTGATCTTATCAGAGAATAGGGCAACCCACTGTGAATAATAGGTAAACACACCAATAACCAAGCGTAAGGAAGTACGGTCTTTATGAATTGGTAATTCCTTTAATGGCCATAAACATTGATAATCTGGTTTGAGAGAGCCGTGGGTTATTGTATAACCCCCCAAAATCTATTGATTTGGTAAAAACGACAGACTTATTCTCGTTGAAGGTAAAGTTATAGAACCGGGCAGCCTCTTGAAACTTCACACCAAATTTTCATCATGCTCCTGCTGGATCTTCCCTGCCACAACAATATTGCCCACATAAGCATAGGTTCCGTGCAGGTTCTGTTGGTTAATGATGCTGTTAACAGTCCTTTGGAAGCAAGCAACGCCGTTAATAACTCCGAATGGCACTCTGCGGAACTGAAGGCAGTATATGGCTTGTCCTATTCCCGTATAGGCATTTGGTGATAAGCACTTTTCAAGTTCAGGGAACTATACTCGTATTACTTGCAGTGAGACAGTTCCATAACAAGGTCGTCTATTCTTGGGAAGAGGTTATGCATCCAAACGAGTGAATCTGTTAATAGTCTGGCTATAGTCAACAACCAATCTCTTTGGGTGGCACTCATTCGACACAACAAGAAACTTGTGCCCTCCATAGAGATGTGCTCTCCTCAATAATAGTATCTTGTTAATTTCAGACCTTATGAATTTCTTATCATCATCTCCATACCTCCGAGATTTTGTTGTAATGGTTTTACAATGAGGACCAGGACTTGAAAAGAGATGGGGGTATATCCATCAAAACATACAGTACACTGCAAGTGGCAGGGTTGGAGATATTTAGATATTCCTTGGACCCGCCAAAGTCCACGGTAACTCTAGAGTGCTGGCTCATAAAGTCTCGACCAAGGATGATATCGCAACACAAGTCTGGCAGCACAGAAAGCTTTGTATTGTGGTAGCATTCACCCTTCAGATTGATGTCAACCGTGCAGCGTCCCTTCACAAGAGATGTGAGTAATGAAGAGACTATAGATACGCTTCCAGTCACTGGGAATACCTTCAATTGTGCTTCTTGGCATGGTCGCGTGAGATGAAAGATTCAGAGCTCCCTGTGCCGATAAGAGTGGCTGCTTCGTTATTACCGACCAAAACATACACGATAACTTGCTGTAATAGTCCTGGAGAAGAGGCAAAGATGACAGCAAGAGTAGAAAATGAAGTAGACCGGCACACCTTAGTAAAATGTCCCTGCTTATTACACTTATGACGAGCAATGTTTCTCGTTGGGCACTGTCCACGATTGTGACGCGGACCACCGCAAAAATCGCATCTGGACTTTGTATTCAGCACAGGTCCTATCAGCAGAATAAGCATTTTCAGATGTTGCAGCAGCACAGGCCCCATTATCGGTGCGAGCAGGCTCAGATGTCGCATCAGCACTTACACCAGAGACAGGAAAACGAGAATAAGACTCTGAGGTCTTCTGAGCAACATCGAGTGCCCTGGCTTAATCAACAGCCGTACTTAGGTCCAAAGTTTTGTTTTCAAGCAATCATCGCCTGGTTGCAGTATGAGAGAGCAAGCTATTGATGAAAGAATCCCGTATGTAGTCATCCAGATTCTGCGAAACAGTAACAGGCTTGAAGTTACGATCCTTGCTGAAGCAACTGAAACTCTTGTTGGTACTCGTCTATTGTATCACCTTCATGCTGCCTATCAGTGGCAGATCCAGAAAAAGCGAAGGGTTGGGGGCGATGCCATGATGTTTATGAGTGGAAATTTGTTAAAGCTGTTTAGTATGGTACATATTTTGACGAGTAATACATGTATGGTCGTACAAATAATTAATGCTGAATACATACGAATAAGTTACGAGTATAGGCATAAACGATGAAAATGTACATGTAGTGTAGACTATAATGATTTAGGCTACTTGCAAGTCACTTAGCCCACTTAAGTAACACGGCACATAATAGAAAAGGCAATTTTATTCTCTAGGAGTAAGCTTTCTCAAAATCGTAGTCCCATGTCCAATGTCCACCTTCATTTGCCTAAGCGAAGAGGATACGGCAGTTTTTCTTCGCAAACTTGTCAATCACTTGATCATTCGAAACGTGAAATTCATTATGGACGGCGAGTAGTGCGAGGCCGTTGAGGCGATTCTGGCCAATGGTGCTCCTAATGTACGTCTATAGACGTTTCAAGGCTGAGAATGAGCGTTCGGTCTCTGCATTTGAGCTCGGTAGAGTCATTAAGATGATAAGGAGCTCCACAATGTTCGGGAACATACGGGTCTCGGCGTACTTCTTCGCATTCCTGACAGTCCCGAAGACCGGAGCGGAATTTTTCCACCGCTGTGCATCCGCCTGCACGAGCGCCAGTGACTCAACATCGCTCTCGTAGATCCTAGCGGAATTAGGGACGGCATCCACGTCTGCTTTTGAGCCCTTGAGAAGCTCTTTCAACCTGAGAGGAACTGGCACGGTATCGTCCTCAAATCTTCTCTTCAGCTCGGCGATCACTTTGACAACGAACGGAATATAGAACGAACGTCGATAGTACTCCTCAGCAGTTCTGGCCGAGATATTCGCGCGCTGTGTCTGTCGTGTACAGACTCGGGGCACAGGGATGTTGTCGTGAGCTGAGTCCACTTCAATCATGAGATACTTGACTTTTGCAAATACAGCGTAGAACTGCTCCTCGGCATTCTTTCTGAACTTGGCAAAAACAGTCTCGATCTCACGAATCAGTGCGTACGCAGATACCAAAACACCGTCCTTCTACTGCAGAGTCCTGTTCGGTTGAAGTGTGTGGGCCAAAAATTACTCCACCACAACCAGACCAATGAGAAAGCGAGGGTGCCTAATCGCGGTGAGTAAGATGACAGCATTGGCATCCAGCTTCATTTCCTCTTTCATGAAGACCGCGATGTGAGGCAAAAACTCAATGAACACGAGGTCTGCATCATGCCGCTTAACCCTCATAGTTGGACACAAGGACACTTCTCTCACTTAGCTGAGGAAAGCTTCACGATTTTGGAGAACCGGAGCCTCTTCATGTTGCTGGAGTAAATAAAGTTATGGACTTCGTTGAGCGTCTGAAGGACGAGTTTCACTTCTTTCACATCGCAGGCTTGGTCAGAACTAGGTTCAGTCGGTGATTAAAGCAATGGATTGGTTTGTTGAGTGAGTATTGCTCCATGATGATGGCGGCACAAAATCTGAACTTCCCCGTCATGACACTCACTCCATCAAAGCCGAGGACGCGGCAGTTTGACATGTCCAAACTAAAACCATGTACGGTGCGAATGAGCAGTTGGGCCAGGCCTTCACCGGTGAGGTTCTTAGCATGGACGAAAGTGAGAAAGTCCTCCTTGATATCCTCTTCGACTTTTCGAAGGATAATGGTGGCTTGCTCCTTTCCTGAGACGTCCGTGGTCTCGTTTATTATCACTGCGAATACCTCTGACACTCTGGCTAAGAGCCCTTCCAGTACCAATCGACCTGTAAAGCGAAATATGATTATGGTGACACCTGCTCATAATGTCAAAATAGCATGAATTCTACTTTTAGAATATGAGACCTATTTTTCGGACAGAAGTTGCAGTGTCACCCACCTGTGATTTTGATCAGCTCATCCTGAATAGTTTTGCTAATGAGAGTGGAGTTTGCTCGGCTGGCCAAGCTGGTGAGAAGGCGGTTGACGTCGGCTTCTCCTCTCTGGGCTCTATAACGGAGAAGCGCCCTGAAGACTCCTTCTCTCGTATTGCTCGGAAGAGAGAGGTCCAATGGACTGGCATCCCGATGCCAACGGAGAGGCAACATATATCGTCCACAGAAGAGGATGCTCTCAATGGTCGGAACCAACAGGCGCCGGTTGGTCTCGATTTGCTCCTTCTTCTTCGCCTGTAGCATGGTGTTGACAGTCCTCGTCGGGTTTCGCAAGGTGTCGGCAAACCCCTCCTTTTCGTCATAGCTGTCGCGTGATATCCGTTCTTATTGTGACTGCTGAGCAGTTCGGTGGCTTTTTTGTACCTACACATCGGCTTTAACACCAAATTGCCCAGCCTATAGTCTCCAACTCCGCTCCTTTTTCCACCGAGCAGCACACATGCCACGCAGTATCCACCCTCATTCAGCAACGAGTACTTTAGCTAGGGGTATGTTATGCACCAGTTTGGTTGGAATCGGCTCTTATGACCATCTTTTTTAATGAAGGGTAGCGATTCGACAGACTAATTAAGGCCACTTTCTTGGAGTTTGTTGCCGCCTTGTTCCCAATGAAGTTGGTAAGGTCTATTGGAGCTGCGGGTAGTGTCAGAGTGCCATGCGAAAAAAAGAGAAGTGAGCTCCTTTCCCCCCTGCTCATCATCGTGAGATTCACCTTTTCTGTCGGATATACAGGCTGTCGATGTCGAAGTGCTTGGCTGTTGTTCCAAGTCATTGACATCACGCTCGCAATCACCACTCGGCTTGGCCACTTTGGTCTTGAAGAACAAGGTGGTCTTCATATCGTCAGCTCACTTCATGGTACACGCCCTGTGAATGAGAGGGAACTAATGCGTCACATGGAAAAGCCCATCCACTTATATCACCCCATGTCCGTAACAATATATAATAAACAAAAAAATACTTTCTCTGCACTGCTGTGTTTCAGAGAGAGGATGACGCAGAGATTATGCTGGTGTAGTTGCGAAGAGAGAGAGAGAAGAGAGTGAGAGAAGATGCTAGAATTAGTTCCGAAAGTGAAAGATGCCAGCGAGCACATGCCCAGCTCAAGCCAGCTGACAAAGAGCGGAAGGACCAGGTGTGACTCAAGTCAGGATGCGCGATCCGACTGGTCAGCGAGTCAAGCGCCAGGCACACTGTGTGGAATTTCCCCCTGGTCATGGGGGGGTCACCCCTCCCTCTTGGATACGCCCCCCCCCCCTGCTGACTTCGAGTAGCAAACAAATTTCTCACGAACACTTCATTTTGGGTCTTGGCATAGAGTTCTTTGAGTAGATCTATAGTTGAATCATAGGTAGTATACTCTGCCATGTACCTATATACAGTTGGTGAGACAAAATTCATCAATGTATCCACTTGTTAGGATCAAGGCTTGGGATGGATTGCAGGAAAGTACGATTCCAGTGATTCCATTCTCGTGCAGTAGTAGGCGAGTTGGGAGTTACATCTAGGCGTTTAGGTCTCAGGAATTTATCTATCTTCCGATCAGATGCAGTTTGTTAGTTGAATATATTGTTGTAGGTATGAAGAAGTCTTGATACCTTTCTCTAAGCTTTATTCAACTAACAAAACATCAACACAGTCTAAAAACAAAACAGAGATAATATAAGTAAACATACCCATTCTAATCAGGTTAACATGTACACTTAGTTATAAGTATACAATATAATGTAGTGTAATCCATCAGGCAATTATGCATATAAAGTTTCATGAAGCTTAGATCACCACAGATTGCCAAAACTAAAATAATATATAGTAAAGAAACGAGGCAAAAGAAGAATGAGTTAAAATACCAAAATGTGAAATTAATTTTGCAAGGATAATACAAGGAAGAATAAATCAACTGTAATCTGGATTAAAAAAAATTCAAATCTGAAATTAACTGTGAGCATTATGGATATTAATTGAGTATGTCGAATCTGGTATGTATTTATGGTACAACGATAGAATGCATCAAGGATTATTAATTTCAGAAGACTATTACGATTCAATTCAATAAAACCAAGATACATGTATGGGAATTATAGATGCTTTCAAAAAATACCTTTGTAGATTTCAGCATAAGGTGTATAAGCCGAAAGTAAATTGACTGTAGTGAAAGGGGTAAGGGCATGGAAAATAATTCTTTTAGCAGACTAAATAGGTTACCAGATAAATTTGGATCTTGGATTCCATGCTAAATTCACTATTTAATAAGAAAGTTAAGGGATTTACATCAATAAATAAAAATGCTTCCTGAAGATTTCGGAGGCTTTTTTCATCAAAGAGATGGTGTCAAACCTTAACACCCAGCAAACCAGCTCGGAGTGAGTATTACACCTTTTCTGCTAAAAGTGAACTATACTCTGACTCCAACTAATAAAAGCATCAAAGAACGAAAATGAACTTCATTCTTTACCTCTTACGATCACCAAATAACTACATCACTGCTAAAGGAGGCAACATGAATGGAAAATTTTTATCAATATCACCTCAACAACAGCGACGACTTCCGTCTGAAGATGCCTAAAGAAAGGCGAAAGCGCATGTCCAAAATTTTCATTAGTTTTTTAAATATGAGCAAATAAAATGGATCTACCTCGGCCTATTTTTAATCTCCAGCCAGAAACCGAAAACCGCATTCCAAAATAAAATTAATAAAGTCAAAGTACAACCTGGTCTTTAAACATCATTCGATGAACTGCTTCAGCCATACGTTTGCCAGTGCCTTGAGGAATTTTTTGCACTTCAAGAATCTGTTTAGAAATAAAATATTTCCGAAGAAAATTATTCCGTTTTCTCTTTCCTACAACCACTTTGATCTCAATTAAACCGCTCTTTAGTCCACTCGGCTACGCGGAAGACTAAAAATCTTCCCTTCCCAATAAATATATATATATATATATATATATATATATATATATATATATATATATATATATATTTATTCCGAATAAATATATATATATATATATATATATATATATATATATATATATATATATATATATATATATATATATTTATTCCGAATAAATATATATATATATATATATTTATTCGGAAGGGAAGATTTTTAGTCTTCCGCGTAGCCGAGTGGACTAAAGAGCGGTTTAATTGAGATCAAAGTGGTTGTAGGAAAGAGAAAACGGAATAATTTTTCTTCGGAAATATTTTATTTCTTACTTCGAAAAAATCCGAGCTGGGGTGGGATTCGAACCGTGAACATTGAAACATCGAGCAACCGCTTTGATCTCAATTAAACCGCTCTTTAGTCCACTCGGCTACGCGGAAGACTAAAAATATTCCGAATAGATAAGCTTTTTAAAGCACACTTCGCATGGTCGAACGAGAAGGAGAAGGAGAATTAATTGGGGATTCAAAGGAGAAAGGAAAAATTGAGTTAAGCATGTGGCATATCCGTGCAGGCGAAATACTATCGCCAAAGAAAATCCATCTTTTTTTTTCATAAACTCACACTTTTTCATCTATATGTGTAGATTGCTTTCAACCATGATTTGAATACTTGGTCCAAATGGTATAAATAGTCATTCATACTGTCTGAAAATATAAGAATGTCGTGTATATATACAAACACGAATTCCAATCCACGAAGGTCGGTGGGGCACTTCCGGTTTCGATTCTGCATACTACAGAGTTAGACGATGGAGAGCCAGCATCGAAAACTGTGGAACGGTTGTACAAGAATCTTAAAAAAAAGCAGTCATGGTTAAATTTTTATAAATTTTTTGAACTTCGCCAATTCTAAAAATTTTAAAAAGGAAATCTAAACTAAATTTCCCCCCTTTCAAAATATCACGTTGCTAAAATATATTATAAAAGAAGATATATAAAAATAAATTTTCTGAACTTCACCATTTGTAATTCTTTAAGTTTTAAAAAAATCACAAAATTTTGATACCTATATTTATTTCTGAACGTTGATAAAAACATAAGTCATAACCAAACTAAGATGAAAATATTATTCTAATACTAAAAAAAATCCCCTTCTTAAAGAGTTAGTGATGATGAGGATAATATCTCTTCATTTGAGAGTGGAAAAACTTAACTAGGCTCTTCGGATTGGCTTCTTAGTTAGCACACACCTCAGTCCTTGACTAAGTATTTTATAGAAAAATGAATTTCGATTGACATGTCGACAAATGCTTGTCGTTGGAAAATCACCAGGAATGAAGTTTATTTTCGTTTTTTGATGCTTTATAGGTCGGATTCAGAGTAGGGTTCACTTTTAGCATGAAAAGTGTAGTATTCGCTCGAAGTTGGTGCGATCTATTTGATGAGAAGATCCTCCAGGATCTTCAGGCGGCGGAGATCTGAGTTATTTTTTCTGAGGATAGTAGTGTTGAAAACACTACTATCATAAAAGGAAAATATACAATAGCATATATATATATATATATATATATATATATATATATATATATATATATATATATATATATATATATATATATATATATATATATATTGTAGGGAAATCGATATCCCACCCTAGAAACTGAGGCCCTTTTCGGTAACCGCAACGTCCTGGCATTTTTGGCGGCGTAACTCTATTACTTAACCCCCCCCCCCCTCGCTCTCTCTCCTCGCCTTGAAGATCACCAGGAAGGCCTTCGCCCAACTACATAATGCACTAACCATCACATTTCGGGTCCAACGAGCCTAACATTGGTTAAACCGGCAATATTTTCCCTAAGAGAGAGTATATAATTTCACTTTATTGACGAAATTAGAGGAGAGTTGACCAAATACTAGAAGGTGCCTTTAAGGCTCGGTGAAAGACGCTCTGAGAAAAATAAACAGTTAGAGGAGGAGACTTGATTCCGCCATCCTCATTCCCCCCCCCCCCCCCCGCTTCCTTCCCCTACCTCCAGTGGGGTGGCGAAGTATATATGCGAATAACGGCAGAAGAACTTGGAAAATCGAGTTTGTGATCGAGAACAAGAAGTCCGGCTCAGTGCCCGGCAACCCTACGAAAGGATCACAGAAGAAGCTCATGCTGAGCCAGTTCCTGGTGGTCACACCGAAAATTTAAGTTAGCTTTTATTGAGAAAAAAGTTCAATTAACTCTCTTCAGATACACCCCTTATCCTGGTGTACAACAAAACCCAGAGATAGTCCTCGTTAGTGAGGAATATCCCAGAGTGAACTCCCTCAAGCACTCCCCTTCGTCAAAGGATTCACTCGTTTGCTCATCGCTCGTCAGTGTGAATTATTCCTAGATTAACCCGAAGATTGGAAAAGGCATACTTTCCCCCTCCCGTTGGTGAAATCTTCTTAAGAGAGATAACATGCTTAACGCTATCCGTCGCACGTACAGAATTCATTTGTGGCTTTAAAAATATCCCCGCGCCAGACAAGCATCTGGAGTGGCAGTAAAGACGTCCACGCGCCTGCCCGAAAACAACATTCTTGAGGCTACATACAAATTGAGGCCAAGATCAGTCTCAAACCAGATTATCGTGTCGTATTTAAAGGTAAATAAATTCCAATTATCTTAATTTGGAAGGTCAATTAGCGATTCACTATTAAAGTGAGGTTTTGGTCAATCATTACTGTATATTTAATTGTGTAATTTAGTAAGTCTCACTTAAACTTGTTTAATTCAAAGCCGTGTAGTTTGTCTGTTATATTTTATTATCTGTTCTTGTTTTAATTAAAGCTCTACTTTCTTAGAAGTTTTTAATTCAATTTTCGCAACGCTGAGCATGGCACGAGAAACCCTTCAAAGATTAAAATAATGTAAGAATAATCATAATCAAATATAGTACTCTTAGAGAAAACTAAATAAAGGAGTCTTTTGAAGTACGTAACAAACCTATACATACGTATACCACCACTCGGTCCTTGCAATGCCACGACATAAATATTTAGTGTCAAGTGTGGGGTATTGGAAGAACTCAGTATAGTTGTTTGTCTTGCATTCCCTTCAGGAATAGTAAATGCGTGCTTAGCATTCGAGGAAAAGTTAAACATAAAACGGTCTGTCTATAAATTTGTGGTTAATTCTCGGTGATTAGCCTGTTAATGTTATTAATTATTTTTTTGTGGAGTGGTATTCCAATAAGCAGAAAGTGTTGGGATAAGGGTGAGTTAGGCAGCGCGTTACTTGTTCGACGTTGCATAAGTACCTTTAGCATATCGGTGAGTTTTTGAACGAACAGACAGAGGTAAAATGGAAGCGTTAGACAGATTCCACCAACAAGCCCAAGCTTTGGGACTAAGAGGCAAGGAACTAGTTGCCTACGTCCAGGAGCAAGAAAAAAGGCGCAAGCGGAAAGAGAAAAGACGCAAGCAGAAAGAGAAGCAGAAGAAAGAAAATTAGAAAGGAAAGCGGAAAGAGAAAAGAGGCAAGCAGAAAGAGAAAAGGCGCAAGCATAAAGGGAAGCAGAATAAAGAAAATTACAAAGGGAAACAGAAGAAAGAAAATTACAAATGGAAGCAGAAGAGAGAGAACGAGTACGTGCTCATGAAAGAGAAATGAGCAAGGATCTGGCGGAAGCCAATTCCATAGGATCCCGAACTGAGCTACACAGATAGCCGCGATGAAACTCGCAGCTTATAAAGAAAAGAAAAACCTGTGTTCTTACCTGACACACTTCGAGAAGATATTCTAGTTGAATCACTGGGATATAGAGACAGACGGGATTGTCAGATTAGTGCCTCTGCTTAGTACCCGGCTTCGTGACGTATTCATCTCATTACCTTCCGAGGTTTCCGTGGAATACAACACGCGCAAACACGAGCTACTGGCCACAGTCAACCTAAACCCCGAGGAGTATCGGATGAAGTTTAGGCAGGCCAGAATTCAGCCAGGTCAAACACACAGGCAATTTGGATTTATCTTCAGGAGGCACCTCCAATTCTGGCTAGAGGTAGAACAGGTGGGGAATGAATTCGATTCCCTCGCCGACTTCATGCTCAGGGACCAATTGCTATGTACCCTCCCCCAGAGATAAGCGCCTTCGTCCAGGACAGGCGAGCCGCGTCATTCAAGCACTGCGTGGAGGAAGCAGATCTGCATCCTTCCAACCATAGGTTAAATCCTCGAGAGGTTAGAAAGAACCAGCCCTTGTCTCCCAAGAAAGGTGGGTATTCCCAGAAACCCCCACAAAATAACCCCCCTAAGTTCGTCAAGAACTCCGTACATCCCAGAAACCCCATAACCTGCTTTAATTGTGGCACCCCAGGTCACATTAGTTATAATTGCCCCCAACATTCGAGGCTTATGTCTCCCTCGAACCCTCAGATACATAACCTCGCTGCAACGCTTGACCCAGAACAACCTCATAATTCCGCGCCTCCTTTGACCACATCGAATTCCCCTGACCAGCAGGTGAACTTTGTGTTCAACAAAAATTCTCCTGAAGGATTAAAGTTCGAGACGGGGGCCATGAATGGTCGCCGAGTCTCAAGCTTGTTACGTGATATGGGGGGCACCTGCATGGTGGTGTTAAATAAATTGCTTTCCGAAGTCAGATGCCACATTCAGTCGAAGTATTTTACTGGCTGGACCGAGGTAGTGGCAGCGCCTATTAGATTCTGCTCAGTATTAATAAGCCAGAGCGCGCAGCTCTCCCCAAATCCTGTGGTTCAGCTCGTAGCCACCCGGACGTTTGCAAATAAGAGGTCCAAGGCCCCGCCCCTTTATCTCCTCGTGAGAACCACGTAGACGAAGAGCTTAGTTCCAAAGCCTTTGATACGGCCCCGAAAGTAGGTCCAACCCTCCCGCCCTTGGAGGGGATGGCAGCGAAAAGGAAAAAAGAAAGCGAAGAAAGGAGAATATTGATGGACAGAAAAATAAAAGAAAGAATAATACAGAGAGAGAGAGGTAAAAGAAAGAAGAATAAAGATGAAAACCCAGGCAAATGGAGTGACGATGAAGGAAGAAGGAAGTGGAAACGCGGTATACCCAGGTAAACCGAGTCAGATGGTAGAAGCGGATAACGAATATCTCCTACCCTCACTACCCTTCTACCAGTACGAAACGTCCACGGAGTTACAATTAAAACCCCAATTCGCCGTGAAAGTCACACCCACTAACGATCCCGTAAAGAAACTTTTCTCTGACCCCATTAGATCGAATCCAAAAGCGATCTCCCAGTTTAGCTTGGTAAGGGATGACGATGGGACACCTGTTCCCATCACTTAAGCAACCATGCAACAGACCGCCCTAGCCATAATGGGAAGCTTAAAATTATTCAGTTGACATAAAAAGGGTAGTACAAGTACGTTGAAATACCATTACCAGTTTGTGACATACTTGGGTAGACCCCATAAGCTGAACGGACGACTCATGCGCTGTAAAGTATTGGTCATCGAGCACCATTTTAATATTAATTATATCAAAGGTGCCGATAAGGTAAAGTCGCTGTATAAGCGGAGTTGAAACCCCATCGAGGTTTATTTCAGCATCAGTTAATCTTAAAACCATTTTTCATTTTGGAGTGTTCGTGTTTGGTGTATATATTTAAGATCTTAACCTTTAGAAATGTAAGGAAGTAGCGGGCTAGATATCAATTTAGAGCCAGGCTCCTTTTTTTCTTTAGCTAATCGATGATTTGGCTTTTTTTTTGTTGTTTTTATCTTAAATTGGGTGTTGTGAAACGTACCCCAGTAGGCTCGCGAGGCCTATGTCGATCACCTGCCTTTGTACGCCGCGCGTGTGCGCCCGAGTTCAAAGGAACTTAAGTTAATAGGATGGTTGACCCCAGCTAACCGTAAGAATCAGTATTATGGTCTAAGACATGTAACTTTGCATTTGTCGATAATGTTTGTTTATTTATTTTCGTTTTTCACTGGAGCCCCGTCCCCTCCTCACCATTAACCTCTTCGAAGGAAGGAATGTAGGGAAATCGATATCCCACCCTCAAAACTGAGGCCCTTTTCGGTAACCTCAACGTCCCGGCATTTTTGGCGGCGTAACCCTATTACTTACCCCACCCCCCTTCGCCTCGAGGATCACTAAAAACGCCTTCGCCCATCCACATAATGCACTAATCATCACATTTCGGGTCCGACGAGCCTAACATTGGTTAAACCGGCAATATTTTCCCTAAGAGAGGGTTTTTAATTCCACTTTATTTGCGAAATTCGAGGAGAGTTGACCAAATGCCAGAAGGTGTCTTTAGGGCTTGGTGAAAGACGCTTTGAGAAAAAAACGTTAGAGGAGGAGACTTAATTCCGCCGTCCTCATCCCCACATTCCTACCCCCAGTGTGGTGGCGAAGTATATATGCGAATAATGGCATAAAAACGTGGAAGATCGAGTTTGCGATCGAGACAACGAAGTCCGGCTCAGTGCCCGGCAACCCTACGAAAGGATCACAGAAGAAGCTCATGCTGAGCCAGTTCCTGGTGGTCACACCGAAAATTTAAGTTAGCTATATTAAGAAACAAGTTTAACTAGCTCTCTTCCGAGAAACCCCCTATCTTGGTGTACAACAAAACCAAGAAATAGTCCTTGCAATTGAGAATACCCCAAAGTGAATGTCTTTAAGCACTCCTCTTCGTCAAAGGATTCACTCGTTAGTTCATTGCTCGTCAGTGTGAATTATTCCCAGATTAACCCGAAGATTGGAAAAAGGAATACTTTCCGTGTCTCGTGGTGAAATCATCTTACCAAGACAACGTGCTTAACGCTATCCATCGCACGGCTTTAAAAATATCCCCGCGCCAGACAACATCTGGAGTCGCAGTAAAGACGTCCACGCGCCTATCCGAAAACAACATCCTTGAGGCTACATAAAAATTTAGGCCAAGGTCAGTCTCAAACCAGATTATCGTGTGTTTTTTAAAAGTAAATAAATTCCAATTATCTTTGTTTTGGAAGGTCAATTAGCGATTCAATATTAAAGTGAGCTTTGGGTCAACCATTACTGTATATTCAATTGTGTGATTTAGTAAGTCTCACTTAAACTTGTTTTATTCAAAGCTCAATGGTTGACTATTGATGGCCGGCTTCTAAGATGTTCAACCTAGCTTTATTTCCCTCTTTTCTTTTAATTACTGTGTTGTCAACTAGAATACCTCTCCTTAGTTGATGTGCGCGCTCTCCATATGATTTTTAGGCCCTCCGCTTAGCAGATGCATGGTTAAACGTCTCGAAAGTGTGGTAATTGCCATAACAATATATTTTGAGTCAGTATAAAGCTTGCAGTCTTTATTGCAACAGATGAACTCATAAACTGCCAAAACCTCTCGAATCTAAAGTCAACCAACATAGTTTACGGGCTCATCTGCCCCAATAAAGACTGCAAGCTTTATAATAATTCAAAATATATTGGCATGGCAACTACCACCCTTTCGAGACGTTTAACCATGCATTTTCAAAGTGGAGGGACCAAAAATCATATGGAGAGCGCGCACAACATCAACCTAAGGAGAGATATTCTAGTTGACAACACCGTAATCAAAAGAAAAAAGGGAAGTAAAGCTAGGCTGAACATCTTAGAAGCCATCTTAATAAACGAAGAAAAGCCGGCCATCAATAGTCAAGCGTTGACCTGGAATCGAACATTAAATTTGTTTTAAAATTCCACTCACCGGATTGGCTCGTTTCCTCTAACGTTGCGCTTAGGCCAGGCGGAATAAATATCCCCTTAAAACCGTTTTATTTTCATTCAGTCCGATTCTGACTCCAACACATTTCATCGGTAAAGGAGGAAAAAATAAATAAAGACGCTCCGAAGATGATAGGATAAGATCGAGAGCTCAGCAATTTAGTTTGTCTTTTACCAAACCCATTTATTTAAAAGATAAATGAATATAGGACAAGTGATCTACCATCTACAAGATGGAATAAAAAAGAGAGTTAGAAGAATAGAAAATTGCTAAAGGAAATTGATTAAGGCGAAATATACCATGATCTTCAACAAAATTTGCATTCAAGAAAGACTGCTACCCATCTACACTTCGCGGTTGTTTATTCTCGCCTCGAAGACCCCGTTAAAAAACCTGTAAGTTTTACAGGCTAGCTCTCTGAAATGCATGTTAAATAATCTCATTTGCCCTTAGATCTAAAGGTGTTTTTGTTAGGCTCAAGCTGTTCAACTATTGCTTGGAGAGGATTGTACTGTCTTGTCTCCTTTTGTATCCCTCTTTGTTAACTCAACGGAAATGTCTCAATTTTCCGATGCGCATAAAATGACTTAATAACTTTTGCAATTGATTTTAGAAATTCTGTAACTCTGTTTATATTAAATCGTTCGAATTAATCCTCTTGGTGATTTAATCTCTTCTCCGATGACTTTATCATTTATAGCCTTCAGTGAATTTATATATAAATTTAATGGTCGGTAATATTTTCAATGTTATTTAAACTCTCTCGTTCTCTGCTATTTGCTTATTGATATAATAAGGACTTTTTATCATTCTTTCGTGCTCTTTAGTTATTAACAATCAAGTTGATTGAAAAGTGGAGATGTGTAGAGGTCAGAGATTTCTCATTTCACTAAGTGAAAAAAAGAATAGGAGAATCGAAGTTGATCTCTCTTGACCTTCTTCATATAGCGGAAAGATTTTAATGAAATGGAACACTTCCATTGTGTGGAGCTACTTATTCGATCGTGGATTCCGAACCACGCATCCCTCTATCGCTCGGTTTCTTCCATCTCTTTTAGTTTTTTTATTCCATTTTTTCAACTTCATAAAGGTAGCGGAAGAACAGCATCATCTCTGTTATCCTTTGCAGTTTCTCTTTCATTTGTGTATTTAAAGTTGCATTCACGCCGTTGTGTTTTAAGGCATATGAGCTTATTTATTTTGTTTGTTGTTTATATTGTATATGTTGCGGTGGTTCTGTTTAACTTATTTTTTTAATTTTCAATTTTCATTAGTTATTTCGTTTTGAGCTTAGTTTTCCAATTACGCTTACTTCACTTTGATCATATCATTTCACTCTTTTTTCACTTTTGACTATACTTTTGTATTTTAGTATTTCAATTTTTATTCACTTACACTTAATTTCACTTAATTGAGTCATGGTACATACAAATTATTAGGTTTAAAGGTCAAAATATATGTTTAGACATCAGTTTGACTCCTGTTCTCTTTAACTTAAGTCTTATTTTTATTTTTTTGCATCCGATAATCTAATGCATGATAAAGAATTTGAAGAGTGTCATATTTGACATTGCGGCTTGAAGAATTTCGTACTGAAAACAATGCAACAGACGCAATGAAGAACATAGTCTGTATTCTGATGAAGCTTGTGTCCGCAAATGTAAAGTGTGGTTTAGTAAGATTAATAAGGGTTACGGCAATGTACGCAATGATGGTATGCAGGTATTATAGCAATTACTAGTCACTCTCACACGGCATCGGCTACACCTGGAAGACCCCCATCCCCCATCCACGCCAAACAAGGAATGTATCCCATAGAGTAATCTAACAGTTCTAAAAACAACTGCATCAAACGGGTCAGATTAAGAAAGGTCATTTAGCTCTCCTCGAGGAGGATGTCACAATGTTACCTGCGGCGAAGCGCCAGGTCTAGGCGTCGCTTTTTTTTCAAAGGAGTAAAGTTCAATTGTTCCCATTTAGAGAAATGAAGTGACCCATACCACCATAGGACATATGGTTTATCACACTGGATATTTCAAATCTGCCATTGAATTTGGCGCTGGGTGTCGCCATCTAGTGACAGAAGCATCATTTAGCAATTCAAAGGCACTTGTAAGTGATTTGAACCATGAAAACCATCAATGCAATAACCATTTATCATCTTACCACAAAACGCCGCAGGTCATTGGAGGGACTTTCTCTCTTGTTTTTAGTCGCGTGTGCACCACTCTATTATGTTGGTCGGTCGGATGGTAACCATTATACTTCTCATTGATTCTTTTGGCAAAAACATCGTAACTATTGGGCTGATTCTAACGAAATTTGAACCCCCTCTTGTTGTTTTACATTCTCTTTCGAATTATATAATTACCAAGATCCTATCAAGGTTAGTCCGGAAATTATTAAAAGAAAACTAACTTCGGGTCTGATTGCCGCACTTCTTGACAGTTTTGAAGGTTATAAGTCAGAATAATTTAGAGCACGTGACTTAAGTCTTGTATTTCCTTCATGGTAAAAGAGACAAACTGTTAGAAATTGTTTAACACAAAAAAAAGGTTTATTTTCTGTAATTCAGTGATCAAAATCCGCTCCCTTGGATTTGATGTGCTCTTTTTAATAACGAACAAAGCGAAAATTATGGATCCTCTTCAACCTCAGTGTTTGGCGTTGGTTCAAAAACAAGGAACATCATCAAGCTGACAACTGAGGTTGGGAAATATACTTTCTAATCTGTACTCTGCCAGAGCATTTAACAGTTGAAATGCACCCAACTGTTTTCTACCAAAATTGGCATTGTGAACCATTGTTATGTGATTCATTTCCTGCACAAAGTCTTCACTGCTGATGTTTTTAGAATAGTTCTCTGCTAGTTTAGCTGCTTTGCGCTCTAACTCCTCTTCTGACATCTTTTGGTAATTCCAACGAAAGCTGAAGGTGTCAGAAATCTGGTTGGCTGATCTGAAACGAACTGTAAGCCCTCTAATAACATTATCCAATACTACATAAAATATGTGCTTTAGGAAGTGGGCTTCCTCAGAAGATTCATCTGCCTCGTTCATTTCATTCATATTTTCATCAGGTGTATCTTCATCATGGAATCTTGTTCTTTTTCTGACAGTGGTACAACGGTACTTAAACAATTTTACTTCTATCTGCAGGCTGGATGAAACAAGCTTAGCTTCATTCCACATTGCTTTCCAACTGTCCCGGAGAGCCACTAGTTGTGTAAGCAAGCTTTCGATAAAGTCGCATCACTAGCTTGAATGACTTTTTTGCAAAAGTAAATAAGGACCAGTATTCTGTGCTACACAACTGACATTATTATGGAGGTAAAGGAACTGACATAGCATATAGCTCCATGGATTTCGTTCCTGGTTTTTGGAGTGAGATTCAGCTCTGGCAGGTCTTCCAAAGCCAACTTAACCCATGGAAGGTGAGCTACAAATAGTTTTGCACTCTCAACTTGATCTGACCATCTGGGGCTGCAACTGAATAAGGTGTATATTGTTTGTATAGTTCCGAAGTAGGTGATTCCTTCTGGAATACATTCAGCAGCAGCATTACCACATAAATTAAGTGTGTGGCAACCACAAGGAGAGAATATATCAGTAGAGCACGTTCTTTTATTATTGCTTGTGTACCATTGTATTTGCCTGACATGTTTGCCGCATTGTCATAACCTTGTGCCCTACAATCAACAAGTGGAGTAGCATGGTTTTCCAATGTTTCAGTAATAATTTGAGTAATTTCAGATCCTGTTTCGTCACTACAATCTACAAATTTCAGAAATCGTTCCACAATTTCAAATCGTGATCCATGGCGAACTAGTTAATGCAAAAGGAATGTGGTTTGCTCAACATGAGATGAATCTGGTGTGGAATCTACTATTATTGCATACTACTTTGCAGACTGTCTTTCTCCCAAAATGTGCTGCCTAACAAGATCAGAAAATTCTGCAATGAATTCATTTTGGGACTAATTAGAGAGGTAAGGTACTTACAGTCTTTCACCCTTTTTCTGCGACTCTTTTACCTTTAGCACATGTCCCTTTAGAATGGGGTCCCAGTGAGAAAGTAACTCTATCAGACCTAAAAGTTTCTATTATTTGAGTCACCAATGCGTTGCGAAAAACCCTGGAAAGCAAGGCCACGTTCTCCTAAGAATAGGGTAACATCAATAATTCGTTTCAAAAGGTTGTACCATTTTTCCGATTCCACTTTAATTGATGCTTCTAGAAGATTCTCAATACCTTCTTGCAATGACAGACGTCTTTCTAATTCACGCCAAGCTAGATAGCATTTCCTATGCCCATTACTCTTTTCATGCTCGGGAACCCTGTTACATAATTTCTGCCACTTAGCACTGGCTGGCCAGCCTTTAGCTGTAGCAAATGCAGATTTGGATGCAGTACTCAGCCTGCAGCAAACAGTGTTCCAAAATAGCCGGCACGGAAAACAATATAGTAACTCCTTATGCTGACTCCAGACAAGCCAGTCTCAGGTATGCTGTTCTGCATTGATGTTTGGAACTTTAGTATACCTTCTGGAAATGTTTGATTGTTACCATCTTTAGGCAATGTTAAAGGAAAGTCAATATGACCTCTGGTAACATAATTCTCTATTTCTGATTGAAAAGGAAATTCTGCTGTGAGGAATCTAATGTCAGGCCCGACAAGCCCAGTGCTATTTTTTTTTCAAATTTATGTTGAAGTACTTTCATTGATTTACTACTTGTTTTAGGAATTTTTGTTGCACTGTCTGCCGAATTTTTGGAATCTACATTCTTATCTGCTCCACCAAGTCCAGGTTCTGAATTAATATCTATGTCCATCGTATTTGTACATGCTCCCGAATTTGTTTCTTTATTAGCTTCTATCTCATTTCCATATAGGCTCTCTTGTTCACGACTGCCACCTACACTTTCCCCTTCTTCTCTAAATTTGCATCTGTATATGTTTCCACATTATTTTGTTTTATTTTCATACCTACTTGATAAAGTGTCTGTAATCCTCTTCTTTAATTGTCATCACGTTTCTTTTTTTCTTTCCTTTTTTGTGCTCCTGATTTATGCAAACATATTTCAGATGGGTAGATTCTAAAAAAAATATAATAAGAATTGTCAGCTTTTCCTTTCAACATTAAAAATCAAGTTACTTATAAAAATAAAAATATTACATTACAAGTGAAAGGCCTGTGTGAAGAGTTGGGAATAGTGTTTGTAGATGTATGGAAGGGCTTTTGGAGGAATAAGGGATTGTATGCGATGGATGGGTTCCACCTGAGCCGGGATGGGGTTGAGGTTTTGTAGCAGGAGTTGATAGTGTTATTGGGTCCTTGCGGGCAGGAAACTAGGTTCTGATAGTGGTCAGGGAAATTTAGTGGCTTAGGGTGGGGCAGTGAAGGAAAGCCAGCACAGAGAAGTAGAAGGTATACATGCTAAAGGGAGTGCTTTGGAGATAGGTAGATTGAGATGTATTACCTACTCTCAGAATCCGAATAGGCAAGGATATCAAAACACACATAATGGGTTCAAATGTTTCTATGGGAAGGGAAGGGTGTAAATAACAAAGCGTCATTTTTTTCTGTGACACTAAACTGGCAGCTGTATTCAAAGAAGTTGAGGGTAGCTTTAAAGTGCAGGGTGACTTAAATAAGTTACTGGCTTGGGCTAAGAAGTGGCAGATGACTTTTAACTTTGATAAAAGCAAATTTATTAACATGGGAAGAGATAATAGGGCATTGGCTTAATTCAGTTGAAGATGAGAAGGACTTAGGAGTAGTAGTAGATACCCGTAGGTCACTGAAGTTTTCAAAGCAGTGTATTCAGTCAAAAAATAGAGCAAATAAGGTACTAGAATACATTAATAGGAATGTTAGCTACAAGAGCAAGGAGGTTATCCTTAAACTATACAACTCTTATGTCAGGCCACATTTAGAGTACTGTATACAAGCATGGTCACTACATTTTAGACATGATATCAACCTGTTAGGATCAGTACAAAGGAGGGCAACAAAAATAATACCTTCCCTGAAGCACCTTGAATATGAAGATAGACTGAGGGTATGAAATATGTTCTCATTTGAAAAAAAGATGTGTGAGGGGAGATATGATTGAGCTTTTTAAAACCTTTTCTGGAATGGATAAATTGGATTTCACCACTTAAAGATAAAAAAAAACAGAAGTGTAGACTGGATGTTATAAAATATTTTTTCACCAATAGAGTGGCAGATTATGGGAATAGTTTATCACCTGAGACAGTAAACAGTCCAAACTTTAATATTTTCAAGCGCAAATTAGATGATTATATGGGGAGGGGGGGTTAACTTCTTACTTTTTGGTGTGCGGGTGGCTCTCTCTCTCGACTCATTCCTGTGGATGCAGTTTCTTTTATTGTATATTTTTGGGGACTTTGATTTTGTCTTGCCCTGATGATGATGCTTTTTGTTTTTGACCCTCTCTCATGGACGGTTTAGATTGTTTATTGTAGATGCATGATCTGACACAATCCTACGGATTGTTTAAATTGTATATGTAGGTAGATGCATGATCTAACTTAATCCTATAGATGCATTCTGTGGGTGGGTTTTGAAGGATGCGGATGATCTTTGATAGGCCCTTGAGGCTTTTGTCATCCTTGAAATTATGTTATGTTATGTTATGTTCAATTTTGAACTTTGATATTCATGGGCCTCCTAGACTCTTATGGGTCCTGGTGCAGCGCACCGGCTGCACCCCCCTTTCGTGGGGCCTGACAACGGTTCCTCGAACTATATAATTATAGTTTTTACCTGTGGCGAAGACGCCAGGTGTATGGATCTACCTGTTGTTGTTCTTGTTATATTTAAAAATTTTAATTGCAAACAATTACTAGTCATTGAGATGAATTATGCTTAACATATTTAGGAAGATTAAAAAAATACTTAGAAACATCATATAATTGAAAAAAAAGGAACATAAATTATGCCTTTAAACAAATAAAATCTTTGAAATATTGTTAATAAACATACTTGAAAAGAAATTATTTATACTTTGGAATTTGAATTAAAAAGAGAACATAAATTATGCCTTTAAAGAAATATAAACTTTGAAATTTCGCTAATAAACACACTTGAAAAGAGATTACCCATACTTTGGAATTTAATAATTTATTTTAGAGTTTAATCACTCCTGCAATTTTTAAAGCAATATTTAAAAAAAAACTTGTGCATTTAAAGATAAATCAAATAGGCGAGGCCAAATTTTTGCTAAAAAAAAGTCCCGATACTGAAAAGGCTCTCTCATTTTCCACCCTTGTAGGCTTGATTGTAAGAAGTGCAGCTAGCAATTTATCCAGTTTTTCTGTGCGTTTAGCAGTCGCTTCGAAAAGTTTGAATTCTTTGTTAGCATCAAATTTTTCTTGATTATTTAAATTTGAGGTGCTGGGTAATTAATTCCGCTTCATTTTGATTTTTTTCAAGTTCAGTAGTTTGTTTATTGCTTTTGAGTCCTTCTGGATAAAGGCGTTCATAAATTACTTGATCACATTTTTTTTAAGGAAGCTCGTGAAGTTGCTGGAAATTCAAGCGACTCTAAGGCCAAATAATTTGGATTATGCAAATATTGAAGCAAACTTGAAATTTCCTTTTGCCTTCGACTTACGTATCGTCGATCAGTTAAACCTTGTCTCAGCCTCACGCATAAATGATTTTCTTTACTCTTTAACTGGTTTATATTAAAAACCAGGCAATGGCTTCGCTACTAAGATTAAAATTAAAAATATAAAAAAAAGTAGCCATGGTTAAATTTATCTAAATTTTCTGAACTTTGCCAATTATAATAATTTTACAAAGGAACTCTAAACTAAATTTCCCCCCTTTCAAAATTTCCCTTTGCTAAAATATAGTTATAGAAGAAGAATGTATAAAAATAAATTTTATGAACTTCACCATTTGTAATTCTTTGTGGTTTAAAAAATTCACAAAATTTGGATACTTATATTTATTTCTGAACTTCACCATTTTGTTTTTTGATATTATAAAAGAATTATTAGAAATAACTTTGATAAAAAACATAAGTCATAACTAAACTAAGATGAAATTATTATTCAAATACACAAAAAAAATCCCCTTCTTAAGTTATAGAGTTAGTGATGATGCTGATGATTATAAACGAAGACTGCTTTTAAAAGTGAGGCATCTCTGCAGGAAAGTTCTTTGATGTCAATTTCCAGTGACTTTAAAGCTTGAATAATTTCTTCTATTTGATTCCATTCAAATTATGATAACGAGTCCCCATATCTTATTACTCTCAAAGCTTTTGAAATGCAATCTTTTGATTTTATAAACCTCTAACATATGTAAAAGGCTATTCCAGCGTTTTTTCACATCTACATATTATGGGATTTAAACGCTGTCCTTAACACTGATCTGAGACAAAATCTTGTCATTTTTAAGTGGCGATTTTAGAAATGTTCGACATATTTTTATAACCTTGCGCATCACTGAACCAAAGTCCGTGAATATCTGGAGGAATCTCAGCAGATTCTAAATCAACCAGGATTTCTTCCTCCTCTTCTTCGATGTCATCATCTTCACGCATCAACAGTCACATGGTGGCCTGTAACATTGATGAAACCTATCAATCTGGTTTCAAGTCAGGTCACTCCACAGAAACCGCCCTTCTTAATGTGTCCAAGTGCTTACGAAGAGCCGTGGAGAGAGGTTGTGCCTCCATCCTCGTTCTACTCGACCTCTACTCTGCCTCGAAAACTATTGACCATACCGTCCTACTTGATCGTCTCCACTCTTTCCTCGGCATATCAGGCACCATGCTTGACTGGTTCCGCTCTTACCTCTCATCTCGTACCCAATCAGTTGTGATTGACGACGTTTCATCCGACTCTACACCCATTCGCTTTGGAGTGCCACAAGGCTCTGTCCTTGGTCCTCTACTATTTCGTATCTACCTTCTCCCTCTTAGTTCTTTTCTCCGTAATCTTGGTCTATCCTTCCACCTCTATGCTGATGACACTCAAATTTTCGTTTCCTCATCCCCCATGTCTCTTGCCTACTCTATCATTGACCTCCTGGCTGCCTACTCCTCCATTTCTGACTGGCTCTCTACCAACTTCCTCAGGCTTAATCACTCCAAAACTGAGGTCCTCCTCGTCGGCACCCCTGCTCTTGTTAAAAAATTTAAATCTCTCTTTCCCTCGCTTACTCTGGGCGGTAATACTATCCTTTTATCTGACTGCGTTAGGAATCTGGGTGTTGTTTTTGATGAGCATCTCTCCTTTAAGCCTCATATCCGCAATGTCAGCAAATCCTCTCTATGTTTCCTTCGTAACTTCTCTCGCATTCGCTCTCACTTTGATGCCTTCATCACCTCACGCCTGACTACTGTAACTCTCTGCTTGGGAATCTTCCATCCCCCTCTCTCTGCACCCTTCAACTTGTACAGAACTATACCGCCCGGCTTCTCCTCAGTCGCCCTTGCTTCTCTCCCTCGAAACCCTTGCTGCATGAACTGCACTGGTTCCCTGTCAGATCCCGTATTCACTTCAAGATACTTCTCTTCACATTTAAGGCCCTAAACAACAATGCCTCGTCTTACCTCTCTTCTGCCCTCTCGCCACGCTATGTCCCTCGGGCTCTTCGGTCATCACATGCACCTCTTTTGAATATTCCTCGTTCATCCCTCTGCTCAATGGGGGACTGCTCCTTCTCAATCTGCGCCCCTAAGTTGTGGAATGCTCTTCCTGCTGAAATCAGTTTTTCTCCCTCTCTTACCACATTTAAGCGTCTCCTGAAAACGCATCTTCTCAGTATTGCCTTCTCCCACCTCTTGAATTTGCATTGAATTTCCATTCTCATCTCAGCACAGCGTGTGCTCTGGGAAGGCCTCAAGCCTTGAAGAGCGCATTACAAAAGATTTATTATTATTATTATTATTTTCAAGTTTATTAAAAACAACACTGCGTAAAATATTGAATATATAATGTAAATCTAATAAAAAAAGGTATTGAAACAACAAATCAGTAAAGCAATTGAAACAACACCTAATAAATAGTAGATAGAATAAATGATATCAATTTAGGATAAGAAGTGAAATAAAATCATAAATGGGAAAAAAATCCTTGAAAGAATGCAAAAACTCTATCAAGAGCAGGGAAGAATCCAGGGGAAGGGCTAGGGGGCTAGTTATGTAATAATATAAAATATATATAAAAAGTTTTTTAAACTGCTGCACTCGAATGTATCTCATATGATACATATATAAAATACAGGTAAATCTCAAAAAAAAATTATTAAATTCAGTATTATACCTTAGCTGAGGCTCAAAAACTGCAATTCATAATTTTCTGATATGCAGAAAGAAATTCAGATATGAGAGAGTTAGTGCTCACTGCTGTGTGATATACTGTTATTTATTATCAATGTTGTGTAGAAAAACCATTTTAATCACCAATGCACTTTTTCAGATTACTCAGAGAAAGGAATTCAGATTAGCCCCCATCCCATTTTTTATCTTGGATGCGCAACTGCCTTGGTCTATATGATGAGAAGGAAGACCATACATCAGATGACAAATTCTTAGCAAATGAGGCGAAAATTTTTTAACAAATGAGGAGGAAGTCCTCATTTGGTCTAGAATTGAACAGCATTCCTGAAAAGTGACAACACATATTCTATATTTTGCTATCATTAAAGTGTTTTAAATTTCATCCGCATTACTTCTGGAATGGCCTTAATAAAACACGGGGGTCACACAGCCTGGCACGTGAGCCATTCGAATTTGTAGATAGAGGGGTCGTAGGAAAAGGTGGGATGAAAAAATAAAGAACGAAACTAGCGTGGGGCGAGTTGCGAATGGCTTCTTGCGTTGCCGGATCGCCATTGGCCAGCCGCGTATCCACTGTGCCATCCTGAGTCTCTAAATATTTATTCAGGCGAAGCTTTAAACTTACGCTTGCATTTCTCAGTTCGCTACAGCTCAATAGAGGGGATTGGCAGCCTGAAAGTAGAACTAAACGTGAGTCTCTCAATTTAAGAATTAATGAAGAGATACTACTACTACTACTACTACTACTACTGCTGCTACTACTACTACTACTACTAATAATAATAATAATAATAACATACTTTTAGTATAATGTTCTTCAATGCTGAGGGCCTTTACAGAGCGCAGGTTTGCCAACTAAGAACAGGTTCAAGAGAACAGATGTCTCTTCAAGGCACGTTTGAAGGCACCAATTGAGGATGGAAGGTGGTGGTAGGGGAGGGGGGGCATAACAGCAAGCAGATGTTTCACATCTTAGAAGCTAAATTGAGAAATAAAGATCACTAATGCAGCACAGATTACTATGAAGTAGTATTAGTGAAGGGGTAAAGCAAGAAAGAACATGGGGCTTTGGGGGAGCAAGGTAGGATCAGTGAAAAAAGCACGTAAGAAGGGGCTGCGGCGATTCAAGAGCTTATTATATGTTATCCTATAAGTAATGTCTGAATTCCGGATAAGAGAAAAAGGTAACTGAATTGCATGTTTTATTATAATTTATTAATTCACCTAATCTTCATCATTATGATGGCTTCATTCCAACGATTCAAAAGCTTCTCAATTTCATGTGTACATAACTATTTAGGTTAGGAAGAAAAGAATTTAGAGATAATTGTTCCTACGTCTACAGATTTTGATATGCTAGATCCGCCAATATGCCTCTGCAAACTTGAGAATACTTGAGAATAGCCTGTCATCAATTGGAGAAAGGGCTGGGGGAGAGGACGGGTGTTGTTTTTCCCAGCCGAGGTCTTCCATCATCACAGATGTGATCATTGCTCGATCGAACGATGCATTATCAAAATGGAACGGACGCGTTTGGAACTGATCATAGAAGTCTTATTTTCTACAGAGTAGTGTTCAAACGGTCAAACACCTAACAAAAGAAGTCTGTTGTAATCGTTTGTTTAACTGGTAGCAACTTAAAGCTGATAATACCAACATAATGCTACTCGTACCAACACCGAAACTTTCCTTGAATGGAGGACCCTTCTTGGTTGTACTTTAGCAGCATTTACTTGCAGTCTTTTCAGAAAGAAAGATGAGCCAACACACTTTCAGCCACACTTTTAATCACACAGAAAAGCACACTTCCACCAAATATGACGTGCCAAAAACTACTACTAACGTTACCCCCACGAAACCCATGCCCATTCTCTCTTTCAGATGACTTTCCAATTTGTAATAATTGCATGTTAAAGAAGATTCAGTTCATCTGTGACATTATCTCACCAGAGAAGAGTGCAACTTTTGGCCTACAAAAATATAGAGAGCAAATGGAGATACTACGATCTCTTTTGCCGCGAACCCGTGTTGGTATTCATTCATATACACAGGTGGTAGAGCCAAGGATCATGGTGGCGTGGCTGGTTTAATTACTTCCCCCATCTCTCTCCTTCTCTTATTCCAATCGAATTCCCCCAACACTTTCGAAACACTGCTTACAGCCTTGCCTTCGAACCTCATTCTTAAAATCTAGATTATCTACTGTCTTACTCGCCACCATGCCGACAGATTTCTCTATTATTTGGGTAAATTTCTTAATATAGCTCTAAATTCTCTACAAATTTTCTTATTCTGGGCTATTTTAATCCCCCTCCCTGCATGCTGCCTCTTACTATGAGTTCTCTGCATTTATAAAATTCAATTTCTACGTCAAATTGGTTAATCTCCCATCACACACATAAAATACACTAGACCTAGTTGCCCCACTCACAGTCCATAGCCCCTCAATAACCGACTCATTTAGAGAAATTTCTGCACAATACAAAATTCAGTTCTGTTTTTCTCTTGCTATTTCACTTACCCCTTGCTTACACACTGCCACCAAGCCTTATCACCGTCTAGTTTACTTCATTAATTTGGAATTGATGACTGAAAATCTTGCCTCATTCTTTCTCACGTTAGACTATGCCACTCACTACCTCTAATGACAAGGTGGCACACTTCTTTTCCAGAACTTATTCTCCAGGCTAAATGTCCGCTTCCACATTATGTCCACTCAGGTCGCCGAATGCATACTCCAGGGTTTTCATCCACTATTTTGAATACTAAAAACAAAGGAAAGCACTTAAAAAGTGCCTCGGGTTGACCGTGGTCGTGGTGCAGAGATAGCAACAACCTCTGTTGCCTACTCTCTTGCTACGCATTTATACACCGCCCTTCTCTGGAGTCTACCCGTGAAACTCACACCCACTGTATCCTTGTAAGTAAAAAAAAAAACAAGCCACACAATTTGTCTAAGCTATATGTTAGGCTCTTTGCCCCCCTCTCCCTCCACCTCCTTTGAAGCCCAAGGCGTTTTCCCCTATTACCAGTGCTGAATTATTTTCCTAGTTCTCTGCCAGGATAGTCCTTATCCGTTCAAGAATTAAGTTACTACCTTCGTTCTATCTTTAATAAACTTAGCTTGAAACCAAAGATCTGGCAAGCTACCGCTCAGTCTCTAATCCTCTTCCTCTCTCAAGTTCTTGAAAGGCTGGTGTCAGTCGAAATTCTGAATTACCTCTCCTCACCCAACGTTGACATATTTTTCGTGCGGCCGATGTCGGCTAGCCTTCTATTATGGCATTCTTAGGTATCCTTGCAACTGCCCTTAATTGGTTTCGATCGTATATTTTATCATTCAGTCTATTTATATTGGAAATTATAAATCTCGGAAAGCAGATGAGCCTTTTTGTCTCCCACATTTGTTTAATATCTACCTTCTCTTCCCTGGTAGTTTAGACGTCATCTTGGCCTACAAGTATTATGTCATCTCCATGTTAACCGGACGGAAATCTATCTCGCCTTCTTCCCAGCCTCGTATGCTGAAACACTCGGGCAGTTTTCTGAACCGAAACCATGATAAACAGATAGTCAACTATCTCTTAAAATTCATTTTGCTTTCTCCGTAATCTCTGCCACATTCATTTTAACTTTGACCACAATAGTTTTGATATTATTTTTGTCACATTCGTTTTTACTTTGACTACAACAGTTTTGATATTACCTCCAATGTTTTTGTTTCTTACCAACTAATATACTGCTCCTTTCTTGCTGTATCACTTGCTTCCTCTTTTTGAAGACTCCAGCTTGTTCAAAACATTACATCCCGTATTCTTTTTCGTCAGGGATGTTTCTCTAGACAAATAATCATATCACAGTTATCTGGATAAGATAAGTAGATAGTGGTAAAATGTGAGAAACCTAAAGGTGAAAGTTTTTTGCCATCTTTCTTGGAATTTAAGAGAGGAATGGGGAAGGCAAAGATGCAGAGGAATTACAAAGGAATCAGGTACTTAAGAAGACATTAAAAGAGATCGCTGGTGGTCGAGGAATCAGAAGGGCCATCTTGATAGAAACGTAGGGGTTGGCTTGCAATGATATCGGCACTACTGATTAAACATTCGCTAAGCCTTCACAATCGACTACCAAGTAAAAAGGTATCGTGGAAGCAATTGGATCGGAAAAAGAGAGTAGATTATTGCTTTGAACTAGTTAATATGTTAATGGCTACTGTGGTGATTTTTATGGCTAATGTAGTGAATGGGAGCACGTGAAATAGCAACACTTAAAACCTCTCCTAAAAACGTATTGTATTGTGTGTATTGGCTGATAATTTCAAATGCACGAGCTTCTCTGATAGGCTTTATAGTGTATTGAGAGTGGTGCACCATCAGTATTGTCTTATAATCGGTAAGGAGATGAAACTGTGTTAATTTAAACAGCAAAGTGAATTGACTGAGAGAATATGGGGTATCAATGCAGGCGCGGATCCAGGGATATATATATATATATATATATATATATATATATATATATATATATATATATATATATATATATATATATATATATATATATATTTATATGAAATAAACAACTCACAAAATAGCACGTAAGGTTCGCAATGAATGCAATGTCCCGCAAGAAAAATGAAAAGGGGCTTCCAAGTACCTTGGAACTTTATTCAGTTCATTCTCAACGATAACTGCAAGAGAAAATAATATAGGAAAGGTACATATAAGCTAGTAAAAGATAAAAACTCAATGCAATAATTAAATTGACATATCGGGTTCCATAAAAAATTAGAATTGCAAAAAAAAAAAGGAATATAAGTCAAAGCTAATTTCTTTAAGAATTAGTTTGTTGATGTTGGTTTGCAGGTGTATGAGATTGGGTTTCATCGTGCTTCTTTGGCTGTATTAGATGGGAATTCATCTGGTTTCTTTGGTTTTAAGATATGGGGCTTAATATTGTTTCCTTAGCTGTATGAGATGGGGCTTCATCTTGTTTTATGGGGTGTATGAGATTGGGTTTGATCTTGTTTCCTTGGCTGTATGAGATGGGGCTTCATCTTGTTTCCTTGGCTATATGAGATAGGATTCATCGTGTTTCCTTGGCTGTATGAGATGGGGATTCATCTTGTTTACTTGGCCTTAGCAGATGGAGCATCCTCTTGTTTCGTTGGATGTATGAGATGGGACTTCCTCTAGATTCCTTGGCTGTATGAGATGGGAATTCATCTGGTTTCTTTGGTTTTAATATATAGGGCTTAATATTGTTTCCTTAGCTGTATGAGATGGGGCTTCATCTTTTTTCGTTACCTGTATGAGATGGGGTTTCATCTTGTTTTCGGGGGTGCATGAGATTGGGCTTCATCTTGTTTCCTTGGCTGTATGAGAAGGGGCTTCATCTTGTTTTCTTGGTTGTATTGGATAGGGATTCATCTTGTTTCCTTGGCTATATGAGATGGGGCTTCATTTTGTTTCCTTGGCTTTATGGTAGAGTACTTCATCTTGTTTCCATAACTGTATGAGTTCGGGCTTAAATTGTTTCCTTGGCTGTATGAGATAGGGTTTCATCTTGTTTTGGGTGTCTATGAGATTGTGCTTCATCATCTTTCCTTGACTATATGAGATAAGCTTCATCTTAATTTGTTGGCTGTACGGGATATGGATTCATCTTGTTTCCTTGGCATTAAGAGATGGGGCTTCATCTTGTTTCCTTGGCTATATGAGATAGGGATTCATCTTGTTTCCTTGGCATTAAAAGATGGGGTTTTATCCTTTTTCCTGCCTATACGAGATTGGGCTTCATCTTGTTTCCTTGTCTGTATTAGATTGGGTTTCATCTTATTTCCTTGTTTGTATGAGATGATGTGCCGGTCCATACCCCTACAAATGTAAATATTTATTCCTAACTAACTAAATAAATAATATATATATATATATATATATATATATATATATATATATATATATATATATATATATATATATATATATATTAGGTTGGCCCCCCCCAAAAAAAATATTTTAGTTTTTTATCTCCACATACCTGATTGTATTACCATATTGAACAGTAGGTCACATAGTCAATTTCATCAAAATCGAACAATATTTACTGGTCGCTATATGGATCTTAACTTATTAGTCTGCTGGTAAATTAATTTTTGGGATAGAAATGAACAGTCTTTGCAAATACTAGTTTATTTGAAACAAATCTTGGTGTTGAAAGACCATTTTTTTAAAAATATTTATATTAAAGTCAAAAGAAAATAGTTAAATGGCAAATGATTTCTTTTTGACACAAATTATAACTAAAATTGCTGATTAAACATTGATCCTTTTGAGCATGAGGGAAAATTTTCTGATGTTTTGCCACAAGTCTGAGAAGCAACTGTTTCTGTTCCTCATCTTTAGTTAGAGATGCATTATACGATTTGATAAGTCCAATACCTCTTTCTGCTGGATCGTTAACAACTATTAAGTTAATCGCTCGACGGTGAAATTCTTGAAAGCACGTCTTCTCTTCCCAAGAACTTGGGTTAGTCTTCAGGAATGTATCCTCTGCAAACTTGTATCCATCTTTCATTAGGGGACTGAAGATTAGCTTAGTTTTTTGAGTTACCAGTTCATGCAAGTCCAAATCCTCGATGTTTTTTGTAAGATTCAATCGGCGAACAACTTTGGTGTTTTCATTACGTTGGAGATTGGAGACCATCTTCTGTTTGGTCTCAGCATTAATTCTATGATCGAAAAATGCAAGACCAACAAGATGTTCTCCAAGATACCAAAGGTGTCTGTGAAGAGCTGTGGCTGCTTCTTTAGATATTGTCGGATTTGGGTACTTTTGCAAAGGTTTAAGAAGCAGAATGTCATTTAAAGAAGCATTAATTGCAAAATGGGCTTCATTCCAAAAACGCGATTGGACCAAAGCAATAAAAAGAGAGCACTCTGTAATATTGACCTTTTCACGTTCCGTCAGTTTCAGTTGATGCTTAAACAAGTATATTTTCAGGACATATATAGCCTTAGCCATCCAGCATGCATGGTGAGTCACCCCTGGGGCTCTTAATGTAACTTCTGTCATATAAATGCCCCCAAGAAAGATAAGACTGAGTCGCAGCAATTCTTCTAATCGTCACGCAACTGACGAGATTTTAAAACTTCCTGAAAATTTAGGACCATTTCTCCTCGAAGATTATGCATTACTGGATTGACGAATAAACTGCTATCCGCCTCTAAAAGAGAATCTTTTTTAAGTGACGACCATTGTTTTTTAAAACTTTCAAAGAGACTCTTCTTTAAGCCACTTGTAGGCCCAAGTAAAATATTGCAAGCACATGATAACATAATTTCGAAAATATGATGACGACACGCAATCCAAACAAGCTCCCTTCCTAATACTTTCTCAATTATGGTACAGGCTCCTTTTTGTAGGCCTGTATTTGATGCAGTTGTGTCAAATATAAGGCCTTGAACTTCGTCATATAGATTCCAGTCATTAATTGATGAAATGCATGCCATAGCCCGTTCTTCTCCTGTTGTTCGTGTTATTTTTAGCACACCAAGAAGTTTTTCCATTCCATTTACAGAAACTATTATTGCAATTCGTTCTACTGCTTCCTTTGCCCCATCAATAGCAGGTAGTAGTTTTCCATCCCAGTGAAGAAGGATCGTTCCTTGAACAGACAACGAAGCTTTGTCTTCATTGTATGTTGCCTCTCTTACTTGCTTTCTGGAATGTCGTATAGAACTCCTGGAAAGTGTCATAGCTGCAATATCCTGACCCAAGGCTTGTGCTATTGATCCAGCAACCATTGTTGCTTTTCTATCCGTAATATTTGCACGATCAGGAGCAGCAGCCACACCTGAACTTGTAAAGATATTTGAAGGACTACATTGTGTATTTTTTTTTTCTAGTTTAAGAAGGTGGACAAAACTCTTTGTCTGCCGCAATTAAACTTTCTCCTTCAGATGATGATGACTCGAAATCTGCATGAGCAGCAGCCTCTTCTTTATTTTTAGAAGTATATACTTTTTCTTTGTATTCTAAAGCCTTCTCATGTCGATATCTTTTGCGGGATTCCTTGGATGAAGTAATCTTATCACGGCACGACATACTGAAGGAGAAAATGTTCTTTCTCTGCATCAACAGAAATTGGCGGTCTTCACTTTTTACCACATTTAAAGCATTTTTTGAGGCTATGTCAAAAAGTTTTGAAAGAGTAGATTCGAAAGTACTCTCATTCATTCTACATGAGTACAGTTCGGTTTTGCGGTTTTTCTTCAAAAAAAGGTATTCTTCATACAACCTTAAGAGTTTCCTAACGCAATAATCTATTCGCTCTGTGGGAATTCGGGCTCTTTCACATACTTTTATGACCTCTTTGCAAGCGAGGTTGTAACTTTGTGTCAAAGTCATTGACTCCACTTGATGGGGGTACTGAACAACACGAAGCACATCACCACATGCTGGTAGCCTTGCATATGAAAGATCCCTAGTAGGATGTCCTAAAAGCCAGACTGCCGCAGATGAACGAGTACTTTCAGCCATAATCTGAAACAACAGAAATCAAATTTATTGTAACTGAGTGAGCTCACGGTTCCCCTCTCTTTAGTTATACTTAGATTTTTTTTTTTACTCTAAAATATCTAAATATTCATGAAAGAATAAGCTTTCATTTGACATAAATAAATAGGCTCCTGTGTTTGTAAAAAATTACGGCAGTCATGCTTAATATAAATAAATATATATATATATATATATATATATATATATATATATATATATATATATATATATATATATATATATATATTGTGAATTAAAATATGAACATAAAATAGGTTAACATATAATTCTAATATTCTTTAAGTAAGTCTGATATTGATAAAAAACTGCAAATTATCTATGCACTGAATAAACAAAGTATTTACTTATCTAAATAATTATATATATACTTGAAAATAAACCAGCACTTGTATTCACTTGTATTACGTCAACTGTTAAACTCAAACTACAAATGAACGATTAATCAATCCTCGCTGACTTAGATAGGAAATGGTGCGATTGCATCAGCATTTGAAATGAAGGGGCGTTATTGCGTCATCACTTTACAAATGGGCTCAGAAATCAACAAGCTGAAACAACAATTATTATTGCATCCTACGCTGAGTATGTGAATGTCATTCCACTTTTCAGATAATGCAATATCTTGATTTTTTTGCGATTTATTGTAATTCATAAGGAATGAGTTATTAATGACAAATATATGATAGCATATAAATAAATGTCGTGGTATGACATTACATTATATCAATACCATATTATATCTATGGGGGAGGGACCAATAACTTAAAGGCGAACCGACAAGGGACGGAACGCCACGAGTTTCGACGCGCGGAACAGCGAGAAAAGAGTGCAACGAGGTCAGGTAAAGTTTGTGCAATGGCAAAGGTCAAGGTTATTTAAAGAGGCATGTCCAAAAATATAATTTTATTTGCATAAAATAAAAGAATTAATGGGCAAAATTAAATTGGTAAACGAGGGGGGAATTGCAGAGTTATGCATCAGACTCTGAAGTTAGAAATTAATGCGTTACAGAAGGAGACTATTCAAATGGGGAGGATTAACTCAAATGGTTTGCTGAAGGCGGGGAGCGGTTATCTTACGGAGGATTCTGGGTGAGACGTCAGGGTAAGGTTTCACGGATGTCTTCTGCAGGCAATAAACGTGAGGGCGAGGGTGCTCGGAGCTTCTGAGCGGGAAGTTAACATGATGATGGTTCTCAAAGGGTGAGGAAGGGGGGGGGGGTAACGTCCGGTCTAGGGAAGAGTATTTCTGCCACCCGAAAACGAGGACGGAGCGAGGAGGGCTTCGACAGGAGTTGATGAGTTGATTCGGAAATATCGCTCGATGACGATCGTCAAATGGAATCTCCACACTGGCTGGATTAATTCCAAGACACAAAAGTTCAGTCGTAACTTTGCTTCGTTGTTAGCACCTGACTTGCAACTAGGGGAAACTTCTTGCGTCCAGGCGAGACTCCTCAACTCTGTGTCTCCCACATGGAAGACGAGCCCTATATATATCCGAGGCTCTCCCCGTAGGGGTGGGGGAAACAGCGCTACTATCGAATGGCCTCGAATCTTCACGCCGAGGCGAATTTAACCTGCGAAAAGGTGGTGGGAGGTGAACACGGTTCGAGGCTACTGCTTGTGGATGGAGAGGAGGGGAGGAAGGATTACCAATTTAAGCCTAACAAAATTCTAGAACCTTCTCCAGCGCACGGACGTCACTTCCATGCTGGAAAAGTAATTCCACGTGGAATTCCCCCACAGTAACAATATTTTGACCGAAATTTAAAAATATGTAGACACATAGCGACCTCTAAATATCCACCAATTTAGTCAATATTTTGCATCAGCTCTTTTAATATCTTATAGCATAATTTTAGCCATGTGGAGAACATTTCCAACTAATTTAAATTTTTGGCATATATTTTTGGACCACCATAATATATATATATATATATATATATATATATATATATATATATATATATAATATATATATATATATATATATATATATATATATATATATATATATATATATATATATATATATATATATATATATATATATATATATATATACTAACGGCATACTTTTAACTGTGATCAAAGCGGTGCTCGCTGCCTCAGTGTGCCTGGTTTGAATCGCTTCCCTACACGGATTTTTCGAAAAAAAGGAATAAAAATATTACTGCAAGGAAAAATTATTCCGTTTTCTCTTTCAATGTGGTTTAATGGATTCATTTTCATCATTCGCTCGTGCTACTTTGAGAGATATATACATTTGTATATCAGCCACGCGTTTACCTATTCCTCATTTATTTTTTGAATTCCCAATTAATTTTCTATTTTCTTTCATAGTCTCCGTTCGAGCTGGCGAAAGTGTTCCTTAAAAGCTATTCTATTCAGAGAATTTTTGGTTCTCTGCGTAGCGTAGTGTACTAACGGCATACTTTTAACTGTGATCAAAGCGGTGCTCGCTGTCTCAGTGTGCCTGGTTCGAATCGCCTGCCTACACGGATTTTTTTGAAAAAAGGTAATAAAAATATTACTGCAAGGAAAAATTATATATTAATATATATATATATATATTTTCAAGAAGGATTGGTAACCATAACTTAAATCAATTGTACACTCGCTCTCCGAAGCGTCTTAAAATCAGCCCAGGAGGTTCATTCGCATTGGTGTCCTCTCATCGGCGAATCAGGTCTCCAAATATTTGAATTGTAATTGTTTAGCTAAAAATTTCCCCAAACAATCCCGAATTAATGCGTGATTCTTTTCTCATTTACAGACTAATTCAACTCCGTTATAATCTATTTAATATTAAATATTTATCAATATATTTACCAATTACTATTTATCAAACAATTTACCAATTAAGAATTACCAATATTTACCAAGTACTATTTATCAACTATAAATCAATTACTAGTTTCCAATCAATTTCCTAATTATTATAATTCCCGTTTAACAATTAATTTATCATGCCATTTAACACTACCCAATCTAATTATCAATCATCAATTGTTATACTCAATTTAAAAATTACAATTTAACGATTATCCAATCTATTTAACAATTACTGCTTAAAAATTACTTATGATACAATCTATTTAACCATTATCCAATTAGCAATTATATTCTAATTATCAATCATCATATGTTGTCCTCTAATTACCAAACCATCTTAATCAATTGTAAATCCATTCTCGTTAACTCATGCAAATTTAATTTACACGCGTCATTCAATCCAATCATAAACTGTTACTGTATAAATTCACCTTTCAATAATAACCGTTTATTCAATAATATATATTTCTCTTAACTCTTTATTTTTAAGACACGTTTACCTAACGTGCCTCAAATTTTGGCCTAAGGAAGTTCGTCTGCAAAATTTAGATTTCGCGTTAGCATTTAACTTCATTCCTTTGGATAACGAAATATAGGTTTTTATGTTTATTGTGATGAGAGCTATCTTTGATATTGCGGCAATATTCATTAAAATCCTATAATGAGGATTTATCTTGCTTCTTTGGCTGTAGGAGACGGGGTTTCATCTTATGCCCTTGGCTGTATGAGTTGGGGGACTCATCTTGTTTTCTTGGCTGTATGAGACGAGGCTTCCTTTTGTTTTGGAGTGTAAAATATTGGGCCCTATCTTGTTTCTTTAACTGTATGAGATGGGGCTTCATCTTGTGTGCTTGGCTGTTTGAGATGGGATTTATGTTGTTTCCTTGGCTGTATGAGATATGGATTCATCTCGATTCCTTGGCCTTATCAGATAGGGCGTCATCTTATTTCTCTGGCTGGATGAGATATGGATTCATCTCGATTCCTTGGCCTTATCAGATAGAGCTTCATCTTATTTCTCTGGCTGGATGAGATAGAAATTCATCTTGTTTCCTTGGTCTATGAGATAGGAATTCATCTTGTTTCTTGGCTGTATGAGATGGCGCTACATCTTGTCCCTTTAGCTCTATGATATGGGACTTAATTTTGTTTCCTTGGCTGTATGAGATGGGGCTTCATATTATGATCATGGCTATATTAGATGGGGAATAGTCTTGTTTCCTTGGCTGGATGAGATTGGATTCATCTTGTTTCCATGGATGTATGAGATGGGGATTCATATTGTATCCTTAGATGTATAAGATGGCGCTACATCTTGTGTCTTTGGTTGGATGAGATGGGATTTCATTTTGTCTTATTAGCTGTATGAGATGGGGCTTTATCTTGTATGCTTGACTGTATGAACGATGGGGATTCATCTTGTTCCCTTGGCTTTAAGAGATGGGATCTCATCTTATTTTCCTGGCTGTATGAGATGGGGCTTCATCTTGTTTCCTTGACTAAATTGTAGTAAATGGGGATTTATCTTGCTTCCTTGGCTGTAGGGGAAGGGGCTTCATCTTGTGCCCTTGGCTGTATGAGTTAGGGGAGTCATCTTGTTTTCTTGGCTCTATGAGACGGGGCTTCATCTTGTTTTGGGGGTGTATGATATTGGGCTTCATCTTGTTTCTTTTACGGTATGAGATGAAGCTTCATCTTTTGTGCTTGGCTGTTTGAGATGGGAGTCATATTGTTTCTTTGGAATTTAGAGATGGGGCTTCATCTTGTTTTCCTGGCTATATGAGATGGGGTTTCATCTTGTTTCCTTGTCTGTATGAGATGGGGATTTCATCTTGTTTAGGGTGGGGGTATGAGATTGGGCTTCATCTTGTTTCTTTGACTAAATGAGATAGGGCTTCATCTTGTTTCCTTTGCTGTATGAAATGGATTCCTTTTGTTTTCTTGGATGTATGAGTTGGGGCTTCATCTTGTACCCTCGGCTGTTGAGATGTGTCTTCATTTTGTTGCCTTGGATGTATGAGATGGGACTTCATCTTCTTTCCTTGGCTGTATGAGATAAGGATTCATCTTATTTCCTAGGATTTAAGAGCATAGGATTCATCTTGTTTCCTTGGCCTTAAGAGATCTGGCTTCATCATGTTTCCTTTGCTGTTGGAGATAGGAATTCATCTCATTTCCTTTTCTGTATGTGATGGGACTTCAACTTGTTTATTTGGCTGTATGTGATGGGGCTTTATCTTGTTTCCTTGGATGTATTAGACTTGGCTTAATTTTGTTTCCTTATCTGTATAAAATGGGATTCAACCTGTTTTCTTGGCTGTATGAGATGTTGCTTCATCTTGTGAACTTGGTTTTATGATTTGGGCTTTATCTTGTTTCATTTGTTGTGTTAGATGTGGCTTAATCGTGTTTCATTTTCTAAATTTGCAGTGGATTTATCTTGTTTCCTTGGATGCATCAAATGGGACTTCATATTGTTTCCTTGTCAGTATGGGATGGAACTTCTATTTATTTCCTTGGCCTAATGAGATAGAGCTTCATTTTTTTCTTTGGCTCAGTGAGATAGGGCTTCATATAGTTTCCTTGGCTGTATGAGTTGGGGTTTGATCTTTTTATCTTGGTTGTATGACATAAGGATTAATCTGGCTTCTTTGGCTGTATGACATAGGGCTTCATCTTCTGCCCTATGCTGTATGAGATGCTTGATTCATTTGTTTCCTTGGCTGTATGAAACGGGGCTTCATCTTGTTTTGGCCGTTTATCAGATTGGTCTTCATCTTGTTTCTTTGAGTTTATGAGATGGGGCTTCTTCTTGTGTGCTTGGATGTTTGAGTATGGACTTCATCTTTTGCCCTTGGCTGTATTAGTTGGGGCTTCATATTGTTTCCGTAGTTGGATGAGATAGATAGAAATTTATCTTGTTTGCATAGCTCTATGAGATAGAAATTCATCCTGTTTCCTTGGCTATATGAGATGTCGCTACATCTTGTTTCTTTGGCTGTATGAGATGGGACTTCAACTTGTTTTCCTGTCTGTATTAGATAGAGCTTCATCTTATGCCTTGGCAGTATCAGATGTGGATTAACCTTGTTTCCTAATCTGTATGAGACGGGGCTTCATCCTGTTTTGGGTGTGTATTAAATTGGGCTTCATTATGCATCTTAGGCTGTATGAGATGGGGCTTCATCTTGTTTCCTTGACTATATGAGATGTGATACATCTTGTTTCCTTAGTGGAATTAGATAGGGATTCATCTTGTTTACTTTGCTCTAGCAGATGGTTCTTCCTCTTGTTTCCTTAGTGGGATTAGATAGGGATTCATCTTGTTTACTTTGCTCTAGCAGATGGTTCTTCCTCTTGTTTCAAATACTGTATGAGATGGGACCTGCTCTTGATTCCTAGGCCGTATGAGATGGGGATTCATCTTGTTCCCTTGCCACTATGTTATGGGGCCTTATCCTATTTCCTTTACTGTTACAGATGGGGCTTCATTGTTTTTCCTTGGCTGTATGATATGTGGCTTTATCTGGTTTTCTTGGCTGTATGGGTTAGGGAATCATCTTCTTTCCTTGGCTGTATGAGATAGGGATTGATCGTTTTCCCTTGGTTATTAGAGATGTGGCTTCCTCTTGTTTTCTTGGCTGTATGGGTTAGGGAATAATCTTCTCTCATTGGCTCTATGAGTTGGGACTTATCTTGTTTCCTTAGTTGTTTGAGATGAGGATTCATCTTGTTTCCTTGGCTTTGAGAGATGGGTCTTCATCTTGTTTCCCTGGCTGTAGGAGAAGAGGTTTCTTCTTGTTTCCCTGTCTGTATGAGATGGGTTTTCATCTTATTATTTGGGTGTATGAGATTGGGCTTCATCTTATTTCCTTGGCTGTATTGGATAGAGATTTATTTTGTTACCTTGGCTTGAAGTGATGGGGCATTATCTTGTTTTCATGGAGATAGTGGATAGGGTTATATCCTCGGTTCCTTATTTGTATAAGATTGGGTTTCATCTTGTTTTTGGTTGTATGAGATTGGGCTTCATCAAAGTTCCTTGGCTGCATGAGATTGAAATTCATCTGGTTTTCTTTGCGGTATGAGATGGAAATTTATCTCTTTCCCTTGGCTTAATGATAGTTGGCTTCATCTTGTTTCCTTGGTTGTATGAGATGGGGCTTAATCTTGTTTCCTTTGCTGTATGAGATGTGGCTTCATATTTTTCATTGGCTGTATGAGATGGGGCTTCATCTATTTTTCTTGTCTGTATGGGTTAGAGATTCATCTTGTCTCCTTGGCTGTATGAGATTGGGCTTTATCTTGTTTCCTTCTCTCTATGAAATGGGGATTCATCTTGTCTCCTTGGCTTTAAGAGATGGGACTTTATCTTGTTTTCTTCCGTGCATTAGATGGCGTTTTATCTTATTTCCTTGCCTGTATCAGATGTGGATTCATCTTGCTTCCTTGGCTGTAGAAGATGGGGCTTCATCTTCTGTCCTTGGCTGAATGAGTTAGGGAACTAAGCTTGTTTTCTTGGCTGCATGATACGGGGCTTCAGCTTGTATCTTTGGCTGTATGAGATGGGGCTTCATCTTGTTTTCTTGGATGTATATGATAGGGAGTCATTTTGTTTCCTTGGATGCATGAGTTTGGGTTCATCTTGTTTCTTCTGCCTTATGAGATGGGTCTTCCTCTTGTTAACTTGGATGTATGAGTTGGGGCTTCATCTTGTACCCTTGGTTGTTCAGACGGGTCTTCATTTTGTTTCCTCGGATGTATGAGATGGGACTTCGTTCTATTTCCTAGGCTATATGAGATGAGGATTCCTCTTGTTTCCCTGGCTTTAAGAGAACGAGATACATCTTGCTTCCTTGGTCTTAAGAGATCGGATTTCATCATGTTTCCTTTGTTGCAGTAGATAGGAATTCATCTCATTTCCTTGTCTGTATGTGATGACACTTCATCTTGTTTACTTGGCTGTATGTGATGGGGATTTATCTTATTTCCTTTGCTGTATGAGACTTGGCTTATTCTTGTTTCCCTATCAGTAGAAAAGGGGGATTCATATTGTTTCCTTGGATGTATGAGACGTGGTTTCATCTTATGACATTGGCTGTATGATTTGCGGCTTCATCTTGATTCTTTTGCTGTGTGAGATGTAGCTTCATATTGTTTCCTTAGTTTTATGAAATGGAAGTTCATATTGTTTCCTTGGTCTAATGAGATGTGGCTTCATTTTTTTTATTGGCTTTATGAGATAGTGCTTAATATTGTTTTCTTTGCTATATGAGTTAGGGTTACATCTTGTTTATCTTGGCTGTAAGAGATGGGGCTTCATTTTGTTTTGGGTGTGTATGAGATTGGGCTTAATCATGCCTCTTAGGATCTATGTGATGGGGCTTCATATTGTTTCTTAGGCTATATAAGATGTGATTCATCTTGTTTCCATGGCTGTATCAGATACGGTTATTCTTGTTTCCTTGGCTCTAGCCGATGGGGCTTTCTCCTGTTTCGTCTACTGTATGAGATGTGACTTCCTCTTGATTCCTAGGCTGCATGAGATGGGGATTCAATTGTTTCCCTTGGATTTATGATATGTGGCTTCATCTCGATTCCCTGGCTGTATGAGATGGAGCTTAATATTATTGCCTTGGCTGTATGAGATGGGGCTTCATCTTCTTTTCTTGACTGTAAGAGTTACTGATTCATCTTGTCCCCTTGGCTCTATGAAGTTGGGCTTTATCCTGTTTCCTTAGCTGTATGAGCTAGGGACTCATCTTGTTTCCAGGGCTTTAAGAGATGGGTCTTTATTTTATTTTCCGGGTTGTATGAGATGGGGCTTCATCTTGTTTCCTTCTCTGTATGAGATGGGGTTTCATCTTATTCCCATGGCTGTATGAGATGGAGATTTATGTTGCTTCCTTGGCTGTTGGAGATGGGGATCATCTTGTGTCATTGGCTGTATGGGTTGGGGGACTCATCTTGTTTTTTCGGTTGTATGAGACGGGGCGTCATCTTGATTTGGTGGTGTATGATATTTGGTTTCATTTTGTTTCTTTGACTGTATGAGATGCGCTTGATCTTGTGTGCTTCGCTGTTTGGGATGGGATTTATGTTGTTTTCCTGGCTGTATGAGATATGCATTCATCTTGATTCCTTTGCCTTATCAGATAGGGCTTCATCTTGTTTCTTTGGCTGGATGAGATAGCGATTCATCTTGTTTCTTTTGCTCTATGAAATAGCAATTCATCTTGTTTCCTTGGCTGTGTGAGATGGCGCTACATCTTGTTGTGGCTCTAAGAGATAGGACTTTCCCTGGCTGTATGAGATTGGGCTTTATCTAATGCCCTTGCCTGTATGAGATAGGGATTAATCATGTTTCCTTGGCTGTATGAAACAGGGCTTCATCGTGTTTTTGTGTGCATGAGATTCGGCTTCATCCTGATGCTTTGGCTGTATGGCAGCGGCTTCATATCGTTTCCTTGGCTGGGTGAGATAGGGATTCTTCTTGTTTACCTGGCCTTAGTAGATGGTGCTTCCTATTGTTTCGTTCGCTGTATGAGAGGCGACTTTCTCTTGATTTCGTGGCTGTATGAGATGGGGATTCATCTAGTTCCCTTGGCTTATGATATGGAGCTTCCTCTTCTTTCCTTGGCTGTAAGAGATGTGGATTTATATTGTTTCAATGGCTGTATGAGATAGGGCATCATCTTGTTTTCTTGCCTGTATGAGATTGGGATTCATCTTTTTGGGGTAACAAGGAGTAACAAGGAAAGGAAGTACCCTAGGAGACCTTACGGTCTTTTCAAAGAGGGTACTTTTGGACTAGCAATCGAGCAGGCACATGGCTGCTCAATTGTTTTGCGTCCCTAAAAGGGGTGGGTGAGATTGGGCTTCATTTTGTTTCTTTGGCTGTATGAGATAGGGCTTCATATTTTTTCCTTGACTGTATGAGCTGTGGTTTCATCTTGTTAAGTGGCTGTAGGAGATGGGGCATTATCTTGTTCTTTGGCTGTATGAGATGGGGCCTCATCTCATGCACTTGGGTGTATGAGATGGGGGATTCATCCTGTTTCCTTGGCTCTAGGAAACGGGGCTTTATCTCGTTTTGAGGGTGTATGAGATTTGGCTTTATCTTTTTTCTTCAAGTGAATGAGATGGGGCTTCATCTTCTCTGCCTGGCTGTTTGAGATGGGATTAAACTTGTTTCCTTGGTTGTAATAGACGAGGCTGATCTTGTTTTGGTGGTGTATGATATTGGGCTTGATCTTGATTCTTGTTTGCTTGGCTGTATGAGATGGGGGCTTCATCTCGTGCCCTTGGGTGTATGAGATGAGGATTAATTTTGTTTCCTTGGCTTTAATAGAGGAGCATTCATCCTGATTTCTTGGCTCAAAGAGATGGGAATTCATCTTGTTTCCTTTGCTCTATGAGATGGGTTATCATCATATTTCTTCCACTGTATAAGTCTTGGTTTCCAACTGTTTCCTTAGTTGTATGATATTGGGCTTCATCATCTTTCATTGGCTATATGAGATGGGGCTTAATATTGTTTACTTGGTAGTATGAAATTGGGCTTCATCTTCTTACCTTGTTTGTACGAGATGGGTTTCATTTGTTTTTTTTTGCATGTATGAGATTTCCATTAAACTTGTTTGCTTTGTTGTATGGGATGGTGCTTCATCTTGTTTTCTTGGCTGTATGGGATAGTAATCATCTTCTTTCCTTGGAACTATAAGATAGGAAATAATCTTGTTTCCTTGTTCCTAGCAGATATGACTTCCTCTTGTTTCATTGGCTAAATGGGCTGGAGATTCATCTTACTTCCTTGGCTGTATGAGTTGGGACTCCATCTTGTTTCCTTGGCTATATGAGATGGGATTTCATCTTCTTTCTTTGGATGTAACAGATAGAGACTCATCTTGTTTCCTGGGCTGTATGAGATTTTGATTTATCTTATTTCCTTGACTGTATGAAATGGGGCTTTATCTTCTCTCCTTGGCTGTAAGAGATGGGGTCTAAACTTGTTTCCTTGCCTATATGATTTGGAGTTTCATATTATTTCTTTTGCCTTATGATATGGGGCTTCATCTTTTTGGCGGGGTGTATGAGATTGGGATTCATCTTCCTTCTATGGCTGTATGAGATGGTGCTTCATCTTGTTTCCTTGGCTATATGAGATTGGATTCATCTTGGTTTTTTGGTTGTATGACATAGGGATGCATAGTGTTTCCTTGGCCCTAATAAATGAGATTTCTTGTTGTTTCGTTGGTTGTATGAGATGGGACTTCCTCTTATTTCTTTGGCTGTATGAGATAGGAATTTATCTGGTTTCTTTGGTTTTAATATATTGGGCTTAATATTGTTTCCTTAGCTGTATGAAATGGGGCTTCATCTTGTTTCGTTACCTGTATGAGATGACCCTTCATCTTGTTTCTTTGGCTACATGACATAAAGATTAATATTGTTTCTTGGCTGTATTTGATGGGGCTTCAACTTGTTTTTGGGGTGTATGAGATTTGACTTCATCTTGTTTCTTTGGCTGTATGAGATGAGGGTTCAAATGGTTTCCTTGACTTTAAAAGATTGCGCTTCATCATGTTTTCCTCACTGCATGAGATGGGGCTTCATCTTATTTCCTTCTCTGTATTAGTTAGGGCTTCATCTTTTTTACTTGGGTGTATGTGATAGCGCTTTATCTTATTTCCTTGGCCGTATTTGACTTGGCTTAATCTTGTTCTTTTAGCTTATTAAGATGGGGATTCATCATCTTTCCTTGGCTGTATTAGATAGGACGTCATATTGTGACCTTGGCTTAAAAACAAGGGGCTTCATGTTGTTTTCCTGGCTGCATGAGATGGGGCTTTATCTTGTTTCCGTTTCTGTATGAGACTTAGTTTCCTCTTGTTTCCTTAACTGTACGATATTTGGCTTCATCTTGTTCCCTTAACTGTATGAGATGGGGCTTAATATTCTTTCCTTGACTGTATGAGATGGAGATTAATATTGTTTCCTTGGTTGTATGAGATTGGGCTTCATCTTCTTTCCTTGCCTGTGCGAGATTGAGTTATATCTTGTTTTTTTGCGTGCATGAGATTGGCATTAACTTGTTTCCTTGGCTGTATTAGATGGTGCTCCATCTTGTTTTTTTTGGCTGCATGGGATAGTGATTCATCATATTTCCTTGGCCTTAGTAGATGTGGCTTCTTCTTGTTTCATTGGCTAAATGAGCTGGTGATTCCTCTTGTTTCCTTGGCTATATGAGATGGGGACTCATATTGTTTCCTGGGTTGTATGAGAGGGGCTTTATCTTGTTTCCTTGAGTGTATGCGATAGGGCTTCATCTGCTTTCCTTACCTGTGAGAGATGGGGACTCATCTTGTTTCATTGCCTCTATGATATGCGGTTTCTTATCGTCTCATTTGCCTCATGATTTGGTGCTTCATCTTGTTTACTTAGCTGTATGAGATGGGGATTCATCTTTTTTCCTTGGCTGTAGGTAATGGGCGTTTATCTTGTTTTATTAGCTGTTTGAAACAGGGCTTTATCTTGTTTTGTGGTTGTATGTGATTGGGCTTCATCTTGTTTCTTGTTTATTTTGCTGTTTGAGATAGGATTTATGTTGTTTCCTTGCCTGTATGAGATGAAGCTTCACCTTGTTTTTTTGGCTGTAGGAGTTGAGGCTTCATCTTGCTTGGGCACAAAATTATTCCTCATCTCATTGATCTCTGGCAAATTCTGGGTAGTAAATTGAATTACAATTTTAATGCCGAATAATAATTATTGGTGTCTTTTTTTACGGTTTAGGATGAAATAGAATCCCTTATCGATTTTGACAAGTTGGTTTTTGGTCACACAAAATCTGTTCGGGTTTACCATGAGTTCATGTGTCCAATGTTGCACCAGCATAGTGGGTATTTCGTGTTCGTTCGACCGTCAATTGTTTCTGATCATAAAATATTTGATTTTTATTTTCTTAATTTGCCTAAATCTTCGCAGAAGATTTTGATATCGATGAAAACATCCCTATTTCACAGCCTCTAAAAAGTCAGCAACGTTCAATCCCCTAAATGTTTTTAACCCCAATTCTTTTCCCATTATTCAGTGTACTGAAGAGAAATCCCGCTTCTTTTCGTCCATTCATCTTCATTTTTACTTGTTCGTGGTATTTCCCTCTTCAATTAAAACCATTTCATTCACATTTTCACTGATTTATGGAATTTTCAAACTTTTTAGTCGACTGCCGGTTCCCAGACGCCGTTAGCTACTGTCGATTTATTGTTTTTGGGGGAAAATGTCCCATGTTTCTCTTTTTTAATTTCTATTTCGAAGTTCTTAAAGGATTCTGTTTTCTCTCAATTTCACCTTCAAATGTCTAGAATAGAAAGTTTTATATTTCAATTTGAATCATGAAAAAAACATAAATGCACTTTTTTTTGTATAATATTTTGTGCGGAAGCCGATTTTGGGCATCATATGGGTGTCATTTGGGCAGAAACCCCAAAGCTAATGAAGTTTTTAAGCCTTAATTTTTATTATACCTTTATCATTTAGACCTTAATATAGTCATATATGTCATATAATGCAGATAAACGAAGAAGGCAAAATTATGTTTTAAATACAAAGAAACAACAGCAAGTGGCAGAATAAAAACGGTAAAACTAACTCTAAATTGTGAGAAAATTGCAAAATTTAAAAGAAATAAAGAAATATTCTTTTATGGTTTTAAAATCTAATTTTGCCTTTTTTCATGTGTCTGGGTTTTATAGGCCAAAGAAGATGATCCCGAAATGGCTCAACCAATTTCCTTCACCTTGCAAAAAAGTGTTGATAGGAATTCAATTCAAAGCAGACATTATCTTCTAAAAAGGCCTGGAAGCTATTAAACATTGCTGAGATATAAGAAGATACATCAATAATATTAGTTTTATTTGATGTTTGTTCAATACAGCTATTTTTTAAGTATTATTTGACTCATGCTCGTATAAATGGTAGACTGTTTCGCCCACTCCTTAAATTCGCATCGACCAACATTGGTTAAGGAACTTTGCTGCACAAATTATCTAAACAAGGTAAATAGACCTAAGTCGCGTGCTCTCAATTATCCTGAATTATGACCTTACTACCTTCAAAGTTTTCAATATGCGGGGTGATCCGACTCATAGTTAGTTTTATTTTAATAATTCCCGGAATAACCTTGGTAGGACTTCCGCAATTATATCATTTAAAATAAAATATAAAGTAACATAAGAGTTTCAAATTTCGTTAGAATTGGCCGAATAGTTACGATGTTATTGACAAAAAACTCATTGAAAAGTAAAATGGTTATCATCCGCTCGCTGACCTACGGACCGACATAATAACCTATAATGTCGCCTCCCTCCGACCAAAAGGGTCAAATAAGGGGCGCTACCGCTCAATACTGGACGCGTGGCCATTCGATGCATTTCTATCGATTTTTTTATTATGACTAAGTTGGGGTTGTGTGTGGGGGGAGGGGGAAGGCATGGATGAAGGAGGCGGAGGAAAGTCTGTATCAAGTTTCAGGTTTGATAATTATTGTCCGAATTGTGGCTTCTCCTCTGCTATCACAATAGGCTCGGCCTTAGAGGACAGCTGCAGGCGTGCGTGAAATCGGATTCCTACACACTGAAATAGGAACAGCCATATTTTGTACATTTGCTCGGACGCACCGAATGGCAGGAAATAACATCTACCTGTCCTTTTGTTGACAGGTTCGTGACTGCTTTGGGTCGGAAATTCTACTACCCCCGTGGAAGCTCAATTGTTATTAATTAAATATAACTAACATGCTGTGAATTTGCTCCTAAGATCTATTATAGTTTCACCTCATGAGCTGATTCGTAGGGTTCGATCTTAAATTGGCTTACATCCTTTCTGTCGACAAATCTACGGGGTATGTACATATGTTCTTTTATGACCGTGTCCAAACCTTCTCGATGGCCGAACTATGCTGGAGTTAAATATTTAGGGAAAAAAATTTATAATCTCTAAATCTGACCTTGACCGCACAGGTTTAGTATGAGAAGTGAAGCGATCGTCTGGTCACCACAAATTTGCTGCAGGTGATAAGAAAACAGAAAAGTATGCAAAAGTAAAGATTGAAATCAACCTTGAGAGGATAAATACGATTAAAATTTCTTTTTCTTACAGATTTATGACTTTGAAATTTATGAACAAACGTGATCGGATGGAGAATAGATGTTCGCAATGGTTTTTAGTCGCCTGTGCGCCACTCTATAAGCTATTATGTCGGCCGGTCATCTGCATGGTAACCATTTGACTTTTCAATGAGTTTTTGAAAGTTTTAATGATGTAATGAAGTTTTTGAAGGCTTTAATGATTAAGTGAAGTATTTGAAAGTTGTAATGATTAAATGAAGTTTTTGAAAGTTGTAATGATTAAATGAAGTTTTTGAAAGTTTTAATGATTAAATGAAAGTTTTCTTTATGCATTAAGTTAATCACAATTTATTAATGTAAATAAACAAAACGATATAAAAATGCTTACTAAAAATAAACTTTTGATTTAAATTTTTGAGTTTGAAAATATTCCTTCTCAATGCAAACAGCATCATGATCAGAATAATAAGGCCAATGAAGTTGAACTCTATGAGCAAAATTGGATTTAACATATAAATGATCAAGGATTGGACTAGCTGTTGAAACCCATAAGAAAGGACTCATCGTTCAAAAGGATGAGGCCCTTTCCAAATAATTAAAATTAAAAACAACAACGATATAACAATAATTATTGAAATAATTGAGAGCACGCGACTTAGGTATGTTGACCTTGTTATAATTCTGTCTCTACTAATTCCTCTTCCTTAAAAAGAAGCTTACTAGAGGTAAGCGATTAGTTGTGGATCAATTATATTTGCGGTATTTAAGACTTTCATTGGTGTTGGATGTATATAAAACTAATTGAATGCATTTATGTTGATAGTACAAGTTATTGGGCCTGAAAAAAAAGAAGATTTGTTTTTGAACTCGAAGAAAAAGATTAGAGACAATTACTAGTGATACAAAGAGGAATACAATTCACCAATAACTAAAATGGAAACGAGAGAAAGTAGGCAATTGCTGGTACTCGACAATGGCGTGGCACTTAGTGGAGAAGCGGAGAAAGGAGTAGTTCTGTATTAGGGAATCCATTCAACATTTATTACAAGATTAATAAATACAGTCTCAATTAATAACCGTTATTTCCCTACACATTTGGGAACTTCTAACGCAAATACCTAAAAGCAACTATTATTGCAATCCATATTGTTAATTTCCCAGAGAGGGTACTAGTCAATTTTAACCAGTACATACATTATAAATGAATGAAAAGGGATGTAGGGCAAACAGAAGAAGAAAGAATGGATAGAAACGAGGGAAAGGTAAATTAACTGTCGATGGCTGCTTTCGCAAACTCTGCCTTGCCCTTGATAATAAGATGCAGGGGGCAATGAATCTTCGGAAAGAAAGTAGCGCCTGTTACGAGGTGACGAATGGTGTTGAATGAAGGATTTAACAGGCACTGATAAATAAGGTATTGTATTTGTCTGAATGTGTGTGAGTGGGGTGAAGGTCTACATACGTGTTGTGATGACTAGCCCCCCCCCCCCCATTCCTTATAGAGGAATTTAGGTTTCTTGACTTTAGGTTCTTCAGTGGCGGATGCATCTGTATTTTGGAGCAGAAAAGTGATAGGGAAAGGGAAAAACGAGCAGTGATGATGGAAGAAGTGAAATCGCGTGAGAGATATATGACCCTTTCATGTGGTTAGAGGAAGGAAAGTTGTGTTAAGGGTACTTAGTTCGAGTACATGCCTCAAGGTGTTATCGATCGGGTAGGGGCATGACTAGGGCTGCCACAGGAATTTTAGCGAGGGTAACAAATTTTCCCTAAAAGCTCAAATATTTCTAAATTTTGTATTTATTTTCATTATTTATTCTTTTGAAAAACGTAATAAACTTCAAATTTATCACACTTCCGAATGTTAGGAAAGTAACAAAAGTAGTATCTCTTTGCAACCGCCCTACTCCAATGAGAGAGTTTAACCATATCGCTATCACCGATAGTTTAAGTGTAGTTTTCTTGTGCAAGTTTCCTTTGTATTGAAAAATCGATAGATGGATACACAAGGACCCAAAACCCTATACAAAAGATGACCAGTAGCTTCCAAATGAATAAAAAAGTCCCTCAGAAGATATCAATACGTTTTCGACATTTTCGCAATGCCTTATAAGAAAGTATAGTTTGTATTTAACGGTTAATTTTCCTTGTCGATTTGCGGGGTTTTATTAATTTCATATACTTTAAAAAATTATTGAACGAATCCTGTAAACAGATTCTCAGGTTTCTGCAGAATTAATTAGACAAGTTCGTGAATGGACGATGACTCAGAGGAAGGGACCGCAAAGCAGAAGAGAACCGGGCAAAAAAGATGCGCACTCAATCTTCCAAAGAAGGAACGTCTCACTTGTAGCAATTCCGCTCTATAATTTTGTTATTGCGCATATAAATTAATGCCACTCTAATTAAGCTTGGTTGAACGGTCGCTCTGACAACATAAACAAATGAACATCTGTATATTTTTAAATGGAGTATCACAAACTTGGTTAATTATTTTATCTTAAGAAAAGAATAAAACAAAACCTAAATGTTGAGAAGGGTTAAGGGAAAGAATAAGGGATAATCGAAGTTGGGGGGCTGGGGGGGCTTAGAAAAAGAGGAAAGATGATCCGAAAAAATGTTAGATTATATTTTCAACCGATGGATTTTTCCAGCATCCCTTCGTCTGTCTACCAGATCGCTCTAACAAATGTAGGTCTATTATTATCCCCCCTCCCTTGAATCCTGGTAATTGAGCCGTGCCTTGGCCTTATACGGAAGGAGGAGGCCGATTTTACTGGCGCTGGCTGTTGTTCTAAATTAGAATGTTCCCGACAAGGTAAACACACAATAGATTTCGCAGTATTTAAATTAATCACAAAGAATTAAAATGCACCAAGAGAAGTGAAACGATTAAAAGCGTGATTGGGACAAAGTAGAACAGATATAAATGGAAGATCAACGAACCTTAGTTTGCGGCGTCCATTCTGGGAATGAAAGGAGTAGAAGCAAAAATTGGGATTCATTTGTTGTGAAGTTGGACAATGTGGAGGTGGAAGGAGTCAATTTTATTAAGTGATGGTTTAGTTGTCTTTATGGACAGTGTCAAGGTTTTAGTGAGTGGGTAATCCCAGTCCCACTTCCTGGACATATATTTAATTACCACACCGAGGTGAAGAGGAGGTAGAGTGTATCCAATATACCTTCCTTAGCCACTTCCGGTGGATAAGAATAACCCCGGTGCGTACCTTTTTGATCAAAACTAAGATGATGATCCCCTGGGTGTGTCCCCACTCGGTAAAAGCCAACCATGGGTGGATTGGTGTAATATTGAGATTTAAGCCGAGTGGATTGCTTAATAATTGCCAAAGGATTGTCCAAAATAGTTAAACACACAGATACAAAAATAATCTTTAATGTACATGAATTTGAAATAAGCAACAGCGTATATAAATATAAATAGGATTAATCTTGCACTGAATAAATAAGTCTACAAAAATGTCGTGGGGATCACTTGAAAATTACTCACTAGGATGCTTGCGTCTTAATGATACCCGACAGCATGAATGGAATAGTATTATTGAATCAAACACTGAATTAAGTAAGCAATTCTAATACTCGAGGTTATGGGCTCCGGATGGGAATTCTAGTTCACAAACAAACTGGTGAATTTAGGGGAAGGGATAATTCAATTGACGATACCTTTCAGTTCGTAAGTATTTTTGAAAGTGACGTTGAAGTTTTTCTTCTGGTGATGATGATCGTACTTAGTGCGGCCGTCCGAAGTTCCTGAATAAGAAGGTAATCCTAGACTGGCGATATAATGAGCCTATGCCCGATCATCAAGGTGACCTAAACGATGACTCAAATAGGACTTCTTCCTCGAAGTACCTGTCCAATTATTCGGTTCCTGGAGTGGGTAGCCAAAACCGATTACCTAGCTACGTCTAGGGTAATCTACATAGAGAGGTCCTGTGTAACCTCAGACTGTGAAAGGGGAGGAGCACTGCGAGAAGTTTGGCACCTACAAGTACCGTGACAGCAACAACCAATTCCCCAAGAAGTTCCTTCCTTGCAGTGGGCGAACGGTTTTCTTTGTGGATCGGGCTCCACACGCTCGACGTAGGTCCAAGATCTTCTGCTGGAATCCAGGGAGAAGTTTTCCTTTTATTTCTCTCGCAAGCAGAAATCGAGCGAGAGCACCGAATTCTCGTAAAATCCATATCGCCGCGCGAAAGACCTCTTTTGATCTGTGGGCAGAGAATGTCTTTCGCACCTTCGAGCCGTCTCGGAGTTTACGATGGCGCAAAAAAGAGCGACAGAGAATTCGAGGCGACTGGCACATTTAGGAATACGGGAGGGGCACGCAGCTTGCGTCAGAGAATTTCTGCGTACACTTATGTATGCAGTATTTAGACTTCTACACACAGTGATTCTAATAGTTTAAGACGAAGCATAGAATGAGCAGAAGAGATAATAGTAAATTGATCTAATGGTGTTGAGTGTCGTGCAATGACGAAATGACAGACGAATGAATTGGTAAATGTGTTTCTCAAGGAGGGTACCCATTTCTATTCCATCTACTTGTTTGTAGAAAATTATTATTTGAGACAAATATAAGATCCCCCACGACCAGATTTAAGAACTTTACAAATTTTGTTTCTAGATGAAATTTAGTGAAGTGGAGCTCAAACCTTTAACTCAGGCGATCTCGACAATTCCAGAGACAGCTACATTAATAAACCGGACTGTGCGCTATTTCCAGGCGAGTGTGGATTCGGCCTTGGTCTGCCAACGTCGCTGTACGGGGTTCGATCCTGGTGCACGAACGGACACAAACGTCAGCAAACATAAGAGATATGGCTACCAATTGGTGGACGCGCCGTGCTCAGCCCTAACTTGGGTAGGTAGATCTCACATTTCTCATCACACACATAGACAATTACAACACTGCTTTCTTTCTTCTCCCGTCTTCTCAGCACAACACACACACACTTTCTCTGTCAAGGAATCCTCCCTATGTGTATCTATATCCACATAACTCTGGGGCGACGAAGGTTCCACCTGAACACTGTTTAGCATCAAAGCACAATACTTCATGGCATCCTTTCCCAAAGATGACCGGCCCATGGTGCCTTCGGGTTCACCTGCGATTGTCATACTGACCTTTATGTCTTTTTAATTATCCGATCGAGATCCGCCTGGAAAAAGGTAGGTTGGCAAACCACTACTGCTACGACATCACAAGAAGCCATATAATAATTTGTTGTGGTAAACTCTCGATAAAGTCTATAAATTCATAGGCCTCTCTTTGAGTGTTTATTCATTACGTGTTAAAGGTTGTAAAATAGAAACAAAAACTTTAGTTAAATTGTAACAGCGGATTTTGATAGCAGAGAATAGATTTATGGATCTTTGGAAGACCGTACAGAACACCCGGTCGCGATCCAAGGACATATAGTCTCTTATAGAAATCTGTAAAAATATGCTGTGATTTAAGAAACGTAAGAAAATTAACTTTATCTTCCGTGATTTAAGAAACGTAAGAATGTTGTTTACTTTATCATCCGTGATTTAAGAAACTTAAGAATGTTGTTTAGTTTACGAGTATCTTCCGTGATTTAAGAAACGTAAGAAAATTGTTTACTTTATCTTCCGTGATTGAAGAAACAACAATGTTCTTTACTTTAGCTCCCGTGATTTAAGAAACGTAAGAAAGTTGCTTAGACTTCCAGTTTTATTACATACTTAAAGGGATCTGTCGTAAGGGGTATAAACTTCAATTAAGTGGTGCACAACTCCAGGCCCGCGGGCCACATGTAGCCCGCGATTTCGGCAATACTACCAATTTGTTTGTTTACATTTTTTGAGCGGGATTTCATTGCTGATACATTGGCGAAGGCGATGCTGTCTTAAGCTGATTTCGGGATTCCTGTTAGAAATTCGAGCCAATTGCTCTTATTTTAATCATTGAATATTTGGTCTAACTTTGGAGGCATAGACTCTAGAAACGCATCCGGTCCGGATTGACATGTTAAAGATAGCGCACAGATGTTGCGATGAAGTATCACGACATTTGTGCGCTATCTTTAACATGTCAATCCGGACTGGATGCGTTCCTAGAGACTGTCGTGAGGCGGAGGTGACTCCGATCTTCAAGAAAGGAGACCCCAGCCATCCGTCAAACTACCGACCCATCAGTTTGACTTCGATAGTCGGTAAACTCATGGAAAGCATGATAGTGGACAAGATGACGTCTTATTTAGAGTCAAACCTGCTACTGAAGAGTTCTCAGCACGGCTTCCGAAGGCAACGGTCATGCCTGACGAACCTTGTGGAATTCTTCCACCTTGTGTTCAGTGAGCATGATCGGGATAAAGCGGTGGAGGTTGTGTACCTGGTCTTTCAAAAGGCTTTTGACAAGATACCACACTGCCGCCTTATCCTGAAAGTGCGTGTGCAGGGCATAGACGGCAAGGTAGCAGGTTGGATAGAGAGCTGGCTAAGTGACAGATGGCAACGAGTAGTGGTGAATGGACGGGCTTCTGAGTGGGCGCCCGTATCTAGCGGTGTCCCTCAAGGTTCCGTCCTGGGACCACTACTGTTTATTATCTATGTGAACGACATGGATGGTGACATGGCTGCCAAGATTTCCAAATTTGCCGACGACACCAAGCTTGGTATCGATGTGGCAAAGAAGGAGAACACTGCCGGCCTCCAAGAGGACCTTTAAAGGATTAGGGAGTGGTCGGACACGTGGCAAATGCCTTTCAACGTGGGGAAATGCAAAGTAATGCATATCGGCCACCGAAACCCCAAATTTTAGTACGTCCTTAAGGACACTGCTCTTGAATCGAGTGACACTGAAAGGACTTGGGTGTATCTATCACCAGTGACCTCAAGTTCTCGAAACAGTGCATCGAGGCAGAGAAGAAAGCCCCAAAAATGTTAGGCTACATCAAGCGCCAGTTTGGATACTGTAACAAGGAGATAGTACTTTGTCTGTAAAACTCCCTCGCTCGGCCGCACCTGGAGTATGCCGTACAATTTTGGAGTGCTGGGTTTCGAAAGGACATTGCAAGGTTGTAACGCGTACAAGCCAGGCCAACTAAGCTGATTCCCTCTATCCAACATAAAAGTTATGAGGATAGACTAAGGGAATTAGATCTGTTCTCGCTGGAAAATCGTAGACTGCGTGGTCAGCTCATCGAAGTTTTTAAAATACTTCAAGGGTTCGACAATGTTGACTACCGGGATATTTTCACACTGAGTGAGAACAAAACGCGCAATCACGGCTTCAAACTTGAACTGAAGCGTTACAACCGCAATCTGTGTGGAAATTTTTTCCCTTACAGTATTAGCGGTAAGTGGAACGCACTTCCAGTGGAAGTTGTCAACAGTGAATCTTTTGACCAGTTTAAGTCAAGAGTAGACAAAGTTTTTAAATGTGGCCGTTTAGGGACGCAAAACAATTGAGCAGCCATGTTTCCGCTCTATTGCTAGTCCAAAGGTACCCATTTTGAATGGACCATAAGGTCTCCTAGGCTACTCCTTTTCCTTGTTACTCATGGTTACTCCTTGTTACCTCCGCCAAGGAGGTTATCTTTTCCTTAGCGTTTGTTTTTCTGCCTGTTAGAAAAATAATTCAAAAGGTTATGGACGGATTATGTTGAGATTTTTAGGAAACGTTTGAAATGGGACTCGGAATAATTGATTAGATTATGAGAATGATCCGGATTAAATCATGGATTCTGGATCGATTTTTTCATTAGTAATTGTTTTCTTTTAATTTAGTTATTCTTAACATCTCAATTTCCTGTAATTGTGCTGTTCAAGTGCTTTCTATTTTTTTTTAAGCAAGTAATAATAAGGAAATTTAAATAGGTTCTTTTTAACAAGTGAGAGATTGTTGAAGTAATATTCAGCTCATATTCCTTCTCAGTGATGTTTGTTAGAAAATTAATTTAAATATTGTTTGACCAGTTCAGTGTCAGCCTGTATGATTTTACTTTCATACTGTTATCACTTTACTATAAATTTATTTTTGCATATCATTTAATGATGGTTTATTTCTTGTTTTTTTTTCAGAATTTGATGTTTTCAAAGATGAATACTAAGAAAAGGCGTGATGATGATCGGCTGTTCCAAGACGAGTAGACCTTAAAATATTTATTTGTTGAGTTCAAGGGAAAGCCATTGTGTCTCGTGTGCAAAGAGTCTCTTGTTGTATCAAAGACTTACAGCGTGAAAAGGCATTACGATACCATGTACAGTGATAAGTATTTTAATACTACAGGAAATCTAAGAGAAGATTTGATAGGCAAACTTCAGAAATCATTATTTGCTACGCAAAACTTCTTCAGCAAACCTGCTCAACAGAAAGATACCATGGTTACTGCAAGCTAAGCTACATTGTTAAGCAGAAAATTACTCGACCCTCGAGGCCATTTCCAGATGGAGAATTCATCAGAGATTGCATGAGAGCAATGATATGATCAACACTGCCCAGCTATCTGTGTTCATTTGTGGTATTTCAGAGGATTTTTATATTCATGAAGATTTTCTTGATTTTATTGGTCTTCACGATCTTACATGTGGTATTGAGATACAAACGGCCATACTGGAGTTAGTTCAGCTGAAGATTCCCGCATTACAGTGGTCCAAGTTAGCAGGGCTCACGACAGATGGTGCTTCGTCTATGACAGGGAGTGAGAACGGGAATGTAGCTCTCCTAAAGAACCATGTTCGCAACGAGAATCCGAACAAGATGTTCTCACTATTCACTGCATCATACACCAGGAAGTCCTTTTTAGAAAGGCCTTAAAACTTGATCATGTGATGCACGGCGTGACAACATGCGTCAATGAGATTCGGAAGACCTCATTACCGCATTGCCAATTCGGATCTAATTTTTAATTGTGATCTCCGATGGCTTAGTAGAGGAAAACTTTTGGAACGCTTCTTCTATCACCGTCAAGAAGTGATAGTGTTCTCAAAATGGAGTAATGGTGGTAGATGTTCTCTCTGATTCTACTTGGGTGCTTGATCTTGCATTTTTGGTTGGTATTACCCAGCATCTCAATAATTTGAATCTCAAAATACAAGGTCGTAATCAGCTCATTACAGATTTACTTCGTGATGTCCAAGCTTTCCGAAGCAAACCTGTTCTTTTCCAGAAACAGTTGTCTAATGGCAAATGTATTGCAGTTTAAGACCATGATTTCTATTTTTGATAATATGGATTTTGTTCCAGATTTCGAGAAATACACCAAACATTGTAAAGTTCTTGAAAATAATTTCGTGAAACGATTTCAAGAAACATCCGGGATGGAAAAAAAGCGCGCACTCTTTCAGCACCACCAAATTAGAGTATATGCCGAAGAGTTCATGGATCCAGCGACCCAACTTGTACTCCTGGATCTGCAAGCTGATTCAAAGTTGAAGACCTGCTTTGAAGATTACTCTCTCTCATCGAGTTCTATCGGCGTCTCAACACAAAATTATATTCAAAGCTACTTAGAAATGCTAAGTTTTGGGATATGCAGTTTGGGTCCACATATACTTGTGGACAGTCGTTTTCGATCATGAATGTCAATAAATCGAAGCATCGATCCAAAATAACAGACACGGTGTTGAGAATCGCAATATCTCCATTGAAGCAAAGGGGGGGAAATTGGTGGAACAACAACGGCTTAAAAAGAGTGGATTTGCGGCAGAGGAAAATACATTCTAAAATGCAATTCGAACAATGAGTTTATATATATAAAGTAATGTGAGAACTGGTCGTTTTTATTTCCCTTTTCGGGCCGCTAATAAATCATGGAAAAGGAATTTAGCCTGCTCTCCATTTTGAGTTGTGCACCACTGTTTAAAATGATCAGAAAGAATTTCTAACATACGTGGATAATATCATGTTTATTCAGAATAACTAAATCTTGCTCTATGACCGGCTTACTAATGATTATAGTCATCCCGTTTTAACGCACTTAAGATGCATTTTAATTCTGAGCGAATAGTTTAAATACTGCGAAATTTAATCACTGGGATTACCTTGTAATTTCTTGGTATTTTAATAATTTTAATTATCTCATTGATGATACTTTATTATAGTTAGGATAAATTTTAATGCGTGCTTGTATCCTCTAACCAGAATTCTGTGAAAATGTTCAAGTTAGGGAACGAAACGTCGGTGATGAATAAAGGTTACTCCTTGTGTGCTCATGGATCTTAATCATCCTGATTATATATATATATATATATATATATATATATATATATATATATATATATATATATATAATATATATATATATATATAATCAACGTCATCATGGCACCACTCGCGGACGAGTATACCTTGTGCGGAGTTCTATTCTAACACTACTTTAGGAAGGAACTTTTTGAACAGTCTGAATTTTTATTTTTAATTTCTCTTAGTTCAAGTGTGACTTTGTATATTAATGTAATTTGATTAAAAAAATAACAATGAATTTTCTGTCTACGAGTTCAGAAAAAATAAATATGATTATCGAATGTTTCGGAATTGAAACCCCCCCAAAATTACAAATCGACAAGTTCAGAAAATGCATTTAAATTAAGGTGTGGCATTTTTTCATATATAAAAGCAAATTTAGATGGGGAAAAAAGAGCTCTGAATATTTTTTTTTCCGTATATCAAAAGAATTCCCCCCCCCCAATTTTTTTCCCCTTTAGGCCTAGAAAATAAGCAAGGATCTGAAAAAAGATAGACCAAGAAGATATTATTAGGAGACAAGCCATACTTCGTATCCTTCCTGACAGAAAGAACTTGGTTCCACAGGCACTCCTTTGGCGTGTGGCCTACGGCCTATTTGCTATTCTAAACCGCTTTTTTTAATCCCCTTTATAGACTCTTTATTTTAACACCCTAAACACCTTTTTTCAACATAGACACCCTGAACACCTTTTTTAACATAGACACCCTGAACACCTTTTTCAACATAAACACCCTGAAACCTTTTTTTAAGTTATTTCACCCGGTTTGATAGATAGAAAAACCTTCGTCAGATCTCTTTTTTTCATCTAAATTTGTTTTCTATACGAAATGATAGTAAAAAAGCGCCAAAGCCCTAATTTTAATACATTTTTTGAACTTCACGATTTGTTCATTCCAAATCATTCGATAATTATATTTATTTTTTCTGAACTCTTAGAAAGAACTTTGATAAAAGCTCGAAACATACAAAAAACAGCCCTGCGAATAAAAGTTTCAAATAAACCTAAACTCAAAAACATGAAAGGTTACTTGTCCACTAAGCAAAAAAAAACATTTTCAAAAATTTCAAAAATTCACCAAGTTAAATTATAGAGTTAAGGATATGTACTGGAAACTTTTTAAACATGTTTAGACCCTTAGGCCGTTGCCAAAGTCGGATAGGACGTTGGCTAAAGACCGAAAGTCTGCCTGCGGAGCGCAAGCTTCTCCTGTAAGGAGGAGTGGCAAAACCGCTCCTCTTATATATACAAGGTCACCCACCAAAACGGGCCTCAATTTTCGATAGGACTTATTTCTTAATTTTCTGCAAGGATTGAATGAATTTTTGGTGGAAACTAGTTTATTGTGTTTAAAAACATCATACCAAAACATGAGAGTCTTTGCACTTTTCTTCTTTATTCTAGAGCACGTGTTCGAGATGGCCTCCATTTAGCTATGTGCATTTCTTGAGGCGAGCACAAAATTGTCTATGACGTCCTTACAAACCGACCAACTGATGGCTCTGATCTCCTCTCTGATGGCTTCCTTGAGTTCCGTGATGGTTCTGGGTCTCTCTACGTACACTATGTTTTTAAGGTGGCCCCAGAGAAAGAAATCTGGAGGCTAAGGTCTGGGCTGTGAGGTGCCCACTCAAAATCAGTCTTGAGACTGATCACACGGCCACCAAAGTTCTCTTTCAGCCAATATCCGGACAAGTTTACGGTGTGAGAGCTTGCTCCATCTTGCTGGAATCAGAACTTGCCCATAAGCGATGGGAACAGGGTCTGCAGCTCCCTCTTGAAGGTTTTGAGGACCTTAACATACAGCCCCTTGGTGACTGTCACTATCGTGCCAGATTCCTCGAAGAATAATGATCCGATGATGCCTCTGGCTGAGATTGCAGTCCATACCACACACTCAGAGGAGTGTAGGGGCTTGGTGGCTACCTCATTTGGTCTGGAGGTCCCCTAGAAGACATTTGTCTTCGAGTTTACCTTTCCTTCAAGATGGAAGTGAGCTTCATCTGAGGTCCAAAGGAAGTTAAGGAAAGTTGGGGTCGCCTGATTCTTCTCCAGTATTTTGACTGCCATAGCCTTTTTCTACTCTTTGTCTGAGATTGTAAGGGCCTGCTTCGTCTGCATTCTGTATTGGTAGGCACTTAGATCAATTACTAGCACTCTCTTGCAAGTCTCACGGGATATAGCGAGGGACTGACTTCGCTTGCGCACAGAGCTTTATGGACTCTGCTGAACTGACTCTCTCACGCTCTCGACCAGCTCAGCTGTACGTTTCGTGGGGCGTTCTGAATGCTTTGGGCGGTTGTCACTGGTTGCATTGAGGTTATCCATTGTCCCATAGTTCTCGAAGTGGTCCACCCAGTGCTGAATTCTGCTCTTGGAGGGGCTTTTTCACATTCGAACTGATGCACGAAAGTGTCCTGCACTTTCTTGAACGAGCCTGTCTTGTAGTAATGTTTGAAGCAGTATATTTTTTGCTGGAGCTCCTATTGAGATCGAGTTGTGTTCACAGGAGTTGCTTCTGTCATGTCTTGCAAAGTAAAGGTGATTAATGAATGAATAAATGGAGGATATATTACAAAAAGTGTGTGCAGGCCCGTTTTGTAGGTCACCCTGTATGCATATATGCGAAGAGTAAATAGACACCAAAGTAATTATTGAAATAGCTTTATTTGCTAACTTAAGCAATATAATACATTTTGAACAATAAAAGTACATAATACTTTCGCGTCTTCCTTTTAGCAACTTTTAAAGCTTGCTCTGGCCTAGGCCTATTTTTTAATAAATTCTTATATTAAAACTGCGATATTTCCGACCATATTTAGCGATTTAGCGTATCACATTCAGCAATTGTAACCATGTTCCTCTTTTGTTTTTACTTTTTCCGTAAAAGACTTGTCTAATATTCCCGTCACATGCTCATGTCAGAAGAATGACTCGGCAGAGGGAGTAGTTTGATTGTGTCTTGGTGCTTCCATTCTGTTGTTCATTCTGTTTCTTTTTCAAGCTGACCATTTAAAAAGAAAGGAAGAAGTCCCTCTTTAGGAATGGAAATGTAGGGTTTCAAATTGATATTGTCAACACACTCGAACATCATTCCAAATGGCTGCTCACACTATAACAGAAAAGCAACCATGTTTCACTGTTGGTTGTAACCTGGTAAATATTAAACTCCTGGGGTGGTGGATTTCCAAACCCATACGCGTCCATTCTTTCAAATTAGAGCAAACCTTAATTCCTTACAAGGAACTATGGTGTGGCAAAATTCCAAAGGCTAATCACTCATCAACCCATTTATTCCTTTCCTTAATACTGTTCATAGTTAAAAGAGGCTCCTCCCTAATATCCAAGAAAGTGCAAGTAATTTACTGGTGTTATGGGGCAGATTTGGAATCCTTCTGCCACTTCTGAAGCTTTTAACCGAGGGTTCTTATCAATGGATCTTTGGACAACACGAAGACTTCTTTCAGAAGACCCAGGACGACTAAGCGGTGACTCCAGTGATGTTTTACAATTTTTTTCAAATTGAACTCTAATTCCGTTAATGGAAGAAAGGGGTATTCCAAGATTCCTAGCAATTTGTCTTTGGGATAGTTTCCCCCTTAGATTGACAACAATCATTCCTTTTTGATAATCGGAAATTTCTTTGACCAAAAAATCGGAATAAACGGATTTTGGGTGCAGCTTTAGCGTGTGTCAACCAACCAGTTTTTTTTCTTTAGCATGTATACTACCAGGATATTGTTAGGTTTGGTTTTGGCTTAGGCACTCACCCAGAAAGCATAAACTAACCTAAAATAATAAATATTTTATGTAATATTTAAGAGTATGAGCAAACTTCGAAATGAGGCCTAATTAAAATACAAATTTTAATATTTTATAATTTAATGTAGCAACAGCATTTTGGTTGAAAAATCATCTTCAAAGTAGATTTTTACAAATCTAAGCTTTTTTTTTTAGAAAAAAAAATGACTAACCTAATTTTTCATGTTTATCCCAATACAGATATATGCAAACCCGTAGACTGCGTGGTCAGCTCATCGAAGTTTTTAAAATACTTCGAGGGTTCGACAATGTTGACTACCGGGATATTTTCACACTGAGTGAGAACAGAACGCGCAATCACGGCTTCAAACTTGAACTGAAGCGTTACAACCGCAATCTGTGTGGAAATTTTTTCACCTACAGTATCTGCGGTAAGTGGAACGCACTTCCAGTGGAAGTTGTCAACAGTGAATCTGTTGACCAGTTCAAGTCAAGACTAGACAAAGTCTTGAAAAGTGGCCGTTTAGGGACGCAAAACAATTGAGCAGCCTTGTGCCCGCTCGATTGCTAGTCAAAAGGTACCCTCTTTGAATGGACCGTAAGGTCTCCTAGGGTACCTTCTTTCCTTGTTGTTACAAAAAGTGGTAGGAAACATCCCTAAAAAGAACTATTTCAATTGATTATTATATCCTTCACCTTTTGTCCTTACCGGGCACTGGGTTATCTTTCAATAATCCAGATCTCCATTTCATTTTGTTTGACTGAAATCCTATCCGTGCAGTTTTACAAAGGAATAAAAAAATTAGCCGTTCCCTTCCCACTCATTTTTTTATCGCTTTTGTGTATTTGTATGTGTAAATTTAGTCATAGCGGGTATATCAATTCAATTTTCTTTAGAGGCGAGAAAAACGAAAAAAAAATAATCATAGAGAGTGCAGAGGAATGAACATGGAACGATTAAGAATGAATAGGCCTTCTTGTAGCACACCTTGGTAACCATAAATTCCGCGGTGATGCTAGTAGCTAAATAAATCTCGCAGTGTGATTAGGTAAATTTATTCTGCAGTGAGGTTAGCTCATTATGTAGGTCGAATTTCCAAGAACAAATTCGTAAAACGGGTTGCTCACTAGAGCAACAATTACGACTCCGCACCTTCGGATTAAAGCCAAAAACAAAACAAAACAAATGAATCAGGTTTCAGAGATTCAATCTTAAGTTAAACCTTTCGTTTCCTCTCCGAGGTTCTTTGTCATTTAGGAATTCATTTAAACAAATATTTACCAAAATAAAACATAAACCGACATAAAATTGCCGAATTAAATCAAATTTCCTGTTTAAAAAAAATATAGACCAAGCTTTCTGATTTTTAACTTTGCACTATTGGTACAGTTGACTAAATTAATAATGTCACATTTATCAAAATATTTTGGACAAAGGTAAGTTAAGTATGATATAATAATTTATATGTTCTATAAATCCTTGAATACTTATGGATGAGTGCCGCTAGACTCTGGTGTGCTGTACAATTCTTTATAGGGAAATAATAAAACTAGATAAATGTCAATGCGAATATTTTTTTTATATCGATTATTACAAATTAAATAAATATTTTTAGCTACTTACAAGGGAAAAATGAAAAATTGAGGGAAATTTGGCAACCCAGTTTTAAAACAAAACCGTTTTAAATTATTTCGACACCTCTGATAGAAATACGGTTTTAATGTAATAAAGTCTGCAGACCAAAGGGTCGCGTGCTCTCAATTTTCTGATTTATGACCATACGACCTTCAAAACTATAAATAATTCCCGGAATAACCTTGGGGGGACCTTGCCAATTCTATCATTCGAAAGAGGATGTAAATTAACATAAGGGTTTCAAATTTCGTCAGAATCTGCCGAAAAGTTACAATGTTATTACAAAAAAAAGCAACACGTGGACCGACCGACCGCCAACAGTGAGATGTAGAGTCGCCTGCGAATAGACTGGCACGCGACTAAAAAAATTGACTAAATTTATTTTATTGTTAAATGTCCTATCCAATATATTTATAACTAAATATACCACAAACACTCCAAATCTCGTCAAATAATATATTAAAGTGTCACTGAATGAAAAAGTAAACTATGACATGACTTATTGCGGCAATCTACAAGATTGTTGGTGTAGATAGTGTTTAGAGCTAAACGGGACACTCTCGCAGTTGTTATTATTCTTAGCCTATTTTACTATCGAGATCAATCCTAGACAACGACCCCCGAGAAAAACCGTTTTAATTAATGACCCCGAGAAATTTCAATCCGAGATGACCCCCCTCCCCCCAAAATATAGATGATAGCTGTTGATAACCGCCCTCCCCAAGAAACTTATTGATATATTTAAAAATAATCGGTAAAATAACGTTTATTAAAGAAAAACAAATTTACACAAGCAAATTAAAAAACACAATTAAACTAACAAAAAAGTAAAATAATAATCCAAGGGGTAAAAAGGAGAATATGATGGCAGAAATTTTCCAATTCACATAAACCGAATCGATTCTGCCACATAGGTTAGGCTAGGTTGTTAGGTTAGATTAGGTTATTTGAACCTAACCTAACTAAGATTATCTTTACCAAATTCAATCCTTAAGTACCATTTTACTTCATCTTTTTATCTTAATCTTATCAAGAAACTTATTGATATATTTAAAAATAATCGGTAAAATAACGTTTATTAAAGAAAAACAAATTTACACAAGCAAATTAAAAAACACAATTAAACTAACAAAAAAGTAAAATAATAATCCAAGGGGTAAAAAGGAGAATATGATGGCAGAAATTTTCCAATTCACATAAACCGAATCGATTCTGCCACATAGGTTAGGCTAGGTTGTTAGGTTAGATTAGGTTATTTGAACCTAACCTAACTAAGATTATCTTTACCAAATTCAATCCTTAAGTACCATTTTACTTCATCTTTTTATCTTAATCTTATTATCAATTATTAGTTCTTATTTAAAAAATTCAATCCTAAGTAATGACTTCCCAAAACGATCATTCCTATAATCGTAATATAATATCCCGACATTGTTTGTTTTATTAACGAGACTTTTGGGCTACCTTTTATTTGGCCTGCCATCCTGCGGTTGTAAGTCCACGTTTGATTACCTTTATCTCCCTGGGATTGCTGATTCATCCTTATCGATAATAGATAAATGCAGGAAGTTTATTCAATAATTTCCGAGACACAAAAAGAACTCTCGTTCGCTGCTGTCTTTGATGGGGATTATGTATACTTTATATCAAATGTCACCGTAATGCAGAACGCTTTGCGGTGGGATAGAGTTTGTTTTCAGGCAAAAGTCACGGACATTGGAGATGGCTGGTCGCAATTCTTTAAGAAGAAATATTAAGGAATGCACTGCCGTAATTTGAATTTAAACGCGTGTGTCAGCAAAATACAAAGCGGTGGTAGTTTAAGGAGGGTATATTCGAGCAGGTGTCGGTAATGGAAACGCTATTTACTGACAGGGTAAGGAAGGCTTACGAACTCGGCTTCCCTTTTCACCACAAGGGCAAGGCAGCGGCAGAAGCTGCCAAGGCAAGCGAGGCAGGTATTTAACATTAATCTGCACTGCCTTGTGGGTTCTGCCTTTTTAGGCAAAGGTTAGAGGAAGGATACCTCGAGCACAAACCAGGATCGGAAGTGCCTATAGGCGAGCACCAACAGCCCGGTGTCTCGGCAGCTCCCTGTTGGCCTCGAGCCTCTCCTGCCACCAGGGTCCTTCTCTCTTCGGTCAAGATACAGTTCCGAAGAGTATACACATTCCTACCCTGTTTAAACCAACTCAGTGGTGGTTAGATTTCTTTTAAAGAATATTTGGTGCCTTTTAGCGTGTATCCTATCGACCAGTTTTTTCTTTAAGAGGACGACCACACTTTAGGGAAGTAACAGCATTTTGGGTTGTAAGATATTTTTTAAAGCAAATTTTTAAGTCTAAACTTTTTGTTTATTAAAAATGAATAATCTATTTTTTCATGTTTACCCTAATGCAGATATATACAAACAAGCCATACTTCGTATTCTTTCTTAAAGAAAGAACTTGGTTCCACAGGCATTCCTTTGGCGTGTGGCCTACGGCCTATTTGCTATTCTAAACCGCTTTTTTTAATCCCCTTTATAGACTCTTTATTTTAACACCCTGAGCACCTTTTTCAACATAGATACCCTGAAACATTTTTTTAAAAAGTTATTTCACCTTTTATTATATTGACTTTATACCTTGAAGATTTATATATAGTTCGAATTTTCCAAACACTTTTTTCAACATAGACACCCAGAAACCTTTTTTTAAGTTATTTCACCCGGTTTGATATATCGAAAAACCTTCGTCAGATCTCTTTTTTTCATCTAAATTTGTTTTATATACGAAATAATAGTAAAAAAGCGCCAAAGCCCTAATTTTAATACATTTTTTGAACTTCACGATTTGTTCATTCCAAATCATTCGATAATTATATCTATTTTTTATTAACTCTTAGAAAGAACTTTGATAAAAGCTCGAAACATACAAAAAACAGCCCTACGAATAAAAGTTTCAAATCAACCTAAACAGAAGGAGTTTTCGCTTCGCTGTAAGACTTTTGGTTTGTGTCCTACGGCCTAGCATGATTCTTTTTATTTCTCCATCTAAATTTGCTCTAATAATTCCATGCCAAAATTTTAATAAAGTTTCTGAACTTCACCATTTGTAGTTCTTTGTGTTTTAAAAAATTCACAAAATTTCGATACTTATATTTATTTCTGAATTTCACCATTTTGGTTTTTGATATTATAAAAGAATTATTAGAAATTACTTTGATAAAAAAAACATAAGTCATAACCAAGATCGGTTTAAGAGAGTTAGTGCTCACTCCTTTATGAAGTGCTGTGATTTATTATCAATTATGTGTAAGATAACCATTATTAATGTTCAATGCCCTTTTCGTACACTCCTCAGAGTGAGGAAATAAGGTTAGCGCCCTCCCCCCCATGCAATTTTTATCCTGGATTCGCCAATGTATCAGAGCGAAGCGAAATCAATCGTTACATGAAGGCAATAACCATAAACTAATGATAATATATTTCTCAAGTTAAAAAAAGTTCACCTAAACCAGGAAAAATAAAGTTCCGGGCGCATTGTAACCGATCCCAACATTCCTCAAAACGAAATGGACATGACCCGGGATCTGTAGCATGAACTGGTGGTATACTAAGGCTTAACAAGGTATCAACACACAGCTTTTCTTCCAAGGCGTGCATATACGACCTCTCCTCTCACAGGGGTGCACCTTCAGCCGTGGGCAAAGCAGACGAAGCCCGAATATGCCGTGACCCACAAGAGATCTCACAACAACGGTCAAGATCTTCGCGGGCGTTCTTTCAGCCCGCACTTGGGCGCTCCCTTGTTCCTCCTGGGTGACAACTCGTATAAAGACTTGTCCTCTCACGATTTTGGAGGCAAGGCAAAGCCATTGGCAAGTGACTGTCACCCCACAATCTGCTGCAATAGCAGTGGACTCCCCAACCTAGCCCCCTTAGGTCTCACAGTTTTCGACCATCCTTGTAATGAGAGGGAGGGGGGGACACATTCACTTTTGTTGTATTAATGAGCAACACATTTCTGGTGGTCAAGTTTTCCCAGACGCCTCTAGTGTCATTGGAAGTAAGCACCCAGCAGGCAAGATATGTTTTAATTAACTCTTGCCAGCCTGTAGGGCACAGTGGTGGTGCCATAAAAGACCCACAGCATGCAACAGCCGACTTTCACTCTAGCTTGGTCCCTCGGGGCAGCCACACATAAAGTGCTGCCCGTCTTAATTGTGGTAACATTGCCGGGGCCTACAACGCGGGTTGTAGGGCCAAAGCTTTCTCCCTTAATCTCTGTCGTGGTTTACGACCGAGTACGGATGTACGTTTGATACGTACATGAGTAAATCCGTTCCACTTTTTCCTCAGAGTGCCCTAATTTAATTCTTTAACCAGGGAAGCTTCGTATTATGATATATCTATTGCCATTTGCAGCGTTCGAGGATCTAATTAAAAAATTCCGACAAAATATACTTTTAATTACATAAAAGAATGTAATATTAAATAGTTAAATACACTAATTCTATAGTAAGAAGGTCTAATAAAAATTAACACTACAAATGAGTAATACGAGATGATTGGCGCAAAAATCACTTCTAATACAGGAGATTTAAGCTCAATTAATGCTAGTTCTTAAGTCATTTGAAATTGAAATAGTCTGGTTACGACTACCAGATTGAAATAGTTTGGTTACGAATACACTTTCGTACGGAATGGGAAATAACAAAAATGAATATATTTTGTATTCGTTTTATCTTTAACTCAGAGTGTGTCGATAGTTGGGTGACCTTGAAAGTGAGCCTCCTCGCTGGGGTGGGGTGATTCGGGTAAACAGCTGATGCTTCTCCCGGGGTGAGTTGAGGCGAGTGAAGATGTTTCTCTCGACTTGAAGATGTAAGTGAGGAGATCTTGGATGAATGGAAGTTATCCCGATCCCTGTGTTACTAATTCTGCCTTCTCAACGATGAGACTTAACCAAGATCTGAATCTCTTGTCGAATAGGAATTCACTTTGGTCTCCCTCAATGGTGAGGGGTATCTCTGCTTTTTCAGCAAACTCAGATACGTGATTTTCTCTGGACAAGAATGGTAGGATAGTTGGTCTCGATACCACTGGTCTGCTCTTCTAAGCGACCAAAGGAACAGCCTCGGGAAGGTAAGTCCGGCTTGGTTCCAACTATCTTCTTTATTCCCTGTTTGACTCAGGGACTCGTCTTCTTTAGCCCACAGTAAAGCCCCTCTCCTAGGGCATAAATTTTCAACGCTGTGCAACTTCACCCCTTCAGGTTTACGCACGGGGAAGGTGAGATTTCTTCTATTTGGCGAAAGTAGACATAAAAAATCGGAGAGGACAGTGAGCCTGTTCATAGATTTTCTGCCGACGAAGCCTTAGGCAGCAAGATTTTCATTATAAAGGTTCTCACACCCTCCTATGTTTATATTAACTGACTACACCACCCTGTCTTGTATATTACGAAATCTGTTGACCTAAATCCGTCTTTGCGAGCGACTTCGAAGGGACTTTGAGCATCGTATTTAAGGGGATGGCGTAAAATCTTGGCCCAATGCGGAGCGTAACGGTTGACGCTGTATAAACAAACTAGCGTCTGCTTGTCCTCGTTATATTCATTCCTACACAATCTCCCAAGCGGTCGGAAAGGACAGAGATGCATCTGCTCCCGGAGACCAATGCAACAACAACAATGGAAATAGCAGAAAGCAACTAAACCGAACTCTAGCCGATGGATTGTGCCATTTCACTCAGTTGCATTAACCCTGCTTAATTAAGGGGTGGGATTTCCAAAAATGAACTCACTGCACTTACCACAATCATTAAACTTATTTTGCAAAATAATAACTAAAATGCACCTCATTTATAACCCATGAAGGGTGTAAAATTAAGAGTGGGCCTATGGCTCTTCAAGTTCTTAATAATTGATTTTGGAAGTCCTAAGAATAACTGAATATAAACTTTATTCGGTCATTTCCATTCGATAATTTCTCGCCAGTCTTATCGACCGAGGAAAGCATGCATTTGGGAGAGTCGAAAATGACCAAACCGAAGGAACGAGGCAGAGTTGCCAAATGTCGCAATTCCTTGACAATAAATGGCCTAAGTAGGAAAGTTTTACTAAGAAATTATTATTTGCCGGCGTGTAGAGGCATATTACTTGCGGGCGTGTAGTGGTATATTATCTGGGAATTGTAGGGGCATATTATTTGGGGCGTGTAGGGGTATATTATTTAGTTTGGTATAAGATATATTATTTCACAGATTTGCAGTCTGAACTAGAGAAGGATGGTACTGATCAAAGCCTTCTCTTCATAGGCCCTGGTGTATCCCATTAAAGGATGAGTCATAGGGATGGAGAGATAAATAATAATTTTTCAGGGCCTTTAATTTCCCAGTGGGGACCTTGTTTAATGTAGGACCCGAACCATGGGTATCTAGGGTATATGGTAGCCAGCGTTCACTCGATCTAAATCTGGACTCCGTTCGACGATTAATCAACACACCATATAAGGTTAGGGCGTAGTCCATATAAGGTTTAGGGGGGAAGGGGGTCAAAAGAGTATTTTTTTATTTAAAGCGAGGTCATATTACGCAGATCTGTAAAATAGCACTGGGGCTGGGAGAGGGTGTCGTTTCTCCGAGTTTCTTACAGGGGATATAAAAAGAGTTACAGGGGATGAACCTAGAGTGATCGGATTATGCAATAGGTAGGCTACTGGCATCAAATTGCAGGATTAAATAAGACCAGCGAAAACCTCCACAAAATGGACACGCGTTGGTCTTATTAATTCCAGCATACTCCACTCATAAAATATATGTCTAAAATTGGAATAAGGAATTGAGAATATATAGATTACTTTGCATCTATGAATTTGAATACAAAATAACGAATGTAATATATTAGTTAATGTATCTATATTGAAGGCAAGCAACCGTTGGAAGTGAGCGCGGGACAAACAATGTACGAACGCGCGAAAGGTCAAAATGCCCCGTGTCAATAAGACAAAAAAGGCGTAAACAAATATTTTGTGTTTTAGAATAGATTTATCGAAAGACAGAAGTCTACGAAATACCTGAGTATATGTACATCATCCTCATATTTATATATATATATATATATATATATATATGAGAGAGAGAGAGTCGAAGCAGTTCCCCTTTTAGTTTACCAAGTCTTGTTGCTCCAGAATTTAATACTTCGCGTTGAATATATGTATATAGACTGCGAGTCGCCAGCAAAGTAACTTCGTGACGTGCCGCTTGCCCGTTATAGGTCAATATTAGAATAAAGTATATTTTTGCAACGTCCTTCTTGACCTCGATTTAATTGATTTTCATTAATCCAATCTTTGATCTCATTAAATATTAACACAATTAACATTATAAACCCCATATTTGATTAACCCTCTCCCCCTGTCATTTCCTCGCCTTTTTACGATTCGCAGACTCAAGGAAGAATTATCTAAAGCCCATTCATTGTCCAGGGCAAGAAACAGTTACATGTCGCCAAGGTCTTTCAGTGTTTGCCACTGTTGTTGCGACTTCATGGCGCCATATCGCTTCTTCAAAGCTTTTGTCCTTCCTGGACTCTTGAGACAATGTACTTACTGGTTGGTCCCTTCTTATTAAAGATTTCGGGTTCTGTATTAAGATTTTTTCATTCAGAAGGTTTGGTATTAGGCGATTCATTTTTGTTATTTCATCATTACACCTAATTTCTAGTGGATACAATTTATTAATGGTGCGAGCTAATCTAGTTTTTAATTTTGCTGTTCTTACCACACCATCTTGGCCCTTATATAATTCCTGTATTAAATCCAACGACCAGTTTTCTCGGTTTTTATCAGAATATATCAACACTACTTCCCCTTTCTCAATACCACTACCTATACCATCAGCCCTACCTTTATTATTTACACGATCTATGAGAGAGGTTAAATAATTATGTTTCCACTGTTCAAACCATTGTTTTAAAATTTTAGATAACTTATAGTATCTTATACTCAGTGGAACAGTTTCCATAAATGTAGGATCCTCTATTTGAGGTGACCTTGTTATTGCAGGTAGGGAATTAAGGCGCCATCCATATATTAAATGGGAGGGGGTAAGAGTTTCTGGTTCATTTAAGTTATTATAGGTATAAGTAAGTGGTCTGTTATTAACTCTGCATTCTATCTCAACTTATTAAGGTACGAAGATCATCGATATTAATGGATTTTCAATATAACACTTTTCTTAAACATCCCTTTACTACACCAATTAACCTTTCATAGAATGCTCCAAACCAGGGCGCTCTCGGGGGAATGAATTTCCATTCGCATTGTCTTTCCTCTAATTCTTTCTGTACAGCACTATCCTCCAATATCATACTGAGCAGATCTTCCCCAGTTTAAAATTTGTGGCATTATCACTAAGATTAATTTTTGGACAGGATCTTCTAGCCACAAACCTTCTAAATATATTTAAAAATGTTCCTGCTGTCATGTCCATGGCTAAGTCCAAATGAATTGCTCTAGTGGCTTCACAAGTAAAAATAACTATATAAACTTTCCGAGATTCTTTATTACCTTGTTTCCCTCCCTCATCTTTTACGGTGATAGCACCCGTATAATCTACTCCTACTATCTCGAAGGGTTTAGCATCCTCCACTCGTTCTCTCAGTAATGGAGGAGATTTATGATAGGGATAGGATACTCCTTCCAACCTTCTGCACAAAACACACTTACTTATTACGTTTTTGACCCTTTGTCTGCCTTTGGGGGTCCCAAAATTTTCTTTGGTAAATATGTAGATTATCGACCCGGCCGATGGGATGTACTATTTCGTCCGTGTTCCAAAATGTTTCACGTTTTGGGAGCACATTTAAGGGAACGGCTCGTGTGAGGGTAAACACAATGCGGGGATCACACTACGATGATCCTGAGTTTCATTAAATTGGGGGTGGGGGAGGGGGTCTGGGGGGCAAAACCCCCCAGCATATAATCCTAAATGTTTATAGAATAATGTTCTGACGTTTACAGAGGTGAATGCTTTAACTACATCATGTCAGCGCCTTTAATCGTTTTGCGAATTATAATAGGGGTGGGGTTGGGGTCTGACGTCAGAAATGACTGATTTGAATTTTTATTTTGTTTTTCACTTAATGTTTTTTTTTATTATCCTCAATTGGAGTCATTTTTATCTGTCAATATATTTTTCCCCATTTTACTACTTTTATTACTTTTTTTTTATAGATTTAAATCTAATTAGCTAGCTCGTTTAAAGGAACTACTTTTTTTTAGCCTTTTGCGTATCATAGAGACGTTTATTACGTAGTTTCAAAATGGAATCAGTTTGCGAAGTTTGTCCGTCGTCTATTTCCGAATTATTAACTCTAGTTTCTGATAGAGAAAAATTGGTAACCTTTTTGGACGTTCATAATTTAGTTAAAATTAAAAGCGATTGCGATATTTGTGGCCGGGCATTAGATGTGGTAAATATGTAGATTAGTGACTGGAACGGAGGGACGTACTATTTCGTCCGTAGGTCAATTCCTAGATACGGAAGAAAAAACGAACAGTTCGACGCCTATTTTGCAAGCGCTTACCGTTGACCAAAACGGGAATGAAAGAATGATTCCCCGCTTTCCTCATCGCTATTTCTGAAGTACATCCCCCGAAATAAAATAAGTAAACAGTGTTTTTCGTTCTTTAGTTCTATATAACAAAGATGGCGTCAGCTATATTTCGAATAGGACTCAAACGCGAGAACAAAATAGGCTTTCTTCATTCGCTATTTCAGAAGTATACCCATTGCAATAAAGTAAGTAAACAGCGTTTTTCGTTTGTTTACTTTCGGGCATTTTTTTCTAACAAAAATGGCGCCAGCTATATTTCGAAAAGGACTCAAACGCGCTTGAATATTCCGACACGGGTGAACGATAATATTTACACAAATTTTTTTTTCAGCCGGGTCGCTAATCTACATATTTACCGATCTGTTATATAATGTTTGGTGGGGAGAAGAACAGGGAATCTTGTATGGTATGGCAAGTCGGCATTACTGATTCTACCCCTACATCGTATTACACCTTCATTTTGAAATAAATTATACTCTTTAGCTAGATGAGGGGGTTTACTTAATTTGGCATCTTTAAAGTAATCTTAAATTTCCTCAAATGAAAATCTTTTCAAATTTTCCAACTAATACTGCTGTGGATTAAATTTTAACTTATCGCCACTGGTCTGGTTAATAAACTTGGAAAACTTGAAAACTAGTTTAGTTACCCTCATCAATTTAGTCCAACTACCGATTCTGTTAGGATCGAGAATATATTATATTGGCTCGGATTACACGACTAACAATGATTTCGCTGAATCTACATCTGACTCATACTTTTGGTGAAACCATATATATATATATATATATATATATATATATATATATATATATATATATATATATATATATATATATATATAAGGTCCCACCCCTAGCTGGGGGTAGCCGGGTCAGACAGCAAGATAAACGCTCCCTAACATACACCTTGGCCTACAGGTCCAGAAACCTAGCCTGCCATACTACAGCAGCAGAAGGAGGGCTACCCACTGCTGGTGTCGTAATTTTTCAGAGGTACACCCGATGCAATGCAAATTTTTGTGCACCGCGTCATATGGCTGTCTAAACTCCTCGGACCAGCTAGACTCATAACTGGGTCTATCTGATCCGAGGTATCAACCTCAAGGCTGCGTCATTTAACAATTGTTCACAAACATTCTCCATGTATCCCTGTCTTGGCATACGAGTTTAGCACGATCCATACTGACTCCTCTCTTTTGTACAGCATCCTTCACCCCATTTAGCCATCCCATAGGAGGCCTACCCTGTCCTTGCACACTACTCACACTTGATTCATACAGTCGTTTCACCAACCTCTCGTTGTTCATTCTTTCTACATGACCATACCAGTTCAACACTCTTTTATCAACTCTCTCATCTGATTTCACATTTAATCCCATTCTCGCTCGAATGTCCTCATTCTTAATTATATCCCATCTAGTTACACCACACATACCTCTCAGACACTTCATCTCCATCACATTCAATTTCTGACGATCACTCTCCTTTAGTCCCCAACACTCACTACCATACAAAACAGTTGGGCCAACTATACTCTCATACAGAACTTTCTTTATTCAAACTCCTAAACTCCTCTCTCGCAAAACACTTTTCATAGCACCAACTGTTGAGAAACCAGCCTTCACTCTACTTTGAACATCCTCACTCACACCTCCATTCTCACTTATCACACAACCAAGGTCTTTTAAAGGATTCTACCTCATCCATATCTTCAACGTTCAGCATAATTTCCATGCTGCCGTTTCATCTCGACTACACAACATAACCTTACTCTTCCAACATTTAACTTTAATTTACGTCTTTTGCATACTATGCCAAACTCTGTAACAAGTCTCTGTAACTTTTCCTGTGAGTCAGCAACCAATGCAGGATCGTCTTTAACATGTCAATCCGGACCGGATGCGTTCCTAAAGACTGGCGTGAGGCGGAGGTGACTCCAATCTTCAAGAAAGGAGACCCCAGCCATCCGTCAAACTACCAACCCATCAGTTTGACTTCGATAGTCGGTAAACCCATGGAAAGCATGATAGTGGACAAGATGACGTCTTATTTAGAGTCAAACCTGCTACTGAAGAGTTCCCAGCACGGCTTCCGAAGGCAACGGTCATGCCTGACGAACCTTGTGGAATTCTTCCCTTCGTTTTCAGTGAGCACGATCGGGACAAGGCGGTGGATGTGGTGTACTTAGACTTTCAGAAATCCTTTGATAAGGTACCACACCGCCGCCTTCTCCGGAAAGTGCGAGCGCTGAGCATAGACGGAGAGGTAGCCGGCTGGATCGAGAACTGGCTAAGTGGCAGACGGCAACGGGTGGTGGTGAATGGACAGTCTTCTGAGTGGGTGCCCGTTACTAGCGGGGTGGCTCAACGTCCTGTCCTGAGACCACTACTATTCATCATCTACGTCAATGACATGGACTGTGACATGGTTTCCAAGATTTCCGAATTTGCCGACGATACCAAGCTTGGTATGAACGTTGCAAAGGATGGAAATACTGCCCGCCTGCAGGAAGATCTTGGGAAGATTAGGGAGTGGTCGGACACGTGGCAAATGCCTTTTAACGTGAACAAATGCAAAGTGATGCATATCGGCCACCGAAACCCCAAATCTCAGTACATCCTTAAGGGCACTGCCCTTGAATCGAGTGACACTGAGAAGGACTTGGGTGTTACTATCACTAGTGACTTCAAGTTCTCGAAACAGTGCATCGAGGAAGAGAAGAAAGCCCAAAGGATGTCAGGCTACATAAAGCGCCAGTTTGGATACCGTAACAAGGAGATAGTACTTTGTCTGTATAACTCCCTCGTTTGGCCGCACCTGGAGTATGCCGTACAATTTTGGAGTCCCTTGTTTCGAAAGGACATCGCAAGGTTGGAACGCGTACAAGCTAGGGCAACCAAACTGATTCCCTCTATCCGACATAAAAGTTATGAGGATAGACTAAGGGAATTAGATCTGTTCTCGCCGGAAAGCCGTAGACTGCGTGGTCAGCTCATCGAGGTTTTCAAAATACTTCGAGGGTTCGACAATGTTGACTACCGGGGTATTTTCACACTGAGTGAGAACAGAACGCGCAATCACGGCTTCAAACTTGAACTGGAGCGTTACAACCGCAATCTCTGTGGAAATTTTTTCACCTACAGTATTTGCAGTAGGTGAAACGCACTTCCAGTGGAAGTTGTCAACAGTGAATCTGTTAACCAGTTCAAGTCAACACTAGACAAAGTCTTGAAAAGTGGCCGTTTAGGGACGCAAAACAATTGAGCAGCCATTTGCCTACTCGATTGCTAGTCCAAAGGTACCCTCTTTAAATGGACCGTAAGGTCTCCTAGGGTACTTTCTTTCCTTGTAACTCCTTGTAACAGTTGGTTTACTTCCCATTCCCGTCTTCCAAGATCTTTCATAGCAAAACCTCTTTCCAATGCTCTCATTTTCACCTCTTTTACTACTCCATCCATATACAGATTAAAAAGCCATGGCGACATCACACAACCCTTTCTCAGACCCACTGTCACTTCAAAACTCTCACTCAGCTCCAAACCCACTCTTACACAAGCCCTGCCACCACTATAGAAACTCTGAATTCCTCTCAGTAAACTTCCACCAACACCATATATTCTTAGTACATTCCACAAAGCCTCCCTGTCTATTCTGTCGTATGCCTCTTCCAAATCCATGAAAGCAAAGAATACCTTCTCACGTTTCCTGGTTGCTTTTTCACATATCTGTCTCACTGCAAACACCTGGTCACTGCACCCTCTTCCTGTTCTAAAACTACACTGTTCTTCTCCAATTGACTCATTTGTAAAGTTTCTCACTCTCTAAATCAAAATCTTTCCATACACTTTACCAACTACCAATAACAAACTAATCCCCCTATAGGAAGCACAATCGCGCATATCACCCTTTCCTTTATACAAAGGCACAACCGCTGCATACTTCCAAGCCTCTGGCACACGTTCTGCTATAAAACACACAGTCAACAGCCTTACCAACCATTCAGTAATGAATTTTCCACCATACATTAAACATTCACCCTAAATCTCATCCATACTTGCAGCCTTTCCTGATTTCAAACTCTTTACCGCATTTTCAACTTCACTAGCATTAATGTTTTCATCCATTACATTCACACCACCCATTTGCCTGCCTTCAGCTGCCACAGACATAATCTCAGCACTTGGGTTATCCATTACATTCAACAAGCATTCAAAATACTACTTCCATATTTTCCGTACATCCTCATCTCCAACCAGTACCTCTCCATTTGCATCTTTCACACACGTTTCCATACCTGATTCAGCTCTCCTTACTCTCTTTATTTCCTTCCACAACATCTTTCTATTTCTTTCAAAACCTCTCACTAATCTTTCACTTCACTTTTCTGTCGCCATTCTCTTTGCTTCTTTCACCACCCTTTTAACCTCCTTTCTTTTCTCCTTGAATACATGATAACTTTCAGCACTTTTATCTTGCAGCCACCTTTCAAATAACAATTGCTTCTCGCATACCACCTTTTTCACCTCTTCATTCCACCATTCGCTATTTTTCCTAATACTCTTTCCTTTTATTCTTTTCTTACTACATACTTCTGTCAAACTACCAATCACTGTTTCCTTGAACATCTCCTACTCATCTTCCACTTCCTTTCTTTCTTCTCCTTTCACTTCATTTCATTTAGACTAGCAAACTCTGATATTCTCTTCTTACTCCCTCATCACCCAGCTTTTCAACCATTATTCTTACTTTATCATACTTCCTTCCATTTTTACCCCAGTTATACCCCACTCTCAATCTTGCTTCCACCAAAAAATGATCGGACATACCAGCAGCTACACCTCTCAACAGATTCACATCCAACAGCTTATCAAACATCCTCTTACTCACAACACCCAATCCATTAATGCTCTCTCCACAGGCGTTCCTTTTTCATATCTACACCCGGTATACTTATGAACACCTCTCTTGTTAAAGAAGGTGTTCCCTACTACAGCTAATTTGTAATTGTTTGGTAGGTTTTGGTGGTCGGGTTTCCAGGGCAGTTTAACCCAATTGTCGTATAACAACTCTTTCGATCACTTCACTCCTGACAACACTTTTGTCGTGGTATACGTTGTGGTCGTGATGTACTTCTTTGATGAAGTAGGCTTTGATCTAAGAGTGCTAATTTTGTTGTTTTTAAGGAAGAGACGCTTCAACACGTAAGGATAAGAAGGAACACACAGGAATTATCCCCAAATATACATTATATTTTAAATTTAATACTTAACTATGAAAAACAAACAGTAATCACATTTTATATCCTCGTCATAAGCTAAACCCGACTATCCTGGTTGGCATCTAGGCCTATTACAATATCCTCAACGACAAAAATAAACAAATAGGCTACACGTAAACACACCTCTTGGTGTCTGATTCTTCCACGTAGAGTGTCCAACTAGATTTTTGTGCATTCTGTGAGATTTTTACTGTAATTAAAGAACGGAACCTCGTAGGGGCTGGGTTCTTCTCCTTTCACTTTTACGGAGCTTGAGATGTGAGAGTCACTCGAGTGTGAGCGGGTTTACTTTTCTCCAGTCAGACTTTTCTAAGTCTGTAAAGGATTCTTCGGTATGGAACCGATACAAAACTTGGTGGTTTATGTTAATTCGGCCTGGGAAGGGGGGATCGATCTTCTCAATCTGATTCTATCGTTTCTCAAGGAAATCGTCTTGTATGGCTGAAGGATCGAGATCTTCACGAACCGAACCTTCTTCTTTCTTATCGAATTCTAATCCTTCTCTTCTGGCTGCAGGATCGATCTTCACGAACTGATCCTTTTTCTTTCTTATCGAACTCTAATCCTTTTCTTTCTTTCCGGGGCATATTTATAGGCGGATTCCCCCTCCCATCTAAGGGGGAAGGGGCGAGGCCACAGAGGGGAGCGCGAATGGTGAGTTCGCATTTGGTGAGAGCGAGAGGTGCAGAGGTTGGCAGTGAGGTGCCCGAATCGGCTTTCTAATTAGAGACACTCTCAACAGCCACACTCCTTGGCGTGCCTTTTGACTAGCACCGCTTTTTTGTGACATAACCACGGGTTTATGGATCTCGTAGGTAATTGGATCGTTAGAACGTCGTTTAATGGCCTTATGTGGTTGCCTTAACACATATGGTTGCTCCAACTACCTAAGCGGCGATGAGATCAAACATGGTAGGCAGTTACTGTTATTCGCAGGCTACCGTTCCCACGATTCTCCTCATGGGGCTCGCTTCTCCGGCTTTCTACACAAGGGAGGGAGAGGGGACTTTAAGGTATATGTCCTGCTGGCCCTCCGGGATGCTTTATGTAGCCATTTCTCTGCACCAATACTTTCCCTCTTTGAATTGTACTGTATTTTTGTATTGATCTATCACTGCTTGTTCTTCAAAACTAATTGTTTCAGGTTGAATCCCTCTTGTATCCAACCTCCACAAATTTGACAGATTAGGACAATTATTGGACGGTAGTACACCTATATTGATCACTAAAACTACCTGTGCTTCCTTAGTAACGGGAACGTATTTATTGAGGATGTTTCCATACAATACTAAACCTACCCTTGTTTTTAGGAAAGTCATACTTTTCAGTTTAACCATGCCCTCTACCAATTTGTTATACTGATCCGCTCATACCATATAAATCCACATCTGTTATCAAATTTGCCAAATATGGATTAAACGTCTTTAATCCACCATTAACTAGGTGTGTTAAGCAATTACTCAACCCATCAATCCCATATTTTACTGTCCATTTCGCCCGTGAACCCAGATATTCTTAACTCTACCCATTCCTTTATTTGTAAATTCAATTTTGCTACGAGATTTGCACTGATAAAGGTATGCTGTGAACCCTAGGCAAACGGTACTTTAACTGCATATTTTCGCCCCTTAGCCTTCATGGAGCATTTCCCCACTGGCAACGCGGTCGATATTTTACGACTTGAGGACTGCACAGCACAAACTCTCTTTCCAATGATTGGCAACTCGTCACAAAAATTTAAATGATGAAACGCCTTTTTACACTTTAAACACTTATTGAGTTTTATTCGGCAGTTTTCTGTAGGCTGTTTACCGCTACATCCCCTACACGATTTTAATTCTCTTATTCTATCTATACGATTATCATAAGTTTTATACACAGTACATTTATTAGATATGTGTTGCCCTTGAAAAAAAAACACAATTATAATTATTCACGGGTTTGGTTTTGGAGGGGGAACTTTCTTTAGTATCTGTACTTATGAGAGGTTTTTCCTCATGTACTTCATATACCTTTGCTTCTGGCCTACTCCATTTAGTAGGTACTCCTGCAGCAGACGGCAACTTAGCATCCGTTGCGGTCATTTTATGGGAACCTGAATGATTTACTAGCTTTCCCAACCCGTCTCTTAATTGTGATATTTCTAGATAATCTTCCTCCATTCGGTTTTGGATATATTCTATAGCTTTAAATGGTGATTTTCTTTTTACCACCGCTACTATCATTGGCCGGCAACCGTCAATATCACATTTAGTATTTTTTAACCTGGCTATTATTATTATTTCCAATTTGGCTCTGAACTCACTCAAAGACGTTAAGTTAAAAGAGGCAGCTTTTAGGTCTACTATTTTATTACAAAGTTCTTCTACTATACGTTTTTTATCATGGTAATTGCTTATAAGAATATCCTTTTCCCAACTGCTCTCTTCCCTCGGCAAACCTTCTATTAATTTCCCGACAATTGACCTTTTAAATAATTGAATTTGTCAACCGGATTAATGTCAGAACGATCGATCGAACTTTAAAACTGATCCCAGAATCCTTCTTATTCCTCCACTTCTCCACAGAAGGTCGGGGGGTTTATAGTTGGGAGTTTTATAGGAGTCGAGTTAGCAAAGATTGATGGCGTTTGTGTCCTATAAATACAATCCTACATGTTATTTATTATAATTTGTATTTCTACCTCACATTCCGCTCGCTGTTCTATTAGTTCGCTTATTCTTTCTTCATCACTTTTAGCATCTATTAACTCTTCGTAATATCGGGTCACTCTATCTACTTGTTTTTGTAATTGTTGACTCCATACTCGGAGTTTTGTGAAGTCACAACTAGCGCTTTGCATTTCATCGCACAGCCTTGTTTTCAAGGTTGTACAAAAAGATTTATGACTCGCAAATTTATGAATTGTTAACATGGCAATGTTAATTAACAAAAGTGGGAATTATTGAAGGCGAACTAATTTAAATTTATTGACTATTAAGAAATTAAAAATTTAATTAACGTCTTACTTTTGTTTCTTACAACCGCTACCACCACAACTCGTGGTGTACTATCGGAATAATTTTTCTTTTACCATGAGCATTGGTATATATCTCGCCATGTGGTTTAGCTTAAGCTATTTTACCATCAAGTTACAGGAGCTAAGTGAGGACCATATCGCGAATTTCCTGTTTAATTTTTAATTATGAACTTGGTCACTAAGAACAATTTGAACAAGAAATTGCGAGAAGAATAATTAAATTAAATTTTAAATGAAAAATAATGGCTGTAATATAAACTTAGTAAAAGAATAAAAATCTCCACTTATTTGCTCTAATATAAGGTAGTTATTAAATATCCCATTCACAGTGTCTAAGTATAATATGCCTAAAGGATCCTAATAGGTAGCTATTATTAATAAATGACAGCTAAATATATACTTAGCCTGTGAAATGGTGATTAATCTTGATCTTGGAGCGAGATAATGGCTTATTTATCAATTAATATTTATGAGACTTAAATCAAAATAGTTAAATTATTATCATGCGGCTTTTCATGCCGTATGAACCAAAACTTGACAACTTGCGGAAATTTTAGTAAATATTTAACTGGGTCTGTAGCAGAAAAGAAAAAAAAATTGCTTCTCGGTACACGAGGAGCTGTGCTAGGTGGCAACTCGAAACAATACACTTTCGCAAAACGCAACGACGACTACGTATTAAATGTTAATTAACCCAAATCATTATTACTACTACTCCCAACTTACTTTAATATAACAAAGAAACTAAATTAAAAGAAATGTCTATTTACAATTCCCACTTTCGTTTCCAGGAGTAAAAAATTTACATGTGCCTATTATAGCCTTGGTTAGCTAGCCTATCGTAGCCTAACATAGTATTACCTAGCACAGCAGAGCATAGCCCTCCCTAGCCTAGCATAACATAGCCCTATCTAGCCTAGTATAGCTTAGCCTAGCCTAGCATAGTATAACCTATACTATCCTATTATACCCTAGTCAAGCATAGCTTAGTATTATCTAGCCTAACATACTATATGCTATCCTACCATAGCATTTTGTAGCATAAATTAACATAGTATATCTTACCCTTGCACATTATATCTTAGCATAGCCTAGCCTATAATAGCCTAGCATAGTAGAGCCTATTCTAGGTTTGCCTAACAGATTATAGACTAGTCTAGTCTAGCAAAGTATCGGCCGAATAGTTATGATGTTATTGTCAAAACCAAATAATTCCCGGGCTAACCTTGGGAAGACCTTGGAAATTATATAATTCGAAAGAGAATGTAAAACAACATGAGGGTTTAAATTTCGCTAGAATCGGCCGAATAGTTATGATATTGCCAAAACAGAATAGTTCCCGGGCTAACCTTAAGAGGACTTTGGCAATTATATCATTCGAAAGAGAATGTAAAACAACATAAGACTTTCAAATTTTGTTAGAATCGGATGAATAGTTATGATGTCATTGCCAAAACAAAATAATTCTCAGCTAACTTGGGAGGACTTTAACAATTATAACATTCGAAAGAGAATGTAAAACAACATAATGTTTTCAAATTTGGTTAGAATCGGCCGAATAGTTATGATATTATTACAAAAAAAATACAAAACAAAACGGGGACCGACCGACATAGTGAGATGTAGAGTCGCACGCGACGAAAAAAAAGATCATAAAAGAGTGAACAAGTAGCCAAAGCTGAATTAATTATCGCTACTTATTCTGCAGAACGTAATATCCATTTTCAAATGTTGATAATTTTTTGGCAGTATGTAAAAGAGTATTTTCGGACGGTAAGATTGCAGAAGAATCATGTATCAAAATAACGAATCTTTCTTATGTAATCCAAAATAGAATAGCCTTTCATGAAACAAAGAATAACAGGTATATGTAAAACACAGAAGTTTTCCATAATTAGTGATGAAAGTACAGTATTTCAGTGAAGCAAGTTTTAGCTGTAGTTGTTAGGTACTTTGATGAAAATAAATTTTATGTTGTAGATGCATTGTTAGATACTGTTGAAGTTGAAGATGGAACTGCTCAGGGCCTTTACAAGGCTGTCAAATCCTTGTTACAAAAAAAGAATATACCTCTAGGAAACATAAGTGGATTTGCTAGTGATAATTGTTCTTCGATGTGGGGTACTAAAAGTGTATTTCAAAAGTTATTGAAAGATGATATTCCTTCTGTTTTTATTATAGGATGTGTTTGCCATTCTTTCGCCCTTTGCGCTAGCAAAGCTGTCAAAATGTTGCTCTCTTATTTTGAAACTTTCTTGAAAGATTTGACATCATAATTTTTCTCGTAGCAGCAAGAGACAACGAGACTTTGCAATGATTCAGGAAGTGGTTGAGACTGCCTGCCATAAAATAGCAAAACTTACACAAACAAGGTGGCTTTCTCGCAAAACAGTGATACAGGGTCACTCAAAAAAAACGGGGCCCCAACATTCCATAGGCCTCATTTCTTAATTTTCGGCAAGGATTGAATGAAACTTTGGTGATAACTAGTTTATTGTGTTTAAAAACATCATATCAAACATGGGAGTCTTTGCACTTTTCTTCTTCATTTTAGAGCACGTGTTCAAGATGACCTCCATTTAGCTCTGTGCATTTCTTGAGGCACAGCACAAAGTTGTCCATGACGTCCTTACAAACCGACCCACTAATGGCTCTGATCTCCTCCCTGATGGCTTCCTTGAGTTCCGTGATGGTCCTAGGTCTCTCTGCGTTCACTCTGTTTTCAAGGTAGCCCCAGAGAAAGAAATCTGGGGGCTAAGGTCTGGGCTGTAAGGTGCCCACTCAAAATCAGTCTTGAGACTGATCACACGGCCACCAAAGTTCTCTTGTAACCAATCTCAGGACAGGTTTGAGGTGTGAGAGCTTGCTCCATCTTGCTGGAATCAGAACTTGCCCATAAGCGATGGGAACAGGGTTTGCAGCTCCCTCTTGAAGGTTTTGAGGACCTTAACATACAGCCCCTTGGTGACTGTCACTGTCGCGCCAGATTCCTCGAAGAATAATGATCCGATGATGCCTCTCGCTGAGATTGCAGTCCATACCGCGTACTCAGAGGAGTGTAGGGGCTTGGTAGCTACCTCATTTGGTCTGGAGGTCCCCTAGAAGACATTTGTCTTCGAGTTTACCTTTCCTTCAAGATGGAAGTGAGCTTCATCTGAGGTCCAAAGAAAGTCAAGGAAAGTTGGGGTCGCCTGATTCTTCTCCAGTATTTTGACTGCCATAGCCTTTTTCTACTCTTTGTCTGAGGTTGTAAGGACCTGCTTCGTCTGCATTCTGTATGGGTAGGCACTTAGATCAGTTACTAGCACTCTCCTGCAAGTCTCACAGGATATAGCGAGGGACTGACTTCGCTTGCGCACAGAGCTTTATGGACTCTGCTGAACTGACTCTCTCACGCTCTCGACCAGCTTAGATGTACGCTTCTTGGGCCATCCTGAATGGCTTGGACGATTGTCACTGGTTGCATTAAGGTTCTCCACTGCCCCATAGTTCTCGAAGTGGTCCACTCAGTCCTGAATTCTGTTTCTGGAGGGGGCTTTTTCACATTCGAACTGATGCACGAAAGTGTCCTGCACTTTCTTGAACGAGCCTGTTTTGTAGTAATCTTTGACGCATTATATTCTTTGCTGGAGTTCCTATTGAGATCTAGTTCTGTTCACAGGCGTTGCTTCTGTCATATCCTGCAAAGTAAGGGTGATTAGTGAATGAAGGATATATTACAAAAAGTGTGTGCAGGCCCGTTTTTTAGGGGTGACCCTGTATTAGAACAATTTGATGCATTACTTGTTTCTTTTCAAAGTGAATCGCAAATTGCCAAAATTCATGGTACAAACAGAATTTATGACACCTTAAGCAATCGAGGAACCAAGCATATGCTACTTTTCCTTCAGTATATACTAAAGAAGGTGAATTTATTAAACGTGGAATTTCAATCTGAATCTTTTAGGTTGCATTAATTATATTTTATGGTATCATCAGAATATAAAAATCTCTTGAGTTTCTTTATTAAAGAAGAAATAGTAAGCACGTCTAAATTGTCAGAGATTGACCCAAAGAATGAAAGTAATTATAAAAACTTGGACGAGCTCGTTTACCTTGGAGTGAAAGCAATAGCCCATTTAATTAAGGAACCTTTTGATGAAGAAGGAATTGAGAAAAGGTTTAGAACAGATTGCTTGAACTTTCTAGTGGGATTTTGCATTCAAATAAGAAACAGATTTAATTTCAATGAAGCCTGTATTATTGCTAAGCTAAATGTATTAGATCCATAGATTGCCTCGGAGATCAGATTATCTCTTTCATCTCTCATTCCATTAGCTGTTCATTTTTCATCCATTGTACCAGAAAGCAAATTAAATGATCTTGATCATCAGTGGAGGAATGATCGTTTTATACAATTAATTAGCCAGCCCCTGTAGGCAACATTCCCAAATACTGGTGTCGTAGAATGACCCCTTTTTTAATCACTCCAAACCTGATACCACTTTTATGTAGGAGAATGCCCCCTTTTCATCTTTCTACACACAAACCGCTTTTGTCGTGGTATTCTTGGTGGTAGTGATATACTTCTTTGATGAAGTAGGCTTTGTTCTAAGAGTGCTAATATTGTTATTTTAAAGAAGAGCCGTTGGAAACACGTAAGGATATAGAGAAACGCACAATAATTCCCAAAATAAACTTATATTTTAACTTTAACAATTTAATACACAAAAACTAAACATTAACCACAGAAATACTTCGAATATTAAAATACACAATAATTAATTCAATTAGTTTGACCCTCTAAAATTTGCTAAATTCGATACGCACTTTAATATACAATATTTAGACTTATTGACTCTACTGGAGTTTAAATACCTCATGAATGTTATTGGCTCCATGACGCGTGCTGACCGGCCAGATGGAGGTGGTCAAGATCACGAGGTACTTTTGGCGAGGGTAGCCGCTGGGGGTACACACGGTATTCAAGGGGGGGGGGTCTTCAAGGACGAGAACAATCACGGTGCTTTAGGGGGCACCAAGGTAGGCGTGTTCTCTCTGGCAAGAGTAAGTAGAACTTGGTTCATAAACCAAGTTAACTTGGAGTTCGTTGTGACCACCCAGTAACGAGCTCGAGGGGGAGCTTTTCTCCTTCGTTACTTAATTCCTCATGGGCGAGGACTAAACTCGAAGAGGGTCTTCTTCAAGGGCGAGGATCGAGGAGGGGGGTGGGTCTCTGACGAGAATAAGTTCACCTTAAATAAGCTAACTTAAAGGTGGGTTTGGTAACCAGGAACTAGCTCGAGGATGAGCTTCTTCTTAGTTCGAGCCTTCCTCAAGGGCGAGGATAACGGAGGGGGGTTTCTCTGACGAGAATAAGTTGAACTTGGTTCCTCAACCAAGTTAACTTATGAGTTTGGTGTGGCCACCGAGTAACGGGCTCGAGGGGGAGCCTTTTCCTTCTTCTTTTCTTAATTCCTCAAGGACGAGGAATACCCCTGGTGTTTAAAATGCACCAGGATATGAGGAGTCTCTCTGACGAGAGTAAGTTGAACTTTAACAAGTTAACTTAACGTTCGGTTTGATAACCAGGGACTAGCTCGAGGATGAGCTGCTTCTTAGTCCCTTATGGTAGGTAGTCCTGCCTCTCTTGCAGGGTACTTCTTGGTCTAGCGAGCCAAGTAATCTACCTGAACAGTCTCGGTAGCCCGATCTTAATCCGGGGACTTCGTTACCTGGAGACTGACGTATTTTACCAATCCAATCTCGGTAGCCCGGGATCTTAATCCGGGGTCTTTGTCACCTGGAGACTGACGTATTTTACCCCGATTTTCCTCAGTGTTTCTTATTTATACCTCGTCACCCCACTGGAAGAGGGGTAAGCGGAAGGGGGCTTGAGGACGGGCCCAGGAGGCTTCTTATGCCAAACTGTTTTTCTCACCAAGTCTTACATGGGCTCCTCGTTAGCCTTCGACCTTGGGAGAAACGCGTCTCCAATGCCTTACTTGAGGTGAAATTGAAGCTCACTCCCGTAGGAGAGATCTTGCATTTTAACCTTTAGGCCTTTCATAGCGACGAGTGGCGCGGCACTGTGGTTATGCGCTTGACCCGAGTTGCCTGGCCGGATGCTCTTGCGGTTAACATCTCGGGTCTCCAATGGGAGAGAATGGGTGGGTGACGATTATCCTACAACTGGTATAAATTGAAAGACATAAAAGATGGATTATATAATTCAAAGTATGATGTGTTATCCAATTTTATGTCCAGTTTAACAATCTTGCCACATTCATCAACTTGTGTTGAAAGAATATTTTGACTCATGAGAAGTGTAAAAAAAGAAAACCCAATAACAAATACTGTTAAAAGTAGATTACTTGCCAGGAAATCTATTGCAAGAAATGGCAAAGAATGTACAACATGGGAACCAGAGCAAAAATTAATTAAAATATGGAATAAATAGTCAAAGGTGGTACTATCCAAGGTGGCGCCCTGGGCCGAACCAGAGGCGCCATCGGCCCAAGGAGTACAACGAGCTATCAATCTCAATGGAGTATTTGCCTGCCATAAATCCTAAGGCTTAGTTTACGATTGGCGTTTCGGGGGACATAGGCACGGTCGACATCGGCCGCGGATTAAATAAGAGCCGTTGGCGAGTGAGGGAGACATGGGCTTGCGCGTACAAGCGCATAATGCATTGTGTACGGCGCAGAGCGAGGGGCATCTACTAGGCATTGACAAGGAGGCTTTCTACAGGAGACGTGCGGAAGGTACCGGCCGCCAAAGGGAAACCATTGTGGTGTTCGGGTCTCACTTCTGCAATTCACCCTCAATTTTGGAAGCGTAAATCTTGCATCCATAGTAGAACTTGGAACAAATAAAGGGGCGATAAAACCTAAAGCAGTAGTCCTCTAAGAAGTACAATGACTGAACTTCAAGGAATGAGAAATGTTAATGAATCGGGCACAAGAGAACCTTAGGCTGCGAATAGGATCCTCCTCATGCAAGACGTCGATCGAAAACAATACCAAGGAAATGGTGCAACTCAACCGCATCCAGGGCCTCGGCAAACGTGCCAAGACGCAGCAGAATTCCGCAGTATCGAGTCAGCTGACGGTGGAAAATACCCTGAAATATCAACATACCTAATCTCCAGGTGTACCTACACTATCATTGCCTGAAAATAGGTATTTAAAACAAAAGGAAGATGGAGAACTCATGTCGGATGTAGATTGAATATCCAACTGCTCGGCCTGCATCCCCCGTGGTTGCAAAACCCTTAAATCCTGGGATGGTGTGCAGGGATCATGCACCCAACATGGTCTCTTGAAGACAAAGAACTAAAGGGGAGCGGGGAGGAACGAGCTTATGCACCTACTCCCAGTTAGGACAGATTCCAGAGTCATTTAATTAGAGAAAAATGACGTCGAGTCCTAGCAGCAAAGATGAGCATGACCACTCCTCGATTTGAAAAGCCTCAATGGAATGACCGTAATCTACCTAGAGGCATAATTCCGACGAGATTTTACCGTAGAATGTGCTGAAGGTACTGTTGTTTTTCAAAGCTTATTGGATGCGGCTTGGCTCGTCGTACGAGCCTTTCTCTCCTTCTACTTCGAAATCTTGGAGGGGGGAGGGGCGCTTTGGGGTGGGAGGCCTGTCGTCCTTTGGGAGATACAAACTTTGCAAAGCGCCATGTTCACCCTTTGATAAGGGCGACATAACCGAAGCTCCCTTGGCACTCTCCTCCTATCGGGATTTAGAGTAAGGAGACCTTGGCGACCAGTTAAGTTGGCGGTGGAATATGAGGTGAAATAAAAGCCTACCTCATATCCAGATCTAGCTGCATTGCCACTGCCTGAAAGGTGGAATTTAAAGCAAAAGAAAGAACGTCGACATCCTCTCGAGTGTAAGTAGCTCATCCATCCCGTGTTGGTGGTGTCGCAAAACCTGTATACCACGGGAGGGTGACAGAGAGCACTCGCACAACATAGGCTCTGAAGGCAAATAGTTGGAGTGCGCAGTAAGGGACGAGCCACGTCAGCTCCTCCTACTTATATTCTTCCTTTGAAGGAAACGGCTCTTCTGGCTTAGCGGGAAATAAATGCTGGGCCCTGGTGATTTGAATACCCTCATATGACCGTAAATAATAAGTAGTTATCGTGTACCCACTTGTTGTAATTAACACATATTTCGGATAGAACCGGCGCCGCACGCCTACATTAACGATTTATGTGCAAAAAGCAATGGTACTATGAGCACCTCCGCGGCAGTGACACGAATGCCTTCATGCGGTAGCGATGCCAATTGGAACGCAGTGAGGCTGTCTTGATCGAACGTGAAGAAGATGCAGGTGTTGTTCTCGAGCTTTTCATGTTTTCTTATCACACTTCGTACCTTGGCAGCTCGCTGGTGGTTTTCTAAGGAATAATCGTTAAGGTCCCTCACAGAAAAGACTCATTTGACGAAATTCATGTTAGTGCGCGATCGTATGCACAGACGAGCTGTGTCCGAAGAACACCAATAATGCCCCCTTCCTGGGGAAGGTCTGCCGCATTTGCCATAATACTCTCGTCCGAGAAAAGGGTGACCTTTGGCTCTCTATCAAATAGCCTAGCTAGTGCTATACTCTGATGAACATGTGATCTTTGGCGCGAATAACTAAGAAGCGTTTGAAGCCAGCGGGCTCGAAAACGCTAGGTATACTCTTAATGACAGGCCTTGATGTCATCAAGATTCCACTAACCACACTAGGGACTTTGGTCCTCGTCTGGATCCCATAACCCTCTACCCATGCCTTGTCTGAAGGATCTTGCACAAGGGTGGACTCAGGTTCGTTGTCTGGCACCGATCCCAGGTTCGTCCACAAGAAAAACCTTAGCATCTGTGGCGAGCGCGTCCGGGGCCATCTCTACTTCAGGAGGGATTTCCATGTTGCCATTCCCGCACAAGGTGTCGGGTATCCCTACTGGGGACTCAAATTGCCTATGGCCCGTCACAATCGCTATTGGGCCGGAATTCTCACCTCCATTGGAAAAAGGAGGAAGAAGTCTTGGCCATGTCCAGAAGATGATGCCTCTTCTTACTACCCTAAGGGGATTGAAACGGTCCACCTGCACCCAGTGAGAGGGACGGGAACCGATGCAGCGCGTCCTCTGTCTTGCCGTGTTTTTGGAAAGCCCCAAGAACACTCCGAATCCATGGGAAAATGATTAGGTCAAAAGCCATCTCCGCTAAGAGACTCTTGGAAGGAGGGGGGGGGGGAGAAGATTGAGAGGACCACCTCTTCGAAAGAGGTAGAACTGCCCAAGGATAGCTCTAAGAGTGGAAAAAGGGAAACCTCTGTAACAAATGGGATTGGTGAGAGGGACTCCCTACCATTGGTTGAAAATAGGTCGTCGCCTTCCTCGCTGACCCCCAACACCAAGGTAGGGCGAGATTTTGTTCAAGAAAATGTAATAAATAGCCTTTTTGAAAGGATTCACTTGCTCAGCCGGCGATGGCCCTACTTTGAGTGTCCCGTGCGATACCACTAAGACGCGCAGTATGAGATGGAAATAGAACCAATTAAAGGGGTAAATGAAGAGACAGTCGGAATGTAAATGGTGCATAAAGGGGTGGGAACGCACCAGCTTACTCAAACCTAGCCCCATGGTCGCAGTTCCCTCTGCGTCGAGTCCTTCTTTGCGGGCACCTGGGGCGGGAGAAAATGCTACTTCTCCAGGTACAAAGTGAAATGGGAACGAGAGGCTAGCTTTGTCCTCCAGGTTTGAGTTGTAGCTGGGGGGTTTCGAAGCCTCGAGCTACACCATCCACCTTCTTATGGGTAGACAAAGAATTGAGGGGATGGTCGTAAAAGAAAAAAAAGGTGCTGAGAGGGACGAACCCGTCAAAGGGTTTAAGTCAACCCAGAGACCTGTTGCTCCCTGTTTGCACTCAGGCCAGGAGAATTTGCTGCTCTCCCTGTGGGGGTGTCTTCTCAATTATGGATTACCTTTATGGAGCCATCCCTTGGACTTCTTGCTTTGCACTGTCTTCCAACGTCCCTTTTTCTTGCTTTTGACCTCTGGTTTTCAAGCTCATGAGTTTATTCTTCGTACACATAGACTTCTGGACTATTTGAAGCCGGTGAGTTCACCTATTTGGAGGAGGTTGTCCTCCTCTATTTTATTTGACTCTCTTTGGTATTGGGCGCTTAATACAAAGAAGTCGGAGGTAATGGAAAGACAATGGATATTAAATAGGTTCAAATAAGTGGCAGATGGGGAACACGTTTCTTTCTACACTGTGGCTGTTGTGTTGGCATTCACCACCTCCACCTAGTCCTTCCTCGTGGGTGTTCGAGCCGTGCGAGCATCCAGTTCTCCAGATGTCCGCTTCAGCATGGTTCCCTGTGCTATACTTATCCCCCTTCCTTTGCGTTGTTAAATATGGAGTACAGTTTTGAAGTACATAATTTTTTGCTGGATAGGCCCCCCAAAAAATGGCGTAATTATCAAAGAGTTGTTGGTTATCGTAAGATACTTCTTAGAAACGAATTACGCCCAGATGACTCCATCCCCAACCAATCATATAAAGATGAAAAGGTTTGGCAGCATATCTATCCTGGTTTTTCTATTTATTAGTTTTATTTCGCCTCCCGCCCATACATTTAATATTGGATCAATTAAGTTTCCCTTTCGTGCAATAGTAATCAATTAATCCTCTTGTGCGACGGAAACTGCGCCTTCCATATTCTTTCACGCCTCAGTCAATCCGGCAGGGTTGCTACATAATAAAAATACGCTGTACCAGATTTATACACCATTAAGTAATAAAATGTCATCATTCTAAATCACTATCTCACAATGTAGCATTGGTGCTCATCAAAACCACGCTGGTTTGATGTGCTCGTTAGAATAGCTAAAGGGTGGAAGGCTTTTCAAGCCGCATTTTACGACCAGCGTCGGAATGCGGGATGTGATTTCTTCAGCGCCACAGAAAAGCCAAAGAGTTCTTCTTATTTAACATTGTTTCGAGAAATTCTTTTGAGGGTTGCCCGAATTTTCTATTACCCCGAACAATAGACTTTTGTTTCGTAGTTGTGGTTGAAAGTCTATAGCTATTCTTCGTTTTAATGTTAGTTACATGGGAAAAGATTCTTTCAGCAGCAGCTGAAGAGTGTGATGGTGACCTAAAACTTTTAATGAACTTTGAAAGATGAGGATACAAAGAAAAAGAGGAGTCTGCAAAAGGCTGATCAATAGACTATAAGAGGCAGCTCTTTGTTGTTGCTATTTAATAGCACTTTAACTCGTTGGTAGCCATTAGAACATAACAAATGAAGGAGTCTGTAAAAAGCTAATTAATAGTCTATACGATGCAGCTCCTGTTCCCATCACCAAGTTCATTCCTACCTCGCCTAGCTGTAATCGTTGCCAGATTTTTCTCGAGATACCAAAATATCTCTGGTTCTAAAAACATCCTCTAATCTTTCAATCTCATTAAGGCTAAATTCTCTCTATTCTATATTCAATTCTTAAAATTCATGTTTAGATACAGGAATATGATTTGGGGATTTGCTTTTTAACTTTAGATGGTTCCAATTCTTCAAATAGCTGTAAATTCTTTGTAAAATCTAAACTTGCAAAGCGTTAAGCCATTTTTTTTTTGCTAAAACAACAGAAATTTAAAGTTTTTATTTTTAAGGCTTCGAATTCTTTCCTTGTTACTTTAGATGCAGATTCTGGGTAAGCTCTCTATTTTGGCTCGTCATCAATTCAAGAAAGTTGGCAGGATCGCTAAATTTAAAATTTGAAATATTGGTTGTTTTTTTAACATCTAATTCACATATTAATATGTGAATTACCCAATTTATGAATTCTAAATTGATCTTGGGTTCTTCACATGTTAAAGACGGTGATAGCAAACCACTTGCTAATGCTTCAGAAGTAAAATATAGCTCGAGTCTATTCAACTGTTCTAGAATTCTTTTAATTATTGGGTTGAGGAATAAGTTCTTGCGGTTTTATCAAATTTATTCATTACCATTAACAACTTCTTCCCAACGTTCAACTAGTTTTTCGATGCCTCTGCAATAAAAATCTCTGGATTTTGACTGAAAGAATTCGTCTAACCAGGTTCTTAATTCCACATCAGTATTGAACGAAACGCCGCGCAAATTGTTGGAGAGCGATCTGAACAGATGGAAATCCGATGAAGCGAAGTCTGGCGAATATGGAGGATGCGGCAGGATTTCCCAATTAAGCGTTTGGATGGCGTCCTTTGGCATATTGGCAATGTGAGAACGAGCATTGTCGTGTTGCAGAAGGACTCCATAACGTCGATGAGGTAGCTTTTCACGAATAGCTTCGGCATTGACAATTTCGTTGTTCGTAAGGAGCTCATAAGGAATGATGCATTCACAATCACACCACACACACATCATCGTCTTTCGTGGATGAAGTCCTTGCTTTAATCACGGAAGTACTTTTTTATTGGGGCTAAGCCATTGTTTTCGATGGTTCATGTTGACATATACACACCACTTTTCGTCGCCAGTGATGATGCGGTAAAGAAATATGTCCTTATATCCACAAGTAGTCTTGTAACGAGCAAGTAAATCTGTTGCAACCGTGGAGCGTTGAAGTTTGTTGCTTTCGCTCAAAGCGTGCGGAACCCATGCACCAAATTTTGTTAACTTTCCCGATCGAATGAAGGTGATTCACTAGTTTTCTGATCACACGCCAATTGTACAACCAATTTTCTAGTCGATTGACGAGGATTTTCATGAAGAAGGTCGTTCAATCGATCTTCATCCAACTTAAGGGCACCGTTTACCGCGTCAGCCACGATCTCAGTTTTTCGCTAATAACTCTCTTATTTTTTATCGTAGGCAAATAAAATTTATACACAATATGTATTAGTAGCTGTATGACGTCTCTAAGTTATAAATTTGACTCTGACTCATGTATTTTTTTTTTTTCTTTTCAAATTTTGGTCCATTTTGAAAAACCCTAATAACTTTTAATCTATTAATAGTACAGCATATTACTATTAATGGCACCTCATAAACACAACAAACTAAATTTCACGGCATTTTTGTAGACATAGCTTTGTTTACAATAATTTTATTAAATTTTGAAATATTATAATTTTTTTATGGCAAAAATTTGAGGTTTATGGCTTTTCCAAAAATTTATTGAAGGAATAAATAAATTAAAATGCCGTGAAATATAAAGTCATATGTGCTGATTATTAAGCCAAAAAATTTTCAAATTCGGTCAATTACTAAAAAAGTTATTAAACTCTTTATACTAAAAAATTAAGTTTTGAGAAAAAGCCATTTTTCTGTAAACATTTTTCTATATTCGACGAATATTAATTTAAAGTAACCCAAATTCAAATATTTACTTACATAATTCATTTAACATTCCTTATGAGGTTGATAGAGAGTTTCTTTAGGTAATTTCTGACCATTTTACATCATTTCTGTCAATGGAAGGAGAGTTCTCTCTTGCAGCTAGAAATCTCTAAAGTGCCCAAGGCTCCTGGTCCCCTGTTTTTTTCATACTAATTACTTTTTTATAAATAGATAATATATATTTAGTATGAAAATAACATATTCTTAGGGTATCAGTGGAGCCCACCCACCTCATTGTTGCCAGGAAATGCTTTAGAAGTTACCAGGCTGGTAATTAGGACCTGGTAGTGACCCAGATTTCTTCTTTGGTTTCGTTGGGGCCTTTGGGGATTTCAATTTTTCTCTGTCCATTCTCTTCTTTGCTAACAAACTGGCTGACGTTGTATAAAAACCAAGATATTCAAGAAATCTGTTGGCCACATATCCAAAATTGTGATCAAGTATGGTGAGTTGAGTAACAAATATCACTCTATGAAGGCCCGCAAACTTTGCTTTGTTTTGGTGATGCCAAAGCTTAGAATGAAAACTTTCGTTTCTATTTTGGCTCTCTCCTCTCAGGCACCTTTCAAGGAGGGCAGGGCAAGATAAATCAAAAAAGATTTCCCTTATTCTATCTTCATATTTTTTTCAACCCTTATGTAGTTCTTCATTGTATTGTGGGAAGGAAGAGGCTTATCTTCTTCTTTTGCCTTTTTGAAGACACACCAAGAAGAATCGCAGTGTATATGATGATGATTGCCATCACCATCTCTGGAAATGGCATGCCAAAATACTGACATTATTTTGAGCTTCATTGTTACCATATTGGTGCCAATGCTATCCCTGATAGCTTTTCCATAGTATCTTTGGAAAGCATCAATCTGTTTGTCTGTTAGTTGATGCCTACCACCAACTAAGCTTTTCTTCATTACTTTTCCTGCTTTGGTCGTCTTGTCCTCTTTTAATTCGTTTTTTAGTTTCCTAAGCAGTGTGCCCATTCGTTTTTGGACATGGTTTATACATTCTTCTTTGAGAACACTCTGGCTAGCATATGGACCATTCCCATTGTTCATGTTGCATACAGCCTTGTAAGAACTTGAGTCTCCATCACTGAGGAATGTTACATAGCGGTAGCCTTTCTTTTCACTTCTCTGCCACATTCTGACAGCTCCTTCTGGTTCCATGGCCCCAGACAAACCTTGAAAGTTAGCTTGGCACTTTCCTAAATGAACTGTTTTGCTCCATTCTTCAAAAGTTTCTTGTGATTTTTTTCTTTTGCTGATGCATGCTGCGCAAAAATTGCTCAGGACTTCATGGTCCAACACCATGCCAGAATATATATCCATCACAAAAGAAGCACCAATGTGGCTTTTATGGCCTCTGGTGAGCCATGTGCCATCAAAACTAATATCAGCATGGATCTTTTCTTCATTGATATCTTTTCCTACATTTGCATAGGCTTTCCTAACACAATCCTTTGTCACACTCTCTTGTTCTTTGAAGTAACTGCCCATTTTTTCATACAAGTATCTCGCATGTTTCATGAAAGAATTTGTTCCAAGTTCTGTCACACCTATTGCAGCCGCGAGACGTGACAAACCTGCCCGCCCATAGCCTTCTGAGATAGAATGATAGACATATGCAATATTCAATTCAAAAGCGTCAGTATCTTGGCACTTTCTTGGTTCAGAATAATGCACAATTTCATCACAATCGCTACATGTAACTTTTTTTCTGCAGTCAAAATAGTTGCTAATCACTTTGGACGTAACTTCGTTGCCACACTCGCATTTTATAAGACTAAGCAAAGTTAGCAACCTCTGCAAGGATATCATAATAGTACCGCTACTATCACTTGTAGGAAAGTCTTCCCTCAACTCCTTTTGCAATAAGGAATGTCTGTAACTTGCTGCAGTATCATGTTTATCATGGGGGAGGGAAAAAATAGGGGCTCGATCGCTAGAATCGCCTTGAGCGCTATCACAACTAACGGAGTCAGAGGCTTCTAAAGGTTTATCTTTTTGCCATCTTTTTATGGCACGATCGCGTTGCAATGACGAATTTTTTCTTTTTTTCTCACTCACTTTACCCATTACGTATTATAATCACTTATTTTTGTATAAAAAATAGTAAAGGAAATGAACAAACTATAGCTTTATAAACACTTAGCGCGACACAGGGTGCTTGGCAAAAGTAAGATTACACTGATAGGTAGATGAGTATGTAAATTTTTTCTGCTTTCGGCCAATACCCCTGGCAGCAAGCGATAGCTCGTGCAAATTATCGTACAATAGTATCAATGATAAAAAAATGCACACACAAAAAAATAGAAAATATGAAGAAATACAAGGAAAACAAAGCCAAACAAATAAGAGGGTCTTGCACGTGGGGTATTTAATTAAATGACCGTCCCTTTAATTGACGGGCGTATACGGGCGTAGGGGCACGTCATGCGCCTGGCAGTTGGTTGATCGAATGAGCAATACAATGCTCTTATAAAATAGCAAATAAAAAAAAATGAATTTTTTTGACCGAATTCAGTAAACGGTGCCCTTAATGGGGCGACCAGAACGTTCTTCGTCATTAAGATTGAAATGACCGTTTTTGAAACGTGAAAACAACCATTGAGCTGTCTTTCTGATAAAGGATTTTCTCCGTACTCGGCACAAATATCGCGACGAGCTTTGGCTGTGTTTGCATTGTTCCCGTCTCGATTGAAAATGAATAACAACAAGTGTCGAAAATCTGCCTTTCTTTCAACTTGACATTCCACTTTGAGGGTACAGAACAAAAATTAAATTAACACAACTTTTAAATAAACCGCAATGACTTATTACTCAACTTCAAGACGTAGCATAAGCAAAAGCCTAATAGTCTACGCTGTTAAGAGACGTAGCCTAACCTTTGCAAATTACATTTGCAAATTTGGCTCTCATTATTTATTATTGTTTCTTAATATGCGCACAAATCACGTCAACAAAACTTAAATCAGCACAACATTAAACAAAACGCAAGAACTTATTCCTCACCCAATACCTTCTCTAAAGACGTACACAGCTTGGATGTGAACCTTTGAAGGCCCTGGTATTCAGACACCCTCTTTGTACTATTAGATATGTAGGTTTTATTTGTCGTCAATTCTTCTAGATAAGCTGGTAGTTGTTTGCATGCTCTAGAATCTAGATGATCATAAATGCATCGAATGACGAATGCATCTTTGAAAAAATAAATTAAGCTCATGCTTTTTCATTGTCTAAGCACTTTTTCCCCCTCAATTATCAACGGAAAATTGAATTAAATTTTGAACTGTAATACTCGTATAATTTTCATAAAAGAAATTTAAAATGAATTTGTAGATATCTTCTGAAGCACTATTTTGTACTTCTAAACTAGTTCCTGGAATCCGAAACAAACCGTACGAAGATAAACTCCACTCATTAAACCTACTATTCCTTGAAAGTAGACGATTACGTGGACAGTTGATCAAGGTATTCAAAATCTTAAAACGATTTACTAATATTGATTACATATTATTGTTCGAGATGGACGCAGGGCCAACACACGCCAAAATAGGTTAAAATTAGTGAACGAGCGATTTTACTCTACTATAGCTCAAAATTACTTCACGGTTAAAATTACGCAAACGTGGAATAATAGCCTGCCCAACCGTGTAATAGAAAGCACGTCAGTTAATATGTTCAAAACCGACTTAATATAATCCTGCAATAAAAAGATGCCAGGCGCCCCCCTGCATGGAGTGAATGTGAATTCCCTTTTTCTTTTTCTGTCTGTCCTATCAGTATATTATTTTCAGCACTAACAGCCGAAGCCTGCGGGAGAAGGGAGTAATGTCTTACCCCACCCCCCCGGTTCGATAAAGCGTGTTCATGTATTTGAGGGATAGCTGAATCTGCATGTGAAGGGTGCACATGGAGATAAGTGTGTACCGTAGAAGTGAAATAGTTAGAAAAGTCATGTAGAAAAAGGCCAAATGGTACACATGTAGATAAGTGAGTACAGTAGAATAGAAATATTTTAAAAAAACTGTAAAAATTATATATAAAGGGTACCGTAGAGTTTAAATAGTAAAAAAAACAAAACAAAAAAAACATAGCATGAAAAAAACATGATACACTAACGTTAGAAAGTAGTAGTTAACATCTTTTGTAAGCGGGTGGCCTTGAGCGGACCTTAGGATATTTACTGGTCCATGTTTCTGTAGTTCTAATATTGTCAAGAACTCGCACATGGTTCCTACAATCACAACAAAGTGTTTCACAGTTGACAGATCTCTTGATTAATCAACTAGTGTTGTAAATTTAGTATCCTTTAATTCTCTCTATTTCTCCTGTAACATTTTGAAAAATGCCAGTGGACTTTCTTCTGATTCATTTCAATTTGGGGCAATTTGTGACTCCGAGCATTCATTTCTGATCCAGCCTCGTAATTTATCCATCAAGGAAACAAAAAGATTACTTTGAACAAAAATACACGTAATTTCGATTCTGTCCATGCAACATTAGTCACAAGGGCTTTTAAGGTTGCATGGAATTAGTAACTTTATTGTTTTGACTAATCGTATAATTTTTTTTTCCCTGTCAAGAAGTGATACTTCCAGTAACTAGTAATTTGTTGCCTACAAACATAGCAAAATGATGTCTTTATTGTGCTTAAAATTTTCCAACCAACCACTAAATCGCTCATCTGTAAGCCATTTCTCAAAGATTTATGGTCATAAGCTAAACCAACTCTTTTGACAAAGTGCTGTTATTATCAGTAACACTTTTTAGTGAATATTTTAGATTAGTATTGCAAGACAAATTTAGAAAAAAACTCTCTTTTGATATGCAAAAATAGTATAAAAACGGATAATTTAAAAAGCCACGAAACTATACTGCTGCTAAGTTCTAACTGGCGACCAATTTCCAAAAGCCAAAAAGGAACGAAGTCAAGTTTCAATTTGTCAAGTTGTCACAACACAAGCGTTTATTGTCGATTTGGCAATAATGCTGCCCCTCACTTTGCCTGAGTGTAGATAATCTCTACTCATTATGATGAAATAGTAGAATGATTCTCCCTTTATCATAACCAAACAATTCGAAAATTTATGAAATTATCTTACCAAATGTTCCGTTGGTTCATAATTTGGTTATTTTTATTTAAAAGATACCCCAAAATATCGATTTAGTTTAAAAACGCACTTTCGTATTCGAGTAATGTCCAAATCTGTTATTATAGTACCAAAATAAACTTCATCTTTGGCAGACAGGCCAAAATCACTTACCAAACCCTTAAATCATAACCCGACAACTCTACAATAGCGTCCCGGGAACAGAGGGGCAATTCTATCACCTTTAATATTCAACTCATTCACACAAAGATATCCCCAAACCACAATAATCAACACCTACACCTACGATATCTCACTAATAACATAACACCCCTCAATTACGACAAAAAGTAGCCACTCCAACATATAAACACATTAGAAAACCGCATGACCATCTCGGCCAACAAAGCAACAGTAACACTTTTCACACCCAACTACCACGAATCGCGCAAACACTCCCAAATCAGACTAAACGTACAACACCTTCCACTAAACAAACACTCACACTGGATACCCACATGACATTCAAAACCACCATTACAAACAAGGCCACAAAGAAAATCAACGCAAAATTAATCCTCACCAGCCTCAACTACGCAGCATCAGCATAATACTTCCAACACATAAAAAATAACCTCAATCCCCGCACCACCTACCCCAACTTAATCAAACACATTCACACTACCTTCACTCAAAGATACTTGAGCACACTTCCACTAAACAAAAACCTATACTACAAGAACACAAACACAGAATAAAGCTTTCCCTGGCACCAGACCCCATCAAACGCATACTTATAGACTGTCCAAACCTTGCACAAGCACGCCCTACACACAATCTCTCCTTTCTTAGAGGCCCATGGACCCACCCAGGAAGGGCGGTGGATCCAAGCTTGACCAAGCGAGGTAAGAGGACCAGAAAGTAAAATAAAACTATAGTGCCAAATGTGGCAACCCTGCAGTCTCCTAAGGACACCGAAATGATTTAGTTATAGGACTCAAATCAACTTCCCAAAGATACCAAATTCTACAAAAGGGTGGCAAATTTAATAATTAAAATATATGTATAATTTAGCTGAATGCTTTAATTACAAAAAATTCAGTTGTGTAAAACATCTTATTACTAATCTATCAATTAAAAACAATTGGCAGCAATTTGGTACTCAGTACTTAGAAGACGACAAGAGTTGCACTCGGCATTTATGCCCTCACTTTTTAGAGACGAACGATTGTTTTTTTAATTATTGAGTAAGGAAATTATTTTCTGTCGCTGCCAAAAAGAGAAACATTGAAAGGAGATTTTCAGCATCAAACTGGATATTGTAAGGAATCGAGAGCCATCCTCACAATTTCCTTGGTAAAATTTAAGCTCCCTAATTTGAAGTTCAGTTTCTAAAGTTGGAAATCATGAGGGTATATATGGAAAACTGAGAAACTATGTATTTATTGTAAGTCTTTCTCCTATTTATTGCTCTTATTTGATTGGAAACGGAGTATATTTTTTCCCTCCGTCTTTACTATGTCCTTTCCTTTACATGATCATTTGGCACAAATTGGGTGAAAAGTGATTAAAATGATGGGTAGATGTAAAACTAACAAAAAAGTACCACATTTTTTCAACGTAGTACCACAACTACTAAGAGATAAAAAAATCTACCAAATTTGGTATGATCGTCCTGCCTCTGGCAACTCTGAATATCTCCCCAATTCAACTCTGAAAAGCAGAAATTAATCGCATTTCGCTTAATTTACACATTTTTATTTCTTTCTCACGCGAATCTGTTCTTTGCCATCATCAGTCATCTAAAAATATCTGCATTCTCCGTCTGCACACATACATATAGGAGATATTAATGTTTCAGACTATTTCATGTGCATATGTGCAAAAGCAAGCCATCGGAAGCCCGAAGCTACAGATGATCGTCGATCCGAATAATTCAAGCGAGTGTGCACATTAGAACAGTCGCATGGAAACCATCCACAAGAGAATCAAGGGCCGTAAACAAGGCGAGGACTTGAGGAAGCAAAATAACTCGAAGGGGAAAACGAGGGATTAGCTCAGATGTATACAGGAGTGCGGGCATTATCCTCTACTTCTATAGCAGTTTAAGTGAAATAAATAGCTCTTCATTTGTGGCTGAAAAATAGTAGTGAGGTAAAAGGAAATGTAATACGATGAGGCTCCATAATGTATGTTTTATGGAGAAATGAAAGAACCTGATATATGTAAGCAGAGGGTACATTTTCACTCATTGTACAAGGAATGAACGGATGATTAGAGGAACGAACTCTAAAGGTGGATAAATAAATACAACTAGAATTGTGAAAAGGATTAACGATAACAAAACCTTCACTAGTAAACGTTATCACACCTAAAAGCCTACCGGAAGGTTATAATAAACTTCTACGAACTTATTTTTATAATGAACACTATCAAATGTATGAAATTGGACCACTGTGGCTGACAAACCGAGAAAAGGTCCAAGCAACAAAGAGTTAGAAGTAATGCAGAAATCACGAGGGGTGAATAATTCAGCAAGTAAACCTAGGATTTCAAAGCCGGAGGGAATAAATTTTGGCTCGTAAGGAATTACTTTTAAATCGCTGAGAGAAACAAGTAGGGAGCGCATAAACAAATGACAAATGCACACATATTCACAATCTTTCCAATATTCTTTCTCTAGGTTAGAGGTTTGTAACGTCCGTAATCGTATAAGGGAATTATTTTTGGTGATAAGAAAAAAAGGAGGCTGCAAAGGGCTAATCAATAGCCTAGACGAAGCACCTGAACAATGGCATGCGAGAAGTAGACATAGGTCCTACGTAGCATTTTAGGGTAAAATATACTCGTATGTAGCCCATTTTGGGGCCATTATTGTGGCATTATTCCTTTTCCTTTCTTTAATTAAATTTTAAATTTCTCTACATATAATTAAAATGAAAATCAAGAAATCTGATTTTCCAAAACGATCTACCGCTGGTCAATCAATCCGGATTACTGTAGACTTATGCATAGATATATACATACATACACATACCTCGGAATATCTTTGCCATAAAGAAAAGTAAAGTCGAATTGAAAACCAAAAGCAAAACTGCTTTGCAAGATATTCATCCGGGACATTTTGACGAAGTGGGATGTCCAGAAAATCATAAATTGGCCCAAGAACGGGAGTAAACTATCGTATCAGTTATAAGATCTTTATAGTGCTAATATAATTAATCCTACCCGTCTAAATACGACTAATGTCATTATCATTAATTCTAGTGTTGTATATGGATGTTAAAATTGTTTGTCATCATTCGTACATCTACAACTAATTGCTTAAAGGAATCTGAAACCACACCATATATTTTTTCTTGACTAAGTTGCTAAGTTCTCAGATTAGCGTCCGTGCATGGTTCTGAAGACTAGCGTGGATTACTACAAGTAGTTTTACCACCCTGTACACTAAAAAGAAAATATAAATAAATATTCTAAAGATAATCCAACCATAAGTTAATATATACAGACTACAACCAACATTCAAACATCTCCATGTATTTTTTATTGTTTGAATATCTGTTTGGAACTGAGGATGATCAGATTAGGCCGCCTTTAGCCAAATGATGAAATAAGACTTTGCTAATCGAAGTTGTTCCCTGACTAAAGTTTGGTCAAAAACTTAATTTAAAAGACAAAAAAAAAACCCGGTTGGTTTGGATTCCCTTTTCACCTTTTACTGAGAACTCTAGTCAGAGCAGTGCTTTCCCATGCAAGCCCGTAGCCAGGCCGTGATTTTTTTTTTGAGGGGCTATTTCTATTTTAGCGGGGCTAATTTGAACTCGAATAACACTTCGCGTGCTTCATAATAAACAGTGTAACGCCCAAGCTGGCGATTAACGAAGCGAGATATGTACCGATTCAACATTGGAAGAAAGAAGAGGCATATACATATATCAAAAATTATAATTAGTTAACTGCATTATGTTAAATGGTAATCATTAGGTAGGCGCATACGCAAATTCAAATACTCAATCTCTCCTTGTAAAGGTATCAAACGAAAAATTATTTGAATAAAAACTTTAATGCATATCAGAAAATATAATTATAGCTCATAATTTATAATTCAAACAAGGTCTTCAAATGTGAGAAATGGTGAAAAACAATTCTATTACTTGTAAATTTCCTTAAAATATATCATCATATTTATTCAAGTGTTCACACAAATATTCATACGGATAAACGCCGACTCGATCGCCGAAACTTTTCAAGTAGTTCAGCCTGTTGCGGTGCAGCAGTTTTCTCCTTTTCTAATCCAAGAAGGGCGAGTTGGCTTTTTCGCTGCTGGGTCATGCATCTTATGTATGGAGTTAGCAGTCTTGCCACCAGGGAAAATGTAGCTTCACATGTAGCTGAAGATGCTCCAATAGTTAAGGCAGCGCAGAACAATGTGTGCAAGTTTGGGGAAGGTGTTTGGAGCTCCATTTCGTGGAACTATTCCAGAAACTTGTCGATAGCAGTCCTGCTCTCCTGACATGCCTCTGTCCATAGCTGCTTCTGAGACATGTTTTGAACAACCTCCAATCTCATGTCGAAGTAGAAATAGGTCAATAGCCGTTCCTTATTTGTTGACCAAATCAGTAAGTGGTTGCAATTGGTCGGAGCCAAGAAACATCTCAAAGCATGGTAGCAAAGTGGAAATATATGCCACCAACTTCCTGTTGCACTCTGAGAAGTGCCGCTCCAATTTGTTGATGAGTGAATCCAGTATTTCAAAATATACAGAGATGAGTGGTTGTTTTTCGTTTTGTCCTGTAGATGCGGTCACAATGAAAAAGTCCAGACTGCGGAGATGTTTTCGAACTCGTTTGTCAGTTATGGAGCTGTTTCATGTCCCTCAACATCTCCACACCATTTCAGCTGGCATGCTACTAGAAGCTCTGAGAACTTCTCTTTAGTTCGCATGTTGCGTATGATATGAACTGCTTCACTAACAATTTGATAACCATGGGCAAGTGAACACTCTCTAGATTGCAGCATCTTATCGGCTGGCTTTAATGTACCAACAACTTTACGCATGACAGTACCTGACATTACAAACCTCTCTTGAAACAAGAGCCTTTTCAACCCAATAGCAGTCACCGACAGTTCAATGGGATCATTCTCAGCGAAAAAAAATTCAGTGTTGATATGATAATGTTATAGTTTTCCACAATGGTGTTAGTGGTCTTGAAATGCCAACTCCAGCGCTTTTCCATTAGACGCGCCAGAGGCGAACTTTAGGCTTTGCCAAGAAGTCATTCAACTGCTGACACACATCAAAAGAAATTTGCACTGTGTCCACTTTCTGACAAACATGAACAACAACAAGGTGAAGTTGATGATTTAAGCAGTGTATGTACGGGATATTTCTCTGAACATGATCAGAGATTCGACGTTGTACTCCCGAGGGCTTGCCTAACATGATAGATGCAGCATCATAACACTGTGCCAATAACAGTTTAAGATCGAAATCTTTCAAACCCTGCAGAAGGTGCTCGGTGATGTAGTCTGCATCAAATCTCTCCAACTCATAGAGCCCAAGAAGAGTTTCAGTTGGTGGATCATTCATTCTGACAAACCTGATTACAACAGAAAGAAGCTCAACTCCAGCCGAATCCCTGGTCTCATCTCATTTAATGGTCAACAACCCCGTATTTGTTGTTTTGATCTCCTGTACACTTTCTCCCTTACCAACTGCGCCATCATTCCAATCACTTCATTTTGGAAATGTGGAAATGTGTGCTTTGCATTTTCTGGAAATGTTTGACTGACTTTAGCAAATTTTGCGTCAATATTCATGGTATATTCCATCATTTTCATAAATAATCCTGAATGGATTCCACCAATCTCTTCCTCACTTCCTTTGAATGGCAACTCATTTGTTGTGAGGAATTTGATGACTTCAAATACTCTGGGGAGATAGTATCTGTTATTTTTTATTTGGGTATCGCATAGATTCAAGTGAACCACCTTCTTTCTCAAACTTTTTATGATCTACCCATGCAGTCATAGCAATCATATAGGACTTTGATCCTGTATGTTTGGAAAAAGCTTTTCCCCTCTCTATTGCATTTTTCCAGTTTTTTAAACCTTTTGTGATGTGCACCTTATCTCGATCGTTACCAGCAAGATACTTACGGCAAGGAAAGCAGAAGCACGAATCTTTTTCAACAGAATATTCCAGCCAAGGCCAGTCAGAGTACCATTTGTTTTTGAATGAGCGACTTTGTTTTCCAAACATAGTCTTCGGTGAGTTCACTACACAGGGTTGAGCACGATTATTGTAGGGGAATCGTCACTTCCCCCGTTCTCTTGCAGTGGAGTCACGAGGCGATTACTGCAAAGACATCCAGTCCCAGGCACCGTCGGGTCAAGCGCGTAACCGCAGCACCGCACCACTCGTCGCTATGAAAGACCTAGAGGTTAAAATGCAAGATCTCCCCCAGGAGAGTGAGATTCAATTTCACGTCAAGTAAGAAATTGTAGACGTGTTTCTCCCAAGCTCGAAGGCTAACGAGGAGCGCCACGCCCATTAACGACCGCGCAAGGAAAGTTTTTTTCGATCCCCAAAGATCGAACCCAGACACGATCTTCCCGTGTACCTAGTTAAAGGAAAGCTATGGGACCCACGCTCCCATCAATTATGCCCCGCTGCAACAGGCCGCTCTAGCCATAAGGTTCAGGTTAAAGTTAGTCAAGTACCATAAGAAGGGTAATTCGAGTAGGTTGAAACACGACTACCATTTAGTGACATACTTGGGTAGACTCCATAACCCTAACGGCCGACTCACGCGTGGTATGATAATGGTTACAGAGCACCATTTTAGTATTAGCTACATCAAAGGAGCCGATAAAATACTGCTGCTCTATAGGCGGAGACGAAATACCATTGAGGGTTATTTCAGTACCTAATAAGCGTGAAACCATGTTTTCATTTGTTTTTCTTGTTAATAGTTATCGGTAGGATTTAAGTTCACAAAAGCTTAGAAATGTAAGGAAGTAGCTTGTTTTTTTTCTTTTTTTGTTGCGGGTAAAATTGTATTGCGAGTAGGTCTAGTTCGACACATTACCGGTGTAAACGCGCGCGAGTGCGCTCATGTGTGAGGAAACTTAATGTAAGAGAGGGCTCAAAGATATACAACTTTGCTAAACCCGACTAGGTTGAGTTAGTTGTTTTGAGTTCCCCGGAGTCTCCTTCCCATTATGTTCTTGCGTAGGGAGGTGTGTAGGGAGATCGTCACTCCCCCCCCCCCCCCCGTTCTCTCGCAGTGGAGTCACGAGGCGATTACCGCAAAGACATCCGGTCACAGGCACCGTCGGGTCAAGCGCGTAACCGTAGCGCCGCACCACTCGTCGCTATGAAAGACCTAAAGGTTAAAATGCAAGATCTTCCCCAGGAGAGTGAGATTCAATTTCACGTCAAGTAAGAAATTGGAGACGTGTTTCTCCCAAGCTCGAAGGCTAACGAGGAGCCGATTTAAGACTTGGTGAGAAAAACAGTTTGGCATAAGAAGCCTCCTGGGCCGGTCATCAAGCCTCTTCCCCTCTTAGCACTCCCCCAGTGGGGTGACAACGTATAAATAAGAAACACTGAGGAAAATCGAGGTAGAAATGGTCAGTCTCCAGGTGAAGAAGTCCTCGGAATTAAGACCCCGGGCTACATAGACTGGATTGGTAGTTTACTTGGCTCACCAGACCAAGAAGTACCCTGCAAGAGAGGTAGGGCTACATACCTTAAGGGGCTAAGAAACAGCTCATCCGCGAGCTAGTCCCTGGTTATCAAACCAAACGTTAAATTAACTTTGTTAAGTTCAACTTACTCTCGTCAGAGAGACTCCTCATATCCTGGTGCATCTTAAATAGCGGGGGTATTCCTCGTCCTTGAGGAATTAAAAAAAGAAGAAGGAAAAGGTTCCCCCTCGAGCCCGTTGCTCGGTGGCCACACCGAACTCAGAAGTTAACTTGGTTGAGGAACCAAGTTCAACTTATTCTCGTCAGAGAAATCCCCCTCCGTTATCCTCGCCCTTAAGGAAGATTACCAAACCGACCTTCAAGTTCAACTTATTCTCGCCAGAGAAACCGCCCTCCGTTATCCTCGCCCTTGAAGAAGACCCTCCCCGAGTTCAGTCCTCGCCCATGAGGAATTAAGTAACGAAGGAGAAAAGCTCCCCCTCAAGCTCGTTACTCGGTGGTCACACCGCACTCCAAGTTAACTTGGTTTAAGAACCAAGTTCAACTCACCCTCGCCAGAGAGACCACGACTACCTTGGTGCCGCATAAAGCACCGTAATTGTTCTAGTCTTTGAAGAACCCTCCCGCCTGAATACCGTGTGGACCCCCCAGGGTCTACCCTCGCCAAAAGGACCTCGTGATCCCACCCACCTACATCTGGCCAGGCGGCACGCGTCGTGAGACAATAACATTCCTGAGGTATTTAAACTCACGCAGAGTCCGTAAGCCTAAATCTTATATATTGCTGTGTGTAGCGAAATTAACCAATTTTTAGAGGGTCAAACTAATTGAATTAATTCTTGTGTATGATAATATTCGGAGTATTGCTGTAGTTAATGTTTAAATTTTGTGTATTCAATTGTTAAAGTTAAAATATAAGTTTATTTTGGGAATTATTGTGCGTTGCTCTATATCCTTACGTGTTTCCCACGGCTCTCTTCTTTATGATATCAATATTAGCACTCATAGCACTCTTAGAACAAAAAGGGGGGCATTCTACGACAATTACGATCACCAAGATCGGATGGAGGCTGAATGTGAGAGATTCCACCAGAATCAGAAGTAAACGAAAGTTGGTTTGAAGAGCAAGCATGCTGTTGAGAAGAGCGAGAATCAGTTGTGGTCACTGTCGCTGAGACAACCTCATCAGTTGAAACTGTGGCTCTCTTCGTCAGTAAAACAAAAACATGCAAGGTAGGGAAATTTATGCAATATTATTAATTATTTTAAAAATATAATACCCAACATATGAAAATATGTTTGACTCGATCAGACAAAAACAAAGTTAAACAACAAGGTAGTTGCCCTTTCTACAGAAAGTTGTAATTACTCCTATATAAAAATGAATATTTTAAGAAATGCTTAATAATAACCTAAATATACATTTCGTAAAGTCACGTGCCCTCAATTTTCTGATTTATGTCCTTACTACTTTGAAAACTTTCAATAATTCTCGGAGTAGCCTTAGGAGTAACTTGGCAATTGTATCATTCAAAAGAGAATGTAAACACCTTAAGGGTTTCAAATTTCGTTAGAATCGGCCGAATAGTTATGATGTTATTGAAAAAAAAACTAATTTCCTGGCTAACCTTGGGTGACTTTGGCAATTATATTATTTGAAAGGGAATGTAAAACAATATGAGTTTCAAATTTCGTTAGAATCAGCCGAATAGTTATGATGTTATTGCCCCCTCCCAAAACTAATTCTCGGGCTAACCTTAGGAAGACGTTAGCAATTATATCATTCAAAAGAGAATGTAAAACAACATAATGGGTTCAAATTTCGTTAGAATCTGCTGAATAGTTATGATGTTATTGCCAACACAATATAATTCCCATGTCTAACTCGGGAGAACTTTGCCAATTGTATCATTCGAAAAAGAATGTAAAACAATATAAGGGTTTCAAATTTCGTTAAAATTAGCTGAATTGTCACAATGTTATTAAAAAAAAGAAACAAAACGGGAACCGAGCGACCAACAAGGTGAGATGTAGAATCGCTCGCGACTAAAAATGTACAATATTGAATATTGGGTATATTGAATAATAAAAATAATTAAATATGAATAAATATGCACATTTCAAGCAATATTAGGAAAATACAACAGCTTTTAGAGTGTATAGGGTTAAATGGATGAATTTTGTTCGAAAAAAGCATATATGTAGTTTTGCTGGGAAGAATGAGGTCAAACATTTAATAAATACCAAAATGCATATAGTTTTGCTGGGAAGAGTGAGGCAAAACATTTATGGTCGCCTGATTTTTATGATATTGATTGAAAAATCCCAAATCTGAAACTTTATTAAAACAAAATTTTAATAAGCAAAAAAACATTAATACAAAATAATACTTTGTGGGAGCCGGCCGCAGGGTACAGGCATTTTATCATAATTTTTACTCATTTCTAACTCTTCCGGTACCAGTCTTTACTCGAAGATATGTGGAATAACCTCACCATGACCTTGGGAATGTGTTAATTTTTGGCTTCACAATGATGATAATGTAGACATACGTATGTAATTAAATACATATATATTTTGATATCCATCTTATTATGATTCACAGTGATTAGATGAGGATATTTTACTATTAAAGTAGGATCGTAGATTGTTTAAATGTATATCAATAGCTTTTACTTTACCATGGTGGCATTAAACTATTCAACAATACAGTAGGACTCTTCCACTCATTTCATGTTCTGCTACTCCACTTTTCGGTCATTTCACTCATTTTATGAGTTGAAAAACTTTTACAGACGTGGATTTACTCTACTATATATTTGTTACTTATCCCTAAGATGGTTGCAGAGTGTAGGCCATGAATGGTCTTTTGCAGTCTCCTTCTTTTCTTATGTTCTTATGTTAACTCTTTGTTTAGGACCAGAAATGAAAACAATAACATTTGTAAAACTTGCCATAAGAGCGATTACTAGTGATATTTAGTGAATTTTTCATTTTATCCACACATTAAAAAAATACCATCTTGATATTTAAGTTCTCGGTTCGCCGTAATTACATATATCTGACGTTGGGAATGGAGTATTAAGAAAAAGCCACTTACCAGCTAGTTCGTTATTAGTTACCGTGACTACCAAGCCAACAAAAGTTCAGAGTCTATAAGTAGCATTATTGTTGTAGTTTTGTGATTTGAGATTATAGGATTTTGTTATGATTATACATACGAACACTTGTATTTGTATCATAAAATTTATTTATAAAATGATATTTAATATAATCAGTTTGGGAAATAGAATTGCAAATGGGTTACCGTGATTTGAAGATTGCCCTTTTGTGAAGATGGTGTTTGGTACAAAATTATTGGAATGGACTTCTAGAATTGGCGATGAATTCCTAGAAAGTTTTAATGTATTTTAAGTTATGGAATCGCTAGAGGCAAAATACAGTTACAGAGCTTTACTATGCAGTCAGTTCTTCTAACTAGTAAGCCAACCAGGCTTAGAGCCACAGACAAAATAACCTCTTCCAGAAGATATCTGTGAGTAAATGTACATGCTTGCTGTGTAATGTTTCACACAAGGAAGAATTTCTCCCTTGTGTGTAACTGAAATCATATTATTATTTTTGGCTAAAAGATTTGGGGGGCTAATCAGATTTTTGTGGGTCTAAGCCCCCCCCTCCATGGCTACGGGCCTGGGGACAACCCACCCGTGAATTGGTAATTGCAACCAACTGAGGATCAATGGCTGTTTTCTGAAGCGTGGCGGCCTGGGATTTGGGGTACCGCGAGTGACCCTCTAATACTAGGGTATCGCTTATTTGGTTGATACTTCCGTAAGGTATCAATCCCTTCTCCGTCTCCAGAGAGGACTTCAGATTTTGTATGGTGTCAACCCCCGGCAGACACCCTATTCCCGTTATTCTATTACTTTGAACAAAGGGTTGGGAAAAGGCCTCGTCTGTCAGTGGGATGTCCTTCTCCCCCAGGACCAGAATTGCACCTTCGACTCCTTTTACCGTAAAATCCAAGTTTAAATTGGAATCGACCAAGAATTTGATCGACATTTGGAGAGATCTAAAGCGAAAGGCCGCCTCCAATTCCCCTATGCCTGTGGTTTTTGACCCAATGAATGTTTTGATCGTACACGAATACGAGGGTAATTCCTCCAGATTGGCACCCATTTGGGAAGCTACGGATTCAAAGATGTATGACCTTTGGCTCGCTAGATCAAGTAGGCAGCGCACAGGTAAGAATGTACTCCCCAATCCAAGATACTCGGTCAGAGTCGAAAGAAGGGAACTTTTGGCTACTCTAACATCCGACTCTAGAGTCATAATCTGCCGTAGGTTTAGTCACAAATTTACATCGCGTTTGACAGGGATGTGGCAAGTAGCAGATATGTGCGTTTTCTCCTAGCAAAACTTACACGGGTTGGACGGCAAGCGTTTGAGCGTGGGGCATGATTCTGGGGGATGTCTCGTATACGTAACAATTCACCATGTTGTGAGTTCCAGTGCACAACTTGCACTTAGAAAAGAGGTAGTTTTAGTTTAGGTTTAAAGGGAAGAGTGAATTCAAAGTTTGAGTTCTGATATTATGCTCTTTAAAAGTGATGCCTCTCCACCGAGAGGGGTCGAACTATTAGTTTTGAAAGTTTTGACAGATAGCGGAGGCTTAAAGAAGGGAGCATGGGAGTTATAAACAGTTTTGAAAGCAGGAAGTCGAGAAGAGTTATATTTAGCACTTTCTAGGAGGTAAGACTCCTTGCCGGGGCCCCCAAAGCACCTCAATTTACCATAAATTACGTGATATATCAGGATATTTCCGGCGCTGTCTTCCTTGAAAAAATCAATCCCAAATCCTTTCAATTCGTACAAGATGGCCCGGATTTCAATGAGGAACACTGATAGTTTGTGAAGACTCGAGTCAGGGATAATCTCGGAGTTTAAGATCTTATACATATAGGCAATTGATAACCTCGTTTTTTGTCGAGAAATTCCCTTTCGAGTAACTCTAGAGCAACCGCATAATTGGCATCTGTACTTCCAAGATGCTTGACTATGGAGTCCGTGTAATCTTTAAGATACCCTTATAAATTTCGCAAGTTTGGTGGCAAAAGAAAGGCTACTCCTTGAACTTACAAGGTTTTCAAATTGTGATATAAAGAAATGATAATTAAGTTTATCTGTCGTACTGTGAAAGGCGATGCACGGCAATACAGGCGGGGAAAGTTCTCGTACTACGTGTTTGCCTAAGTCGCTCAAAATACCTTTGAGATCCGAGGATTTAATGCTAGACTCCGAGGAGGCCTGAGGGGTAGGAGATTTCCTATTCATCGAAAACTCCTTTAATTTAGATTTCAAATCAAGATCGTGTTCGACTTGAGCAGAAAACTCTTTGTCTACCATTAATTCGTCCCCTCTGCGCAGAGAGATTCGCAAGTCTCAAGAATCTGACTATCTAAATCATTCACGGAAGCAAAGTGGGACTTGGCCGTATCTATCTTGTTTTGCAATAAATCAGGGGCAATGACCTCCGCTTCTTCTAACTCAGGGCTGATTTTATTAAAGATCACGGTGATTTTATGGACCAAGACTTTGATGTGGGATTCAGTTTCACCTAAAATGGAAATTTTAGGATTTTCGGCCATTTTGAGTTTGAAAGGAAAACGGGAAGCTCGGTTAAGCAAAATGGTAAACCAACAAGGGTATTTCAGGGAAAACAGACTTCTCCAAATCATCGGAATTTCCTTTAGAATACCAAATGGAAATAAATTATAACTTTCCAATGTTGTTAGAATTATTACCCAGAAAACAGTGCAGGGCTAAGCAGGATGATGGAGCTTAAGTAAGAGACGTTCGTTGCCGATTTGATTTGAAAAGTTACAGTGGTATCTCCAGAGAACTTATTCAAAACGATGTTTAGTTCCGAATGCCCTTGTTATTTAGAGGGTAGTTTGAGATTTGAGGAGAGTTTGAGAGATATTTTATGATTCCTAAATCAATAGAAGGTTATGAGTTTGAAGGACCGAAGGTTAAATGAATTTTGGCGAGAGAGGGGGCCAAGAGAGAGAGGGAGAGAGAGGGAGGGAGAGATAGCGCGCTACAAGGAGCTACAAGGAGCTATAAGGAAAAAAGTACCCTAGGAGACCTTACGGTCCATTCAAAAATGGTACCTTTGGGCTAACAGTTGAGCAGGCACAGTTCTGCACAACGACTTAAGTGCCCAAACGGCCACTTTTCAAGACTTTGTCCAGTCTTGACTTGAACTAATCAACAGAATTGCTGTTGACAACTTCCACTGTAAGTGCGTTCCAGCTACCACAGATGTTGTAAGTAAAATATTTCACACACAGTTTGCGGTAATAACGCTTCAGCTTAAGTTTGTAGCCGTAATTTCTAGTTCTGCCCTCACTAAGTTGGAAGACACCCGTGTAGTCTACACTATCGAAGCCTCGAAATATTTTAAACACTTCGATAAGCTGACCACACAGTTTCTGGGTTTCCAATGAAAACAGATCTAATTCCCTTAATCTATCATCATAACTTTTGTGTCTGATAGAGGGAATCAGTTTGGTTGCCCTGGCTTGCACACGTTCCAATCTCGCGATATCTTTTCGAAACGAAGGACTCCAAAATTGTACGGCATACTCCAGGTGCGGTCGGACAAGTGAGTTGTACAAACACAGTACAATCTTGTTCCGATATCCAAACTAGCGCATTATATAGCCTAACATCCTTTGGGCCATTTCCTCCGCCTCAATACACTGTTTCGAGAACTTGAAAGAGAAAGAAAGAGAGAGAGAGAGAGAGAGAGAGAGAGAGAGAGAGAGAGAGAGAGAGAGAGAGTGTTACAAGGAGTTACAAGGAGTTTCAAGTCTAATTTTGAACTGTTCGACACTGATACTCTCAACAACTCCTGCTGGTAATCTATTCTATGTGTCGCAAATGGCATATGTTAATGACTTACCCACCGGAATGGTATTGAATCTGGGCAGCTTCACCTTCCATCCGTGATTTCAAGTCGTATTCCGGTTGAGGGTAAAGAACTTGGTGGAGTTGACATTTTCAAATCCTTTCAAGATTTTAAAAGTCTCTATTAGACGACCGCGCAGTCTTCGAGTCTCTAACAAATAGAGATCGAGCTCTTGCAGTCTTTATTGGTATGTCTTGTTCCTTAGCGATGTGATCAGTTTCGTGGCCCTGGCTTGCACCCTTTCCAGACGATCAATGTCTTCTCGATAATGAAGAGACCAGAACTGAACATCGTACTCTAGGTAAAGCCTCACCAGCGAGTGTTACAAGGGAAAAACAACCTCTTTTGTTTGAAAGCTGAATTTCGTCTTGATTTAACCCAACAGGCGATAAGCCTTCTTCTCCACCTGTAAGCACTGCTTTAAGAATTTGAGATCGCTGCTAATCAGCACACCTAAGTCCTTCTCGGCATCAGTAGACTCAAGATGCATACCTTTTAGCTCCTAGCCTGACCGGGGGTTCGCATACCCGAGGTGCATCACCTTCCACTTGTCTAAGTTGGAAGGCATCTGCCACTTGTTAGCTCACTCGCCGATCATCCATAGGTCACCCCTCAACATCTCAATGTTTTCGGGATTCGCTACGTTAACTCCAAGTTTTGTGTCGTCGGCAATTTTCGCTAGACGATTCACCAGTCCTTCATCTATATCGCGATTTGATGACAAATAATAAACGGCCTCGCACGGAATCCTGAGGGACTCCGCTCGTTACTGACGACCACCGAGAGGTTTAGCCTCCGATGGTAACCCTCTGTCGCCTGTCCGACAACCAACTTTCTAACCATTTTGCGACCTTTCCTCTTTTTCCCAGGGCACGTACTTTCTCTATCATTATGCGGTGGGGGACTTTATCGAAAGCCTTTTGGAAATCCAAATAAAGTATGTCAACCGCTCGACTTCTGTCAAACTCACTCATTATCCCCTGGAAGAATTCAAGCAAGTTCGTGAGGCACGAGCGCTTTCTTCGGAAGCCATGCTAGAGTCTCACAGGTCGTGAGACTCTAAATGATTCATTATCCTATCCCCTATGACGCTTTCCAGTACTTTTTCCACTTTCGAAGTGAGACTTATTGTGCCACGGTCCCCCTTTTTGTGGATCGGGGTGACATTGGCCATACGCCAGTCTGCAGTTACTTCGCCACTGTCGAGCGATGAGTTGAAGATCACAGAAAGATGAGTGCTCACCTGATCTTTCACCTCACGCAGCACTCTTGGCAGGAAGCCGTCAGGACCTGGAGATTTATACGCATTTAACTGACCTAGCCTCCTAGCAACCTCTTCAGAAGTTGTAGTTATTGCTCCTAGTGATTCCAACTCACGATCTATCTCTATCGGCGGTCTGGGTATCTCTCCGTCCCTTTCCCTCGTTAAAACCGAGGAGAAGTAATCGTTGAGTATGCCAGCTATTTCCTCATCTGAATCCTGGAGAACGCCATTCTCATCCTTCAGGGGTCCGATGCGTTGGCGTACTGGTTTTCGGCTTTCTTTGGAGAGAGAGACTACACGAATTTCTTCGTTACGCTTAGCCGTGCGCACTAGTGCCTTAGCCGTTCTACTATAGGTCACATAGGCTTCATGGTGCAACGCACTACTATTCCGCTTTCATGTTCTGTGTGCTGTTTTTCTAGCTTTAATAGCACTAGCGTTTTATTGAGAAAACCACCTAGGCTGAGTTTTCGCTATTCTGACAGCCTTCGTGGGAACGAACTCGGCCTGACGCCCCATAAAACGATTCTTGAAGGCGTTCCATTTGGAATTCGTCCCGTCTTCGTTAGTTAGTTGCATCTGGCTAAGTGCCCCCCGAAGCCCATCGAATTATGCACGTCTGAGATCCAATTTACGTTCTCGTTCATTAGTACTGTGCGTACAGGGAGCACGTACTCTAAACCGTACCATGTTATGGTAACTACCACCTAGCCATTCATCCACTGACAGGTCAGAGACAAGGTCATCTTCAGTTGTAAATACTAGATCTAGAACGTTGCCCCCTCGTGCAGGCTCGCCGACCCACTGAGTCAGAAAGTTGCTGGCAGCAAAGTCTACAAGCTAATATGCCTCTCCGTCGCCCGTTCGGTCACTCCAGTCGACTTGGCAATTGAAGTTCCCTACCAGTAGCGAGGGCGGGCCGTCTAAGAGACCGGACATTTTTGGTACAGGTCTATATCAACCTCTGCCGTCCGATGAGGAGGTCGATAGGCCACTATGAACCTGTACCTTGTATTGCCGACCTTAATGTCAACTCCTAGCACTTCATGCTCTGGGAAAGTTCTGCATTTAATGAGAGATAGATGGACCCGTATATACACCAGAACTCCACCATCTTCCCGGTTAGCGCGATCCTTATGGAAGGTCTCGTAATCGGGTACTCCAAACTCACCTATGAACTCCCTGGTGTCTGCACGAATCCACGACTCCATGACGGCCACTATGTCAAGCTTCTTTGATGACATCAGTGCGCGAAGTTCGCAGAACTTGTTTCTATTGAGCGAGCATTTAATAGAAGAGCTCTTAGGGAGCGTCCGCTAGCACTACTGCTCCCTCCAATTCTTCGTTTCCTGACGGTTCGTCGTGGGTCCTCCCCTCCAAAGCTGTATTCTGAGGCTAACCATCACCCACTTCCGCCCCCTCCTCTGTATTGACGGAAGAATTGGGTGCTGGGTGCTCGACCTCGGCTACCAAAGTACTCGTCAAAGTCACCAGAAATATTTGACTGGCGGTACACAGATCTCTTCTCCCTCAGTAGTTGACCAATTTCTCGATTGAACCACCTTGGTTGAACGGAAGACCAACGTAAGCTTTTCATAAAGATAAATTGAGATTGAAGACTCATGGACTTACTTTTGAAACTGGTCCACAAGTCTTCAACATTATCGCTTTCTTCCCATCTCACATCAGCCAGTCCTGCACGAAGACCTAGGAAATCTGCACTTCTCAAATCAAGTTGCCTCGATTCTCGCGTCGCGGACTGTACCTTGGGGACTTTAACTACAAATCTAACTAATCGGTGGTCACTACCACCGATCTCTTCGCTTACAGAGAGCTCCTCAACGATTTCTTCCTCTAATGTGAAAACCAAGTCAAGAATATTGTTTCCTCTCGTTGGCTCTCTCACCCATTGAGTCAGTAACTCGTTGTCCGCGAATTCCAGGAGTAGTGCGTTCTCGCCACAGGGCTCTCTGGTTTCCCATTCAACTTGTCTGTTGAAATCCCTCATGACGATACACACTCTGTCTTCGACAATTTCTCCTAGCAGCTGGTACAGATCCCTGTCCTCTTCAACGAGTTGGGCAGGAGGTCTATAAAGCAGCAAGGTCCTGTATTTGGCAGGACCTATTTCTAGGTCTATAGGAAGAGTCGGTAACTTGGAATCGTGAATTCGCCTTCAAAATCTAGGTTTGAAGTTTTTATCCACCACTGTAATGGCCACCATCTCTGGTTCTTCCGTCACTACGAGGCCACGAAGTTCAAGAAACTTGTTTCTGATAGACCTCGCATTAAACAGAAGAACTTTGAAGGAGTCCCCGACTATAGGACTCCAACGCTCTTCCGTTTCCCGCTTTGTTTCTCTGTGGCGTGGTAACTCCTCTCTTTGTGACCTCAGGAAAGGTCGTTCCGGGAGTAACACTGGCGCACGTCCTCCTTTACTCGGGGCCTGACACTTCTTTGGGTCCGCTCTATAACATCCTGGATGATGTTTGCGAGTACAGCTTTCCCTTTAAAGGAAAGATGAGAGAGTGAGAGAGTGTGTTACATCGAGTTACATAGATGAACATGCCACAACAGACCTTGCGGTCCAAACTAGGTTGCCTGAGATAAAAGATAATGAGGAAGATACTAACCGCCTTTAGAGACCATTCGATCCATTACAATGGAAGCACCTTTATTTTTATATAAATTCTAACTATATACAATACTTCGTGTAAGGCCTAGGATAGCAAAGATGAAGTCTCTCTCCACCCACCTCTCCCACTCGTTTCCGGGCTTGGAATAGTGAAAATATATACCTGGTAGTGTTAAAAAATAGACGGAACCAGGATATTTTAACAGAAGAGCAGGAACACATTAATATATATACAAAAAATTAAAGAAAATATGACTTATCTTAATAATCTTATATTAGAACATGCTCCTTTTTTACCTCTTTTTTTAACATGCAATTTTTTTATATTTTGGACGCTTATTATCTATTAGATCCATCTACTACTTCCGTTCTTATTTTAAAACTTTTAGTACCGTTTGGAGATGCAAATTTTTTGTAGGTTATTTTTAAATGTATTTATTCATGTACATATCTAGGATTTATGTGTTCTGAAAAAGATGACAGAAACGTATTTAAATTTTATATAAATGTAGAATCAAATTATCTTACTCAAGTAGGCTTAGAACATTCTCTTTCCTTTTCTTTTTATCAACACAGTGTCTTGTCAGAGAGAGAGAGAGAGAGAGAGAGAGAGAGAGAGAGAGAGAGAGAGAGAGAGAGAGAGAGAGAGAGGGAATGAGAGAGAGCGAACTGTATAGGAAACATAGGAGAGATCCCGAAGTGAAATTTATTTAGGGGAAATTGGGTTAACCTGACACCTGAATGCTCGGGAGTTAGTTAATCGTTATAAAAACGCTGTTAGTCGGGGATTTGATTCAAAGTATTTATCTATAAGGCGTTTGAAAGTATCTACGGTGTTGCAGTCTATTACTTTACGAGGAAGCCCATTCCATAAGTTGACGATTCGGTTAAAAAAGAAGTTCTTAGATTCGTGCGAGTTAAAATGATTACCTATAATTTTACAACCGTTTCCTCTCGTGTAATTTGACTGGTCGATAGTAAAATATTTATTGCGGTCCATATTGTCTATGCCTTTGATAATTTTAAAGAACTGAATTAAGTCCCCTCCTAATCTAGGGTAATTTAACGGAAAGAGATTCAGTTCTCTGGGTTGCTCTTCGTAGGTTTGGTTCCTTAGACTTGGTATCATTTTAGTGAGCCTTCGTTGGAGTCGTTCTAATTTCACTATATCTTTCTGATAGTACGGACACCAGGTTTGGAGGTAGTATTCCATAATGGGACGGACCAAGGAATTATAGAGAGTAAGGATTGTATTTTTGGATTTATACTCAAACGCTGTACCAATGAATCCAATTATTTGATTCCCTTTTTTAATGACGTCTGAGCATTGTTTAGTGGGCTTTAGATCGCTCGATATTGTTATTCCTAGGTCTATCTCTCTGTCTACGCTTAAGAGTTGAATACTATTTAGTGAGTAATTTGCTTTGGCATTTCGATATGCTATATGGAGCACTTTGCATTTGTCGGTGTTAAAAGGCATTTGCGACGTTTGCGCCCAGTTCGATAATTTATTGAGTTTGTTCTGCATTTCATTAATCTGTGCGTTAGTGAGTCCTGAATTCGCGATTTTGGTGTCGTCAGCAAACTTCGATATTATGCCTGAAATGCCTTCGTCTAAGTCGGTAATGTATACTAAGAAAAGAACTGGTCCTAGAACAGACCCCTGAGGTACCCCGCTAGTGACGTCTATCCAGCTAGATGATTTTCCATTTATAACTACGCGTTGCCTACAATTACTTAGCCAGTTTTCTATCCACCTTGCTCTCGCGCCTTCAATTCCGTGAGCTTTTAATTTAGTTAGTAAACGTTTGTGTGGAACTTTATCGAAGGCCTTTTGAAAGTCTTAAGTTAATTATGTCGACTGCTTTACTTTCGTAGTATTCATTAAAAATGTCATTGAAGAAGTATAATAGATTCGTTAGACAAAAGCGTTTATTTCGAAAGCCGTGTTGGGTGTCTCTAAGTAGCTTCTTTTATTCCAAGTGGTTAACGAGTTCGACGCGTATAAATGTCTCTAACATTTAGAAAACGACCAAGGTTAAACTATTTGGGCGATAATTACTAGGTAGAGATCTACTGCCTTTATTAAATATTGGTGCTTCTTTAGCGAGCTTCCACTCATCGGGTATAGTCCCGGTCTCTAACGAATAATTAATCAATAACGACGGTGGTTTGGCTAGTTCACTTTTGGCTTTTAATATTCGAGAGAAGACCATATCCAGGCTGGGTGACTTATTTACCTTAAGCTTTTCAATGCATCTCAGTACGTCTCTTTCTGTAACGGTGATACTACTTAACGCCTCCTTGTAACATATTTGGATAACTGTCGGTGTTGGGATTTCGCTAAGATCTTCTGTAGTAAAGATTAATGTAAAAAATGTGTTTAAAATACAGCTCATTTGTTCATCGTTCGTGGTAAAGTTTCCGTTCTCATCAGTTAGCGGTCCGATAGATTTAGATGTTTCTCTCTTTTTTCGTATGTAACTATAGAATTCTTTTGAGTTGGTTTTACTTTGATTTTCCACATGTGATTCCAAGGCCTTTTTACTCTGTTTAATTAACCTTTTGGATTTACGTCATAAGTCTGAATATTTGGCGCGTTCTGTCTCGTCGTTAGAAGTTTTTGATCTAATATGGGCATTCCTCTTGTCTCGTAGACAGTTAGCTATCTCACTACTCCAACATTTAGGCTTATTTTCGTGTGGCAAACGACGATTTTTTAAAGGAATATATTCTTTCACCGCCTCGAAGTACGAGCTAGTAAAAAATGTCCATTATCGTTTATATCGTTTATGTCACGCAAGTTGCTCCAATCTTTTTGCTTAAATTTTGTTCTAAGCTTAGTAAAATTCGCTTTTCTAAAACTTGGGACTCTTTCGTTACTACTAATTATATAGTTACGATTGAAATTTATACTAAATGTGATTGTACGGTGGTCGCTATTACTAAATTCCTCTAAGACATTAAAATTCTTTATCAAATCTTCTTTTGTTGCAAAAATTAGGTCGAGTATATTATTTCCGCGAGTGGGGCATAGTACAAACTGAGTTAGTGAACTTTCTTGTAAGTTAGTATAGAGTTCGTTATCATAATGAGCAGATAGCGGTTCTCGCCACTTTGGTACTGGTAAATTAAAATCGCCCCAAATTACGGTATCGTGCGCGTTACTTATTTCGCTGCTTTGTTTAAAGAAATCGCTGTCGGTTTGCGTTGGCTGAGCTGGAGGTCTATATATTAGAGCCAGGACTATTTTCGTCCCGTGGTTGTTTTTAAGAAGTATGTACGATGTGTCTATGTCTGCGATTTGTGGCTTTGTTAATTGGATTGGTTTGAGATTTTCTTTGATGTAGAATAGGACACCGCCTCCTTTTTGTTAGTTCGACTTTTTTCAAACAATTTGTATCCAGATAGATTATATTCTGCTAGGAAATCTCTGTTTTCAATATTTAACCATGATTCTGTAATGCCGATTATATCATAATTATCTGTTAATGCAATTTCCTCTAAATCTGAAAATTTGTTACGAATGCTACGAGCGTTGGCATAGATAACCTTCAGGTTGTGACCGATGGGTGTCCTCGTGTTATTCTCAGTTCTTATATCATATTTGCTGGCCTGGTTTAAGGCCACAAGTTTATCGAAGTTGTTTCTCAGACTTCTCGCATTAAGTAGGACAAGTGCTTATGGTTGCTAGTATGGAAATAATTATTTAATTTTTAGTGAGTGAAATCTCTTTAGTATCTGAAAATTTATGATTGCCTCTGTAAATAATCTTGACAACCTTGTTGAACCGATGGTGTTGAGGTGGAGTTCGTCTGGAAGAAAAAAGTTCCTTTTTATTATAAAAGTCGTTCCGGAAGTTTACAAATTTTACACCTTCACTCCTGCAGATAGTCTCAAGGCAATTATTTGTGTAGTAAGCTCTACTGAAGAAGCTATCTCTGCCTTTGCTCCGTGGTAGAATGCCTGAAATAATAAAATTATTTGTTTTCCTTTTAACTGACTTAATCATTTTGTCATATTTATCTATCAGTTCTTCGGATCTGGTGGTTAGCACGTTGTTTGTTCCTACGTGCAGAACAAGTGCTGTGTCCTTCTTGACCTCCTGAAAGAGAGAGTCTAGAGAATTAGTTATGTCCTAAATGGACGCACCCCGTAGGCAAAAACGCTTGCGTCTTTTAGGATTCGATATACAAAAGGTGTCAAGTTGACCTCCCACAATAGCGGATTTAACTTCAGGGTCCTCCTCCTCAGCTGAAACCTGAAAGGAATTGAAAGTCTTAATTCGGATGAATTTTTTCTGCTGGGGTTTTGCACCGTTTTTGATCTGTTGAAATGAGCTATTATTAATAATATTACTACTATTGTTAAGATGCTAGGTGTTCGGCTTCTTTTGGGGGGCAAAGATGGTACTTTCTTCCTCTTTGTGGGTTGTGGGGCATCGAGTGTCGTCTTCTCCTTCATGGGTTGGGTCATGCATTGGCTCACAGCTACATTCCTCCCTACAAATTCCTTCAAAGAGGAGACCTTATTTTCTAAATTAGTAAATGCCTTGATAAGAATGTTTGCAGGAACATTGGTGGCAGTTGAGGTACTATGGGAACATTTTAATTCGGCTAGTTTCTCTTTGAGTGCTGCAATCGTAGCACTTAGTTTGTCCGTTTCCTTCTTGTAATCATCTCTAATCTCACAGAATAGGTAAATGGAAGAGTCAGTTATGGCTGCATAACACCCCTCCCTAAAGTCAATAGCCCAGCGGGTGCCTTCACAGTTAGGGCAGACCGCTTTCATCTTTTCTGCACCCGGTATAGCTAAAGGATTAAAGAAGCATGTAAGTACAAGTAAAAAGGAGAAAGAGGGAGAGAGAGAGAGAGAGCTACAAGGAAAATAAGTACCCTAGAAGAACTTACGGTCCATACAAGGAGGGTACTTTTGGCGCAATCTTCGAAGGTGTCTGTTGCAAACCACCTCGAAGATCACTCGCGAGGATCTTAACGGAGATTTCGCAAGACTTTATCTAGTCTTAACTTGAACTGGTCAACAGATTCACTGTTGACAACTTCCATCGGAAGTGCGTTCCAACTACCGCAGATAATGTAAGCGAAGAATTTCCCACACAGATCACGGTGGTATCGCTTCAGTTTAAGTTTAAAGCCGTGATTTCTTGTTCTTATCTCGCTGAGCTGGGAAATATCTCCGTATTCCAGTCTGTCGAAGCTTGGAAGTATTTTAAACACTTCGATAAGCTGACCACGTAGTCTCCGGATCTCCAGCGAGAACATGTCTAATTCACTTAATCTATCTTCATAACTTTCATGTCTGATAGAGGGAATCAGTTTGGTTGCCCTGGCTTGCACGCGTTCCAATCTCGCGATGTCCTTTCGAAATGAAGGATTCCAAAATTGTACGGCATACTCCAGGTGCGAGGGCAAAGGAGTTGTACATACACAGTACTATCTCCTTGTTCCGATATCCAAACTGTCGCTTTATATACCCTAACATCCTTTGATCTTTCTTCTCCACTTCAATACAGTGTTTCGAGAACTTGAGGTCACTCGTGATAGTTACACCCAAGTCCTTCTCAGTGTCGGTGAGTTCAAGAGCAGGGCCCCTAAGGCTATAGGGTGATTGAGGACTTCGGTGGCCGATATGCATCACGTTGCATTTGTTTACGTTGAAAGGTATTTGCTACGTATCAGACCACTCCCCAATCTTTCGAATATCATATTGCAGGTGGGCAGTATTTCCATCCTTTGCAACGTTCATATCAAGCTTGGTATCGTCGGCAAATTTAGAAATCTTGGCAACCATGTCACCGTCCATGTCGTTGACGTAGATGATAAATAGGTGTGGTTCTAGGACAGAACCTTGTGGCACTCCGCTAGTAACGGGCACCCACTCAGAGGCCCGTCCATTCACTACTACTCGTTGCCGTCTGTCACTTAGCCAGCTCTCTATCCAACCTGCTACTTTGCCGTCTATGCCCTGCACACGCACTTTCCGGAGAAGGCCGCAGTGTGGTACCTTGTCAAGGCCTTTTGAAAGTCCAGGTACACAACCTCTACCGCTTTATCCCGATCATGCTCACTGAACACGAAGTGGAAGAATTCCACAAGGTTCGTCAGGCATGACCGTTGCCTTTGGAAGCCGTGCTGGGAACTCCTCAGTAGCAGGTTTGACTCTAAATAAGAAGTTATCTTGTCCACTATCATGCTTTCCATGAATTTACAGACTATCGAAGTCAAACTGATGGGTCGGTAGTTTGACGGATGGCTGGGGTCTCCTTTCTTGAAGATAGGAGTCACCTCCGCTTCACGCTAGTCTCTAGGAACGCATTTGGTCCGGATTGACATGTTGAAGATTGCACTCAGGTGTCGTGATACTTGATCGCGCACTCCTTTCAATACTTTTGATAAAAAGCCATCCGGTCAGGTGACTTATTCGTCATTAGGTCACTGATCTTCTTTTCTATTTCTCCTTCGGTGAAGTCCATATCCTCCAGCTTTTTCCCCGGGTAGGAACTCGTTGGGTGGGGGATGGCACCACACTCTTCAGTAAACACTTAAGAGAAGTAGTCGTTCAGGAGGTTAGCATTTTCTGCATCTGAGTTCTTTAATGTCCCCTCCTCATTCCTCAAAGGGCCAATCGTTTGACGAATTGGTTTATAGCTGTTTACATATCCAAAAAACTCCTTGGGATTCTCTTTACAGAGTCTCGCCACTCGGAGTTCCTCAGACCGCTTAGCCGCCTTTATGCTGGACTTCACTCTCCTGGATAGCCTCCTGTATTCGTCAAAGTCACCCGAGATCTTCAATTGCCGGTACACATTTCTCTTCTCCCTAAGCAGTCTGCCGATATCTCGATTAAACCCCTTTGGTTGAACAGAAGACCGACGGGGGCATTTCAGAGGGATGAAACGCGATGGAAGACTCATAAATGTGGCTTTGAAACTGTTCCACGAGTCTTCAATAGCATCGCACACTTCTAGCCTCGAGAGAGTTGAAGGATTAGGGCGACTCACTTATGAGGTGTAGGAAGGAAATATAGGCTGAACTCTTTTAAATTATTGTCTCCAATTATATATTTTTTAATTTATTTCTTTTTTTTTAATCGCGGAATCCATCATCATCAACAAAGTTGATAATTTCAATTTATCTGAAGGGCAATACAAATTTAACAAATATATATCGAATAAAGTCGCCAATCGTATTTATAAACCCCCGGATGCAATGGGTCTCGGAAGTTAGCAACTTTTCGGATTGTTTTCGGTTTCATTTCATTTCGTTTAGCTTGTCATTCGCGCCAGATTCACTCGAGTTTTTCCCAGATTGTTTCCTGCTGTTTCATTTTGTTTAGGATGTGTCTTACCTTATATATACTGTGTTCCTTGCCTAGTTTCCTTATTATTAGTTGAAAATGGAATCTTGCCGAAACTACTCCAATAATTATAAATGAAATCTTGATTCAAATATTGTCGTTTACCATTATCTTTCAGACACACACACATATTTATATATATATATATAAATATATATATATATATATATATATTAACAATTAATTTTAACAATTCCTACTTTTTATCGACAATTTACTTTATAAGAGGGTCTTCATATAAGGGGGTCTTACTCACGACACGTGCCTGATTAATGCTACAATATTCACGGACGCGCGTGTCTAAGTAGATTGATTCTTACCAAAACGCAAAATCGGTATTAAGTAAGGACCAATCTTCCAGTTTGAAAATTTCGTTCGTCTCTACCTCGCTCGATCAAGCCCTCGGCAGATTAACCAACCTTCCCTATACACACCTACACAAACACACCTAGAGTAACTATCTGCCAAGTTTTTCCTCCCCATCACAGCTGAATGATCTTTCACATACATCACTCAATCTGCCCTTTTAACCTGACCCTCATCCCAGCTCAACAAAAAATATACATTAAAAGCGGAGTTCGAAAGGATACAGCGTAAATTCCACTTATGCTATAATTGTCGAAAAGTTTACATGTACGTGAGAGTGAGTTTCCATCTTGTTGACTCTACTCCTTTGTATCACGCAAGGGTCATTATATATGCCCATTTTTTTAAATATCTCTTCCCAGCCACGAATCACCACGTGACGTCATTTGCTTACTAATGGTAAATTCTGAGGTGGCGTTTGTTTGCGAGGCGCGGTTCCTAGCTGGGTGTCAGAGAGTCCACAGACGACATGGGGGGAGAGGAGTGAGCTGGGGTATGAGGTCTGGGGAAGGTAGTTGAGGGAGGCGCAGTTGTAAAAGGGATAAAAGGGAGAGGGGAGACGGGGAGCCGAAGTAGGGAAAGAATGGGTCGATATTCGAGCCTCTCCAGGATTGGATACGAGATGACCCAGGCGGCCCAACCTTTTCTGTCTAGTTGGTTGTAAACGGTCTCAGTAGTTCGTGAAGTGATGTGCGGAGTGGATTGCTCATGCAAGGGCTTTTACTTATTACAGTGATGGCCTTTGGTGACTAAAAGGGGAGAAAGAACGATTCTACGAGGAAAATTGTGATACAAATGTGAATTTGCGCTTCTTTCTTTCAAAGTTTCGGTATTAGAGAAGCAGTCCCAAATAAAACTGTGATTTGTGAATACAAACCCAAATTTCCTTATTGTTTTTGATGTCTCTCGAAGCTACTATATTCATTTTCATTTAATTAAAATTATTTAACGGCGAGTTATTTTGAAAGGTCCCAGAAATATCTACATTTCTGGTTAACAGGAAAATGTGTACGTGATTTTCCAAAATTCATGGTGAAATATATCGTATATTGACGTTAGGCTGTATGATGTGTTTTTAATAAAGACCTGGAGAGGCGAAGTGAAAGTTATTTTATCTATTTTAATATATGAACAGTGATATTTAAAAATAATGAACATATACGAAGCAATTGCCGACTTCACAGAAGAAGTGTTATTAAACCAACTCCAGAACCCTGTGGCTCTCCAAAATATTACAGAAATGAAACGAAATAAGTTTCCATCTGAGCCTTCTCTTGTCGATCAGGCGGGTCAACAAGGTGTACCTAAAGATGCAGAAGATAGTGAGAGTGTGTCGAGTACAAAGTATATCAAAAGAGAAAAAAATGAGAAGGGAACTTTTTCCGAAATACAACAATGCATTTTAAATGCGAAAGATATTACCAAATCTATAGATAGTGGCGTTTACCTTGAAGCGCGAGAAATAGAAAACGGAAGTTCTTTTAAAGAAAATGTTCGAACTTATTCAATGGGGAAACAATTTGGAAAAGACAAAATAACAGACTTGCAAAGAACTCGGCAAAAATTTATCGGAAAGGGTTATCAAAGTGAATGTTATTTGTCTCTTAATATTCGCCAGGAGCAAAAGAAACCACTAATTCTATATTTCAGAAGAGGAGACCTTTTTGCTGTAAGTACTA
>OZ018330.1:79642067-79877067 GCA_963969495.1 Ceratothoa steindachneri | reverse complement strand
GTGCTAGTGTATCCACCGATCCCCATCCACATAACAACTAAGACAAACAAACAAAAATTACAAAGAGTACAAAATATAGTGGCCTACCTTATAACTAATACAAGGCGCCGACAAAGAAAAAGACTCCTCGAAATAATGGATATGGCAGGACTGGACCCAATAAATAAAATTATTGAGAAACGAGCCAAAGGAATCTGGCAAAAAATTGAAGCAACTAACCAGGAGACTATAAGAATTCTAGAAATAGAAAACATCAATTACGACAGTCAAGTCGGCGCGAGGAAGACCCAATAATAACCTAAAACAAAGATAACAACAAAACAGCCGAACAAGCAAAAACTATCACAAAGGCATGAATGCCTGAAAACAAAGACATAGATAATTGTCGTGGTATTGTAAGAGCCGAGTTAGTGTTCGTAGATTTGTTACGTACTTCAATAACTCCGTGATTTCGTTTTCTCTAAGAGTGCTATATTACTTTATGTTATTTAATCTTTGAGGATTTCTAGTGTCATGTGCAGCATTTTGAGGATTGAATTAAATACTTCTAACCAAAATATATCTTTAATTACAACATAAAAAAGTGAAATATTAAAAACTAGCTATACATCTATAAATAAACGAGTCTATGTTAGAATTACAAATTTAAACCAAATGAATATAAAGTAATGATTGAGCCCCAAGCTCACTTTAATACTGGATTCTAATTGACACACAAAAATAATTAAATTTCTTTACCTTTAAAAAAAAACACACGTGAATCTGACTGAAGAATGACCTTGACCTTGGAACTTATGTAGACGGGTTAATGGTTTGCGTTTAGGCGCGTGGGCGTTTATACGCAGACGCCTAGCCATTTGTCTGGCGAGGAAACAGACTTGGAGCAATAGGTGATTTCGGTGAGGGCGACGGATGGAGTTAAGCACGTTGTCTTAGTCAGATGATTTAAGCAACGGGACCGTGAAGGTATGCTTTTTCCAATCTTCGGGTTAATCTTGAGATGCTTCGCACTGACGAGCGATGAGCAAAATGTGAATCCTTTGACCAATGGGGGGGTTTGAGAGAGTTCACTTTGGGTGTTCCTCAATGGCGAGGATTATCTCTGGTTTTTGTTGAAAACCGAGATAGGGGGTTTCTCTGACGAGAGATGTATGAGTTATTCTCGATACAAAGGGGCTAATTTTCGGTGTGACCACCAGGAACTGGCTCAGAATGAGCTTCTTCTCTGTTCCGTTCTTTGAATGCCGTGCTGACGCCGGACTTCGTCGGGTCGATATCTAACTCGATCTCCTCTTCTTCTCCAGTTATCTGCATATATACTTCACACCGACCCACTGGGGCGAGAGGAAAGGGGTGATAAGGGCTTATGTATTAAGCCTCTCTCCTATAACGACGCTTCTCAGAGCGTCTTTTACTTAGCCCTAAAGGCATCTTGTGAGTTTTGTCGCAGCTCCTATAATTTCGTCTATTACGCGAAACTAGATTCCAAATCTTAGAAGAAATAGTGCCTATTTAAACATTGTTATTGCACCTGGTCTCCTCTCCTTGGTATTGTTTATGCGCGCTGTGACAGAAATCTGTTGATTCGTACTTCCATTGGTTGGAGGAGGCGTCTGGTGGCCAGCGAGTCGAAGGGAGAGAGATAGGGACGGTAAGTAATCGGGTTACACCTCCTAGCGTACGGACGTTGTGGTACCCGAACGAGGCATATGTTATTATGGTGGGTATCGATTTCTCTACAATAATAAAGAAGACAGAGCAAATAACTTAGAAGTAACTAAATATAAAACACAACCCAAAAAGCAATTAGAAGAGCATAAAGAGAAAAAAGAGATCAGCGAGTATCCTTGCAATTTTAATTTTTTATTCTCTCACATACACTAACACTACCCCCCCCCCCTATATAAATATTTAAAAAAATAAAACAAATAAAACTCTCATGTTACATTCTAACTATCTCCCCTTCTTCTCTCACCACTTAAACTGGGAGTCAGAAGTGTGGGGAGTTTCTCCAGGAGCAAGTCGGCCGTTGGCCTCCTCCTCTTCTGTGCCCCCCCCCCGATCGTAGGAGGGGGACAGAGGGAAGGAAAAACCGCGAGCCGTACCTTTTCTCCCCCTAAAAAAAATTAGTTTGACTATTTGTCACTCCGATTTAGTTCTCTGGCAAAGGAGGCAAAGGAAAATGTAAGTTTGAAAACGTGCTTCTTTTAACGGAGGTCAACTCGGAGACGCCGAGATGTCAGGAGAATGGATTCCGGCTGAAGTTGCACGTTAATTGCCGGTTTCTTCATTTGAATAATGACGGTTTCGGTCATCCGCAATCTTTTGCGGTTTTGGAGTCTCAGGATGATGGAGATGTCCTTATTCAGCTTTTCACTGGCTAGAGTAGTGCCATGAAAGTAGGCGTGTTTTTTAATCCGCCATTTTGAAGGTGAGCTGTCAGTCGCCTTGGCAGGGTTGTGGAGGTTACGCCGATGTACTTTGAATTGTGGTGTTCGCAGTCATCGACTTCGCACGAATATTGGTATACAACGTTAGTCTCCTGGAGTTCGCTCGGCGGAGAGAAACAGCTGTTTTTCATGATGCAACTAGTTTTTTTCTTGGTCTTGTAGTATATAATCAGATTTATATGCGTATTAGGGTCGGTTGGGGCAACATTACGATGGAGAATGGCTTTGAGAGCCTTTGCGTCTTCACGATAGCCGGTGTTCATATTGGCCTTGTAATGAAGGTCGATATTATTCTTCTTCGGATTAGACCTGACGCCAGGACCAGCAGCCAATTTCATTTTCTCTTTCATGGTGGCGTTGAGGGATTCTTGTGGTTAGCCGTTGTTAAGGAGAACTCGGGAAACCCTCTTAAGTTCGAGATCAACAGCTGTCCACGAGGATGAATGAGTAATTGATGACTGATCTTTTGTAACGTTCAGAACACTCAGAAGAACCGTTTAACCGGAGGCCCAAGTTCGTGGCCTTAACGTATACTTTAGTCACAAATTTGGACTCCTGGGCACTTATGAGGAAGGGAAGGGATCCTTCTTCTTCCGTTTCATGGGTGAAATTTAGACACGAGTTGTTCTTGAATGTTTCAACTAGGCCGTTCACTTGTTCGAGGTTATTCGTATTGAAAATTATGTAATCGATATAGCGCGCGTAGATGGAAGGCTTGGGCGCTATATTGCTTTTGAAAATCTTGTTCTCAACGGTGAGGGGTGTGGAGCCTTCACTATGGTAAATGGCATTGGTTATCAATTCAATGGTTTCATCAACGGGAACATTTGTGAATAGAGATTTTATGTCCATAGAAGCTAGTACGGCTGCTGGTTGAGAAGTCGGAAGGATATCTAGAAGAGTTGAAGAGAAGGGCAGTGTGTAGTATCATGGGGTGTAGGGCACGATGATTGAGTTGACAAATTTTGCCAGGTGATTAGTGGCGCTTGGTGTTTGACTTATGATGCGGCGAAGGGGATTTCCAGGTTTATGCATTTTTACATTGCCGTAGGCGTAACCCATCCTGAAGTCGCCTTCAATTAGGGAAATCTTCATAGGGTTGGCGGCGGCGTTATTTTTTCTAATGAGTTTGTTGAGCTTCGATTTTAGATTGTTAGTGGGATTCCGCGTTATATTCTTGAATTTGGTGGTGTCTTGCAGTATTTTTGTCATCTTGTTGAGGTATTCTTCTTGGCTCAGGATAACAGATTGAGGATTTATTGGCTCTATGGATGACAATATCCTTGTTCTCTCTGAGTTCTTTTGCAGCCTGCCTCAGTTAAGGTGTGATAAAGGAGCTCCGACTGTCGCCGCGTCATTTATTTGACTCTGAGGAGAGTTCAGTAACGAGGTTGGGATTGATATCGACTTTTTAATTTGATGATTTTTAATATCTTCTTTTTGCAGAAGCGTGTTGATGTATCGGTAAACAGTCAACGACGTTGGATAGCGTACAGAATAAAGTTTGGTTGAGAAAAGGTTAGCTAAAGTGGAGGACAGGAAACCAGGAAACCATTCGCACCGAGTATCAAAATGCCGACATCATGATTTGTGCCCATTGCTCTGTTAACAATGTAAAGTTTGTGTAACACGTGGCATAGACAGCTGCAAAGGAGACTACGAAGCCGTGGTCAGCAGAAAAAAAACACAATAGGCGTTCTTAACTACGTTCGCACGCCGGAGTTCATTCAAGAACTGTAGGACAACGTGATGGAAGACCCGAGCAGGGGAATCCGGGCTTTAGCGAGAAAGATGCGTGCTAGAGTCATCATCATGAAGCTAGCCCTGAATTAGGACTTTTGGTACCTCTCATACAAGAGATGCAATGGACAAAGTCTGACAGCCAAGGCCAAAGAGAACCGTTTAACGAAGGCAAAGAAGCTCCTGAACAAGCTGAAGCATCTTGAACCAGTGACTATCTGGTTATTCTCAGATGAAATGAACTTCTGCCAGGACCAGTTGCAAAACATCAAGAACATCAGACGGCTTGCCTTAAATTCATGCGACGGTTCCACGTATCATGAATATCAAGTTCTCCAAAATGTGATGGTCTCCGTGCGTCTCTTTCTCTTTCTCTCTCTCTCTCTTTTCTTCTTCTTCTTAACGTTTTACGTCTAATATGTTCCTCCCTGGAGGGTTGGACGTTTGATAGCTGATATCTACCTCTCACGATTCTAAACAAACTCTTCGGTAACACCGAGGTTTTTCACATCCTCCTTAGCACAATCCCACCATACTTTCCTTGGCCTACCTCTAGGCGCTCTAACATTTACCAACATCTCTTTCATCCTCCTTATAAGACCATCAGACTCTGCTCTCATCACATGATCATAGCACCTCAGTCTCCCTCTTATCAGTCTAGATTTAATATCTTCCAGACCATACCTATTCCTCACTTCCTCAGTTGTAATTTCATCCTGCCACTGGACTTCAGCCATATATCTCATCATTCTTTTATCACTACTGTTCAAGATTTTCTCCATTCTTTCCGTAAGGGCCCATGTTTCTGATCCATATAACAACACTGATCTTACGCATGCCTTATATGTCTGCGCTCTAACTTTGGGTGGTAGGCCCTTGTTCATCAATAAACTTGCAACTTCCTTCCATTTAGACCAAGCAATTGCAACCCCACCTTAAACAGCCCTCTCCACTCCAGCTTCGATGTGCCAACATAGTCTCGAGTATGCAAAAACGCCTAAAAGTGGTTATAAAAGCAAAGGAGGACACATAAAATATTAATTATTGATATAATATAAGCAAAAATGCTTATTTGATTATGCTAAGTATGAAATGAATAAGTTTCAATCGTATTCTTCACTTTTTCATCTCTTGCCCATAATTTTGGCCAAGGCTATATACGAGGGGCGGTCAATAAGTTTTGCAATTCGGATATAAGGAAACGAAATATGAGGAAAAGGGTTTTATTATTTTTCAATATAACTTACCCTCGACTTCAATGCACTTGCGCCACTTCTCCCTGAGGCTTCGAATAAAAGGGGGAAATCAAGATTACCGTTTCAGCTCAGGAGTTATTGAAAGAAAAATCTCTTACAAAAATAACCTTTAATATACAAGTAAATAATAGAATTATTATTGGTGACGAAACTAAGCAAACTAATATAATAATAAATAAGTGACTAGCGGTTAATACAGGTGGGGAAGGAATAAATGGGAATAGTCCGGGAATTGTAACAATCACTTAAAAGACCGTTATTAAACGCGGGTTGAGATAATATTAATTAAATGCGTGGAATTACGGGGGTTTTCGGGGAGTTAATTAAATGGAGGGAAAATCACGGGATTGGGACCTCGGTTTTACCTCTGCGGCGGTGAATTCGATGAAGCTTTGGGGGGACTTCGTAGAGCGGAAGATGAGTGTAGATCAGGTTCCATGTTGTCCTCAAAATTGGAATCACGAAGGAGGAAGGGGGGGGGGGGGCAGTCCGCTCCAGGGACTGGTATCGGCTCGGCGACCAGATGGGAATCTGCACGGAAGGACTTCTTGGAATTCCTTGCTCTTGTCTCACGGTTACGGTTACGGTACACGGACCTTGTAGAGTGGACGGAATGAGCGGTGAGTTGATCCCGGTTAACCCTCCGAATTGTGAATAACGAAGGAGAATAATCTGTCTCCTACCAGAGAGATTACGAAGGCAAGATCCGCTCAAGTGATCACAGGCGTCGACGCGGTGACTCGACGGGGAACGTGACGGACGGACGTCGGAAGAAACTCTCGCTCACAATCAATGGAGTCGCTCGCATAAATACGTCGGGTTTCTGCGAGGGACGGAGTTAGGGAGGGAGGCGTAAGACACCTGGCGTCCCGGGGGAGACTTGGAATGTAGCCGTGTAAACAACCCCAAGTCACGGGCGTCTCACAGCGGCTGGGGGGGGTGGGGGGTGGGGGGGATAGATCTCGTTTTTGACTTTCCACTGAGAGATGATAACCGAGCACAATGGAGGGTAGCTAGGTTCCCCGACAGGGTTTCGACTGATTAAACGTTCTGGGGGCCACAAACTAAGGTGATATGGCCAGCCTATGTCTGGGAATGTTTGCACCTTTGACCTCTCTTGGGCTAACCTTCACAATATATATACTAGCAGTAATACCCGTTGTTGCCCGGGTAAAATGTGCGTTCGAAATTAAAGTAAGACGGATTTTTATAAAAAATCAGTCTCAATTTTTATTTCACATTAGATTCACACGGGTTGAAATTCTTATTTTGTGGCACAAAAATATCTTTACTTGCTGATTATTATTAATTTTATGTTGAAGGTAGATTTAGGAGAGGCGCGCACTCTCCCTATCATATAATATACTTAAAATAAGTAAACGTTTCACCGCGTACGTACAGTAGTTTACGTTCACGAGTGACGACCTTTAGTTATGAGCGAACAACCTTGTGGCCGCAGGAATAGATCGAGCGTCATATCTTCTATATCTTCTTCTTCTTTTTTCTTTTTCTTCTTCTTCTTCTTCTTATATTCTATAACTTTATATTTTAAGAACGGGATTAAAAAATAAAAATAATTCTCTTGGTTTGGATGCCGTTCTTGGTTTTGATTTCCTTTTGAAGAGGGGAGAGAGAGAGTGGGAGAAGGGGGGGGGGAAGTTAGTAATGGGATTTTTTTATTCCTATAAATGGACAGATATAATAGACACACACACGCACACACAGAGACAGACTAAATTAAATCATCAGGACCAAACAAAAACATTAATATAGTTTTTTGTCGAAGAAATACAATTAATTAGTAACACAAAAGTTTACAATACACATATTAAATCATTTATTAATATTTAGTAGCATAACCACTATTGCTAATAACAGCTTGTAGCCGCTTAAAGTAGTCTCCTAAGTACTTCTTACGTGTGTTTGTGTTAATATTACTCCATTCGTCAATGCATATTTTCTTCAGTTCAGACATGTTTGTTGGTTCTCTTCTCTGGATTCTGAGCTTCAGTTCCTTCTATGGATTTTCGATAGGGTTCAGATCTGGGGATTGACTAGGCCATTTTAGAACATTTACACCATTGCTGTATGCTTTGGATCATTGTCTTGTTGAAAAATCTAATCCTGTTTCAATTTAAGAGAATGCATACTTGGACGTAAATTTTTCTTCAAGATTCTTCTATAATGTTGCCTAATTACGAGGGGTTAATTAGGCACGAGTTTAGTCTTGGATGTTTCCATTTTTACCGATGCTCTTCTCCACATTTGAAACACCGGAATGTGACCCGCCGATCCTCCGGGTGATTTGTCCTCATGCATCGTGCGTATCAGACTTCTTTGCTCTACTATATAGTTAGTTTTCACCAATATCATATTATTATCAGATCCTGTTGGAATGGAATATTAAATTAATCAACAAATATGATGTGTTATATGAAGATAATTTGATTGTAACATACAGCAAACTGATAGCAAGATTTCATCGCTATTTTAGGCTTTTCAAAAAAAGTTATAAGGAAACTTACACAAACATTCATAGACATACCTGTAGCGAGTCAAGAATTGAAAGAAGGCGGTTTAAAAGCTTTGCTTGAATGAGTCTTTTTGAGGCTCAAAATGGCGCAGTGGATACGTCGCTCGCCAACGGTGATCCGGCAAGGCAGGAAGCCGTTCGCAACTCGCCTCACGCTACTTTCATTCTTTATGTTTTAACTCTCTTTTCCCTACTGAAACTGGAAGTGTGGAAGGCTTTTGTTCTGGTCGTGAAGAACTTTCTTGGCAACAGGAAGGTTAGGAACTACACAGAACTTGTCACTAATATGCTGAGTGCTTTAAGAAACCTCGGATGCAGAATGTGTATCAAAATGCATTACATATTTTCACATATGGATCAGTTTCCTGAGAATCTGGAATGAATAAGCGACGAGTAGGGGAAGAGATTCCATCAGGAGTTGAAAGAGATATAGACCAGATATCAAGGGCGCTGTGATGGAGTCATGATGGCGATTACTGTTAGACTCTGAAGAGAGACATCAATACAGGTGAGCATTCTAGGAGTTCGAAGACACGGCAGCTTATGCACTGACCTCTAAACATTGATGAACTAATATACAATTTACATGTATGTATTTACTTTTATCAATGTCAACTATTCATTGTACATTTAAGCTGACCTAATCGGCGGAAACAGATGGTATTTTCAGATTCAGCGGTCCAAATTTTTATATATGAGTTGATAAAACTTGACGACTTACAATATATTTTTGTAACCCAGCGAAATTATACATAACTTATTTACATACACCTTTGGCCCAAAGTATAAAGCACCCTATGGAATCATTCATATAACGTAACTAAAGGTAGCCCAGAAGAACTGAAAATCTGTAAAATTGTTTAAAAAAGTGCTACATTTTAAATCATTTTCTTTTCTAAGATATATTTAAATAGAAGAACATAAATAACATGTAACATAACAATACAATAGTCCTTCTTACATACCTGATAATTATTTTCATCTGGCTGGATAACTTTAGTGCAATTTTGTGATGTTTGGCCCACTAAAGGCGTTTTTTTCTCTTCACTTCAGATATTCATGGCTTTTTTTCTCTCATTTTACATCCATTTAGCGCTTAATCTTTTAAGTCTCCATCTAACTGTGTTGAGTGTTATTTTTAAAATCGAAGCATCATTGAACATAAGAACATAAGAAAAGAAGGAGACTGCAAAAGACCATTCATGGCCTACACTTGGCAGCTCCTGTTCCATTCAACACACAAAAGATTTCTTACCAGAGAAAAGTCATCAACATTGTCACCCTTAACAGGAGTTCGTCAGATCTAATCTACAATATACATAAAATGCATCCAGAGGATTATGTCCATTCATGCAACCGCAAAATATAATCTCCCCACTCCTTAGAAAAATATATACATATGTAGATAAAAAAAGTCAGTCCCATCGAGCAGCTTCATCCATAAATTTATCTAATCTATTCTTAAAACTACCCAGAGAGGAGGCTTCTATCACATGTCTAGTGAGCCTATTCCATTCATCTACCACACGATTTGTAAACCAATTCCTCCCAATCTCCTTCCTAAACCTATACTTATCAAGCTTAGACCCATTGCTACGTGTTCTGTCATGTTCACTAAGTATAAGAACCTTACCCAGATCCCCTTTATTATATCCTTTTACCCATTTGAAGACTTCAATCGATTCCCCTCTGACTCTTCTCCTTTCCAATGTATGTAGATTTAGTTTTCTGAGCCTTTCACCATAAGTTAAGTTCCTTAGCCCACCAATCATCTTTGTCATCCTTCTCTGCACAGACTCAAGCAAATCAATATCCTTCCTATAATATGGTGACCAAAATTGTACTGCATAGTCTAGATGAGGCCTAACTAGCGCCAGATACAGTTTTAGAATAACTTCAGCACTCTTATTGCTTACACTCCTCCTAATGAATCCCAATATCCTATTAGCTTTATTCTTAGCATTTAGGCATTGCTTTCTAGGACGAAGGTCTGAACTTACCAAAATACCCAAGTCCCTCTCACAATCGGTCCTCCCTAAAATTCTCCCATTTAATTTCTAACTATTCAATGGATTATTTCTACCTATACTAAGTACACTACATTTGTCTATGTTAAACTTCATTTGCCATTTCTCGGCCCAATTGGACAGAATGGTCAATTCCTCCTGCATTACAACAGCATCAGAATCAGCCCTAATGGCCCTACCTAGCTTAGTATCATCAGCAAATTTACTCAGGTCACTACTTATACCTATGTCAAGATCATTAATATAAATTAAGAATAGCAAGGGACCCAAAACAGATCCTTGCGGAACTCCACTGCTAACACACCCCCACTCAGATTTAACTCCATCTATACTAACTCTTTGCTGTCTGTCACCAAGCCATGACTGAATCCACCTAAATATACTGCCATCGATCCCGTGTGCTTTAACTTTGCTCAGAAGTCGTAAGTGTGGCACTCGATCAAAAGCCTTACTAAAGTCCAAGTATAAAATATCATAGTTTTCATCATTATCTGCTGCTTCATACACCTTACTATAAAGAGACAGCAAATTAGTCAGACAGGATTTACCCTTACTAAAGCCATGCTGTGAATATTTTATCAACTTATGCTTATCCAAGTGATCTCTAATATTCCTTGCTATAATAGATTCCATCATTTTCCCTACCACTGATGTCAAACTTACTGGTCTGTAATTAGATATATTTGTTTTATCCCCTTTCTTAAATATAGGTATCCAATGATTTTCTAAAGATACATGCTAGGGGTTCACTTAACACATCCTTACATTCTTTCAAAATTCTAGGAAAGACCTCATCAGGACCGGGTGCTTTACTACTTTTGATTTTATCAATTTCCTTTGTCCCTATCTCCTTTGTGATCAAGATATCCTTTAATTTCTCTTCATCATTACCCCCGAAAGATCATTGACACTTCGGGTATATTTAGAGTATCCTCCTGTGTAAATACTGAGAGAAAAAAGTCATTTAGCATTCCAGCCATTGAGTCCCTATGACTCACTAATTCTCCATTGGAATCTATAAGTGGGCCTATTTTATCTCTAACCTTAGTTTTGTATAATTGATAAAAACTTTTAGGATCTTCCTTTGCCCTATTTGCCACTTTAATTTCATAATTTCTCCTTGCTACTCTAATTAACTTTTTAACATCTCTTGCTAGTTCATTATATCTCTGCCTTAAGTGATCCTCTCCATTTTTTATTTTCCTATAAATGCCCTTTTTAATACCAATATAATGCTTAATTTTATCTGTCATCCATTTTGGGTTATTATTTTTAGTCCTAATCTCCTTATATGGAATGTTAATCATCTGACCTGTAATTAATTGCTCAATTATTCTTTCATACTCCTCTTCAATTGTAATCGCTTCCTCCTGGTGATTATTGTCTCCACTAACTGATATCATTGAATCTATTCCTGATTTGATTTCATTGCCTGGTTTCTGTACAACTGCCTCCAGGTAAGTCCTTAGCCCATTATAATTTGCTCTTCTAAAGTCAGGAATTTTAACATTGTTCATGCTACTATCAATACCATTCCATTTCATCTTGAATCTAATTTCACAATGGTAACTATTACCCAAATTTCCTCCAATCTCAGTATCCTTAATAACTTCTTCCCTATTTGTCAGACCTAAATCCAGTATATTATTACCTCTAGTGGGTTTGTTAATAATCTGCCTCAGAAAATTATCTTGGACAACATTCAAAAATTCCTCAGCCTCCTGATCACACACAAGAGCTTCCCAGTCTATATTTCTGTAATTAAAATCGCCCATTATACACACATGCTTACTTCTACATGCCCGTTAAATCTCCTGCCACAGAAGATTTGATGCTTCCTTACTAAGATTTGGTGGTCTGTATAATAATCTTATGACAAGCTTGTTTTTACCTTCCTTTACATTTAGCCATAATGACTCTGTGTTATCATCTAATTTAATTGTACTGTTTACACAACACTGGAGATTATCTTTAATATAAATAATAACCCCTCCTCCTCTCTTCCTATTCCTATCTGTATGGAACATGTTAAAGCCCTCAATCTCAACCTCAGGTTTAAAGTGATTACCTGCCAAATCAAGCCATGACTCTGTTATTGCAATTATATCAAAATTCTCTTCACTCGCTAACGCTCTTAAGAGATCTATCTTATTCCTTATACTCCGACCATTTGTGTAGTATATTTTTAAGGTTTTATTATTATTTCCATCTTCATTGCATTGTGCTTTTTTATTCCTAGTTATCTGCTCATTCACTTGTGCATTAGTCCCCCTATAACGCATCAGTATGCCCTCTCCCTTAGCTATTCCTCTATCTCTGCATCCCTTCCATTTCCTACACCTGCCCTCTATTCCTTTTATTCCCTTACCTCTAACAGCTTCTAGTTCCCCACCCGTAAGGACCTAATCACACTATCTAGCTCCCCACATAGAACCTCAACACCTGCCCGACTAAGATGGAGCCTATCCATCGCATACAACCTCCTATTCCCGTAAAACCCTCCCCAGACATCTACAAACACCAATCCTAGCTCCACACACAATCCTTTCACAAATTCATTCAAACTAATTGCACGCGACAACCATTCTACCCCCACATCCAATCTCGAAAGCACACCAGAAACAACACCTTTTACCCTGCTTTTACTCATCCTTTCAACTAACCTTTTATACTGCTCACGTAACTCACATGTACCCACCTTCTTTACATCATTCACTCCCACATGCATAATCACAACTGCATCCCTCGGCAAGTTCAGATGTTCTGCGATTCTGACAGTTTTCTTCCTTGGTACAAAGCTCTTGGTCTCTTAATATTGTTATATAGTTATTTGAACATTTATTTTATTTCTTTAGTAATTTCTAATTGTAACAACCCTTGGCTTTGAACAAGTTGGATTTGTGCTAGCTGTGTTTTTGTAAGTTCTTTAGTTTTAGCTATATTACTTATTGAGAACGATATTGAATACATAATAGTTAGAAATTTAAGCTATAATATAAGAAATATTGGTTATATTCTGATTTTAAAAAATCATTTTATTAATTATACACCATTTAGTAAAATACTCAGTAATTAAAAAACTATTGACAAAATATTCAGACATATTAGCAAAATACACATTACTATCTTACATATTTATGAATAATATGATAAATTGTATAGAGTTGATTAAATTTTATCCTTTTGGCTAAGGCCTTATATTGATTTAACATAAAACAAGATAATTTATCATAATAAAACTTTTAAATTTGTTTTGCGTGAGTAAGCTTACATATTACTGGGTCGCAGTAGATCATTTCCAGTACACCACTTTTGGTGCCCGTCCCTTACGTCTGGGCACAACTGCTCTGTAAACGATTTAACCTCTAAAAAATAAAAGGTAAAAATAAATAAATGTGTTGCATATTTATAAATAATGATATTGATTAACTCTAGATAAAGGTAACCGAGACTCAGGTTCTTCGCTCGGACATACCATGATTCAGCAATGTCTAGAGCAAATTCAGTTTTGAGGACACTAATATGAATGGAAATAAGGGGAGGGGCGCATTATTCTAACCAGGTTTCTGTTTCTATGTAGGTCTCTTACATCAATGGTGACTAATCCCGTTACCTTTTTAATCTAATTGTATTAAACTGTCTATGTACCTAGTTCTGTTCTTCTAATTTTGCCAAGTTTGAGGTTCTGCATTCGGTAGTTCTGTAGTAACTTCCATTGTCCAATACTTGCCTGCCACTTGCCAATCGCCTTGCAATGTCTCTTTCCTTGAGTGAATAAATATATTTATAACTTAGAGTATGGATATGTGAATTTATTTGTACTTGTTAGTGAAGGAGAAAAAGACTGGCGAGAATGAAGGCTCTCGTACTCCATTATACAGATTTGGACACCAATACCACCTTAATAAACTTTCTCGGGGTTAAGTTTGCTAAAGACACTAGAATTCAAAATGATTTTCAGCAACATAAACAACCATTAGTAAGGAAGCCAACGGAGATACCGTGCCAGTTGATTTACCCTCTTCGCAACAAGTTCGGAATTTCTTTTTAGATCAAGGAACGGCGATGCATTTTATCGTGATAGGAAGCGCCTTCCTCTTTAATTTCCCCATATAAAATTATACTTACCGTCGATTTTTTATCTGACTCGAGTCTGGTGCATTCACGTTGCCACTGCTATGGGCATGGCGAAGTATTTTATGGATTCAGATACATGACTTAATCAACCTCCGATTCACGCTCTCACTTTAGTTCCAGTCCGTGGATGAGATTATCTTAAATACTCAATTTGTCTAGTTGAGAAAAAGATCTAACTTCTCCACAAGTGAGATTATCATAACCCACTTTTATACAGGAAAAAAATACTATCGGCCTCTTCACCGCAAGAGAAAAAATACGGAGAAAATCTGACAAAGGTGATTACCCACATCACAGCACGAATTAAAGTTTTCCCGCTGTTTTAAACCATCGTCTTCCACTCACTTCTGGCGTTATCTGGTATTGTTGCCAGAGCCACACTACATTCTCACGACACAATTGTTGTTGCTGTATGTCATCCTCCGACATCCCTAATCGTTCTCCTCCAAAGTCGCATTGTTCTTCCACTATTCTCCAGGCATAATTCACGTCTAATTATTTCAGCAACTCCTTCACCCCAGGATTCCTAGGACTCTATTGACTCCCACCAGTAACTTTGCGCGCAGTCCTCATTCAAGTGCTGCGGTTTGCAATTAAATCAACGATTGATAAAAATCAACTCTGGTCATTAGCTCGAAGCCACGCGCTACAGAGGTTTCTTCGTCATTCCTCCTTCTGCCATTGCCGGGTTGTGTGGTGACTTTTTAATTACTCGTCTCGTTTCTGGGGTTCCATCGCTCACACAAATTGATATATATCTTCGTACGGTAAATGTACGAACCATTCTATGCCGTTATCATAGAAATAAAAAGATGCAGAGTGAAGGTGGCTAATCATTGATATATTAACCGTGTACGTCTCTCTGTTAATTTGGATACACGTTATATGCGATCATCCCTGTACGTCACTGTCTGTTTGTATACAAGATGCTTGTGATCATCCATGTACGTATCTCTGTCTCATTGTGTACAAGATATGAGTGATCATCTTTGTATGTGTCTTTATCTTTTTCTGCACAAGATCTACATATGTGATAATTTGTGTATGTCTCTCTGTCTGTTTGTGTACAAGATATATGTAATCATCCATGTACGTCTATATGTCTGTTGAAGTAAAAGACATAGTTGATCATCCGTGTACATCTGTCTTTTTATGCACAATATCTAGGTGATCATCCGCGTACGTCTCTCTGTCTGTTTATGCACAAGATTTATGTAATCATCCGTAAAGGTCTATTTGTCTGTTTATGCACAAGATCTATGTGATCATCCGTGTACGTCTCTTTGGCTGTTTATGCACGAGATCTATGTGATAATCCATCTACGCCTCTATGTCCGTTTATGCACAAGATCTATGTGTTCATCCGTGTACGGCTATCTGTCTATTTATGAAAAAGATCCATGTGATCATCCATGTACCTCTCTATGTCCATTTATGCACAATATTTATCTGATCATCCATGTACGTATCTCTGTCTGTTTATGCACAAGATTTATGTGGCCATCCGTGTACGTCTCTCTGTCTGTTTCTACACAAGATCTATGTGGTAATACGTGTACTTCTCTACGTCTGCTTATACACAAGATATATGTAATCATCTCTGTACGTCTATTTGTCTATTTATGCACAAGATCTACGAGTATGTGATAATCCGTGTACGCCTCTCAGGCGTTTTATGCACAAGATCCATGTGATCATCTATGTACGTCTCTTTGTCCATTTATGCAACAAGATCTATGTGATCATCCGTGTACGTCTCTCTGTCTGTTTTTTGCAAAAGATCTATGTGATCATCCTTGTACCTCTCTCTGTCCATTTATGCACAATATTTATCTGATCATCCAAGTACGTATCTTTGTCTGTTTATGCACAAGATCTACGTGGCCATCCGTGTACGTCTCTCTGTCTGTTTCTGCACAAGATCTATGTGGTAAGACGTGTACTTCTTCACGTCTGCTTATACACAAGATATATGTAATCATCTCTGTACGTCTCTTTGTCTGTTTATGCACAAGATTTACGAGTATGTGATAATCCGTGTACGCCCCTCTGTCTTTTTATGCACAAGATCTATGTGATCATCTATATACGTCTCTTTGTCCGTTTATGCAACAAGATCTATGTGATAATCCGTGTACGTCTCTCTGTCTTTTTTTGCAAAAGATCTATGTGATCATCCGTGTACCTCTCTCTGTCCATTTATGCACAATATTTATCTGATCATCCATGTACGTATCTCTGTCTGTTTATGCACAAGATTTATGTGACTATCCGTGTACGTCTACTTGTCTGTTTATGTAAAATAATGATATGATCATCCGTGTACGCCTCTCTGTCTGTTTTTCAAAAGATCTATTTGATCATCTGTGTACCTCTCTCTGTTTATTTATGCATAAGATCTATCTGATCATCCGTGTACGTCTCTCTGCCTCTTTGTGTACAATATACATTTAATCATCCCTGTACGTCTCTCTATCTATTTATGCACAATATCTATGTGTTCATACGTATACATCTCTTTGCCTGTTTATGCACAAGATCTATGTGATAATCGGTCTACGTCTCTTTGTCTAATTATGCACAAGATCTATGTGGTAATTCCTGTACGTCTCTCTGTCTTTTTATCTACAAAATCTATGTGACCATCTCTGTACGTCTCTTTGTCTGTTTATTCACAATATATATATGCAATAATCCCTGTACGCCTCTCTTTCCGTTTATGCAAAAAGAACTTTGTGCTCATCCGTGTACGTCTATCTGTCTGTTTTTGCAAAAGATCTATGTGATCATCCGTGTACGGCACTCTGCCTGTTGATGTACAAGATATATGTGAGCATCCCCGTACGTTTCTCTGTCTGTTTATGCACAAGATCTATGTGATCATCCGTTTACGTCTCTTTGTCTGTTTATGCAAAAGATCTATGCGATTATCTGTGTCCGTCTTCTTCTCTGTTTATGCACAAGGTCTATGTGACAATCCGTGTATCTCACTCTGTCGGTTTATGTACAAGATCTATTTGATCATCTCTGTACTTCTCTTTGTCTATTTTTGCAAAAGATCTATCGGATAATCCGTGTACGTCTCTCTGTCTGTTTATGCACAAGATCTATGTGGTCATCCGTGTATGTCTCTTTGTCTGTTTATGCACAGGATCTATGTCGTAATCCGTGTACCTCTCTTCGTCTGCTTATACACAATATATATATATATATATATATATATATATATATATATATATATATATATATATATATATATATATATATATGTCATAATCCGTGTAAGTCTCTTTATGCACAAGATCTAAGTGATAATTCATGTTTGTCTCTCTGTCTGTTTTTGTACAAGTTACCTCACAAACTTATTGCTGAATTTCGTTTTAGGCCTATCTTCGCCCCCCCCCTCTTTGGTTCATTAGATTTGGGACAGATCAAAACCAGCTGCGGATTGTGGATCACTTATTTACCTTTTTTCATGATATCGCTAAAAGTTTTGAACGGATTTTTTATGAAAAACATGTTGTCTAGACTTAGACTTGTACCATCTTCCTTAAGAGGGTGTCCTTTCTTTCCCGCTAGAAAGGATACCAGGACTGTTTCAACCTGCAAGATCATTGCTGTAAGGCATAAAGGGAGATCTAACTTCTCACTCCAGACTCAATCAGAATATTGGCAAAAGGTGTAATAATTCAATGAACATAAATATATTTAAAAATCGATGTATTTATTGTAGGTACAACCTTTTTTAATTCGCCCATCTAGAGACTGCATTCAAGGATACAAGTCACTGTAATTAAAATTCTAGCCTATTACTAGGCGATTCTAAAATTCACAACCCCTTTCCCCCAAAAAATAAAAACAAAATGAAAAACAAACTGAAAAACAAACAACAACAAGATGGAAGCAAGATATGCTGCAATGCCCATAAGTGACTACACCAATAGCGTGGATGAGGATGCGGAGCTTACCCTAAGCCTGCTCGATACAGTCTATGGCGTAGACTGTTGCTATAGTAATTGCATATGGAAAGTCCATATCTAAAGTCGTTACCAGCTCCCTAGCCGACTGCCGGTCTGAAACGAAGCCAGATTTCCTTGATGGTAAGGGGAAATGAGAATGAACACGCCGAGAAGTGAGGGCGAGAGATGAAAAGGACGAAAGGGGTTCAACATCTGCTATGCCGAATCCATCAGCCCTAAACACTAGGAGGGGAGAAGGTAAGGGGAAGGGAAGGGGTGGGGCTCTTAATGCTCGTATATTTCAAAGGCGAAAATGCACAGCTCACAGACGGATCTTTTGACGCGACAAATCGATTAGGTAGAGTCCATAGGACAGTGAGGAAAGGAATGTTGCATGGAAAAAGCTAAAATGTGGCTGTGATGGCAGGGGTGATTTAATCTCTTCTATTTCCTTTGACTTTTATGTTTCCTACGGGATTTTCGAGTCTACATTCTCTTGCTCGGGTTTTTTTGTTTTGGTATTTTATTATCTCATTTTCACATGCATTGTAGATAACCAGACTATCCAGAATGGTCATACGTTTTTTTTACTTTATGAACTACGCCAACGTAATTTAACACAAAACTTCCTGACTGGTAAAACAATATTTTAAACATTGATAAATTTGTATTTATTAGGCGTCTTTCACCTCACTTCGCCCCCCCCCCCGTAAGGGGCGCGGCGATTTGCCACTCTGGCCGCCGTGCTGACGGGATCCAGCGACAGTCCGGCCCCAGCTTAGCCTCTCTTCCTTCCTTCAAAACACTTGTTTCCTCTCTTTTCACACAACCTCTCCCACAACTTTCTCTGGTCAGCCTCTAATTTCACAGGGTAGATGCTGACCTTCCTTTCAGCTAACCGTCCCGCATCGGGGCTGAGGGGGTGGGGGACAATGTTCCCTAACCCCTGAGCTCCGGTCTGGGGTGGCTGGTTTTTAACTACCTGCTTCATCCCCACCCATACCTTCCTCACATCCCTTTTCCTCTCCTCTTCACAATCTATTAATTTTTACGCCGTGTCCAAGGTGGAGCCGCCATGCCGATGGACTGCCAGGCCACCAGGCGGGAGGGGTGGTCCCAAATGGCGGCGCCTGGCTCTGCCGGGCTTGTAAGCACCTCTCGCAGTGCGGGCTACTGCGAGAGGTGTGCGCGATTGCATCCCGTGTTTAAAAAAGGGTCACCATGCCCAATGATGATAAAAAAAACAAACCCAACCCTCAACTTCCCCTGTTCCATCGACGGAGCCGCCCTCGGGCAGCTCCAGCAAGAAAATGGAGGTTCCCCCCACTGTGCTTGCACAGGGGACCCTCCATATTTCTCTAACCGGAGAGGAGGCTTACTCCTCTCCTTCGCCTACGGGTGCAGGGAACTCCCCCTCACCCCCTTCTCTGGAGGTGCTTTCGGGCACCTCCCTTTTCCCAGCGGCAGTCCCCTATTTTCTTTCCAAGGGGACTGCCAAGAAAGCCAGCAGGCAGCCCTTAGCCAGCCGCTCCCCATCAAAGCGGCTCGGTAGGGCAAACCCCCTTAGGGGGGAGAGGGAAGCCAGGCCCCTTCGGTCGCTTCCCTCAAAAGACCTGCTGGCAAGAATTTTAAACCTTGCTGGGGTCAAGGCCTGTGCCTCCCCACACAAGACTGGCGACACTGCCAAGGGGACCTGCGATGTCCTGGGAGGGGATGGCCAACTGGAGGCCCCTCCTGTGATAAACATGGTCCTTGAGGAGACCCAGCCTCAGACGGTAGGGCCTTCCATGGGGGGGAATTCGGGCTCGGCGCAAAGCACCGAACCCGAATCCGCCCCTATGCAAGGTCCTCCTCAAATGGCTGAGGGCTCCGAGGCAGTAAAAGGAGGGGAGGGATATCCTCCGACAGGTGCCCCCACGACAACCAGGACCTTCTCCATTTCGGACAGGGACCTGGCTGAGGCCGGTCCATCTGGCCTGGGGGCTTCTGCCGGCGGAGGTGAAAAGCGGGTTCATTACCCGCCCTCCTCTCCAAAAAAGAAAAAGACAAAAAAGACTAAAAAGACGAAAAAGACTCGGGGCTCCTCTCCTTTCGCGGGGGCTGCGGGGACGGATGGGTCTGCTGCCACTTTGGTAGGCGACCAAGCCAAGATCGGCACATCCGGCCCCTCTACCCCCTCGTGTGCAGAGCCCCTGACCAAGACTAACACCAAACGTGCACAGGGCGGAGCCTCGATGACATCGGGGCCCCTCATTTAGAGGTTACCTGGCGTTTTCGAGCCCGCTGGCTTCAAACGCTTCCTCGTTATTCGCTCCACTGATGGCACCATGTTGTCCGAGGGCAACATGATCCATCAGAGGAGAGGATTAGCTAGTGCAATTGGTAGAGAGCCGAAGGTGACCCGTTTCTCGGACGGGAGCCTTCTGGCGAATGCGGCGAATCCCGCCGAGGCGGCCAAGATAAGTGCTCTTCGGACACTTCATGGCACCCCGGTGAGTGTGACGCCGCGCTCTACCATGAACTTTGTAAAAGGAGTAGTTTATGCGAGGGAACTCGTTGACTACTCCATTGAGGACATCACCCTAGAGCTGGCCGACCATGGGGCGGTCAAGGTCGAACGTGTGATGAGAAAACAGGGAGGGGCTTCGAGACCCACCCCTACACTCTTCGTCACGTTCGACTGTGACAAGCTCCCTGAGTCGGTGCGTGCCGGTTGGTACCGCTACCGCGTGAAGGCATTCGTGCCACTGCCGCAGCGGTGCTATTACTGTCACCGCTTCGGCCATACGAATCGCTCATGTAGACGTGCAAAGTCGGGGTCACCCGAAGTCTGTGTAAATTGCTCCAAGGTCGCACACGATAAGTCCAAATCGTGTGTGGCCAATTGCGGAGAGCCGCACCCTGCTTCTTCGAAGCAATGTGGTGCATATCTCCTGGAGAAAGAAATCCTGGCCGTTCAGGCCCAGGATAGACTCTCATTCCGCGAGGCTAAGGACTTGGTCCTGGCACGCCCAGCTCTGCCTGGGACGTCATATGCCTCAGTAGTTCGAAAGGCACCCTCTGCTCCTGGCCCATCCAGGCCAACGAGCACGGTTGTTTCCGCGCCCATTCGGAGCCCTTCTGCGGGCTCTACCCAAACCGGGCGCTCCCCTGGTAAAGCTGGCAGCAAAAAGGGTTCATACCCAGCCCCGGCTAAAACCAGGGCTCCCCCCTCTTCCCCCAGCGTGACCGTTTCCCGCAAGGCGAAACGGCCACGCGCCTCCACCGAGTCGTTAGACTCACAGGAGGCAACACCCCTGAAGATGGTCGCTAGGCCATCTTCAGGGGTTCCTAAAGCTGTCCCCCGAAAGGAGGACAGCAACAAAGGAGCTTCGGCTCCTTCGCCCACGCCCCGAGGTGGAGCGAGTGGCTCGGAGACGGTGGTTCCTCGAAAAGAGGCCCCCCCGCCTCCGAAGCCGCAGCGCCCGCCTAAGGTTTCGAGGCGGAGGGAGGAAAAGACTCGCATGGCGAGCCCAACCTCCCCCAATAAGTCCTCGAAGGCGACAGCGCCTCCAGCGCTTCGTCCGGCCAACAGCGCCCGGGGTTCTGCCCCCGGGAAGCGTACGGCCATTCCCATGAGGGTCTTCAATTCGAGGAGGGCCCCCGCGTCTCCTCCGAGCTAGGCCTGGAGGGTATATTCCTTCAATGGAATTGCCGTGGACTCCGGGCCAACTGGGAGGAGCTGCGGAGGCTTGCCTCGTCCCGTTCCCCGTTAGCTATTTTTTTGCAGGAGACCATGCTAGGCGCGTGCCCCCTGCCTGCCCTCCCGGGGTATAAGGGTCTTGTGACCCCACCACCGCGGGATGGCCGGGCTGGGGGATGCGCGGTTTACACCCGGCATGATGTCTCCGTTCTTCCTTTCTCTTTAGATACCTCCTTTCAGGCAGTGGCTGTGCAGCTACACCTGGATAGGAGGTATACTATCATTTCTGCATACATTCTACCGTCAGCTGATTTCGACGCGGGGGCCTTCCACCGCGTCGTGGCACGGTTGCCGAGGCCCTATCTCTTGCTTGGAGATCTGAACGGCAGGCATCCTCTCTGGGGAGATTACTCCATAAATCCCAGGGGACAAGTCCTTGCCGCTCTGATCGAAGAGCTTGAGATGGGTGTCCTAAACGTGGATGAGTTTACGCATCACTGTCCGAGAACCGCTTCATTTTCTTGCCTTGACCTATCTTTGTGCTCTTCGGATGCACAGCCTGATTTTGATTGGGGGGTGGTCGATGACCTCTATGGTAGTGATCACTTTCCCATTCAAATATCATTTTCAGGGCAACTGCCGCCTGAGAGACCACCTCCGTGGTGCTTGGCGCAGGCGCGGTGGCCTGCATTTCAGGAAATGACTGAATTCTCTATCTCAGTCGAGGAGTTTAGGTCGGTAGATGAGGCCGTTGAGTTCTTCTCCGGCAACCTCATCGCCGTGGGCCTGACTACTATTCCTAGGACGTCTGGCCGTTTTGCACGCCGACCCCTCCCATGGTGGTCGGCCGAGTGTGAGACGGCCCTCAAACAGAAGCGTTATGCCTACATGCGCTATGAGCGCCGCCCGAACGATTTCACTGTCGCTGAATTTCGTCGGGCTAGGGCTAGGTTCCGGTATATTTCGAAGCACGCCCGCCGCTCTTCTTGGCGGGCATACGTGTCTTCACTTAACGGGAAGACCCATTTAGCTGAGGTGTGGAAGCGAGTCAAAAGGATTCCAAGCAAGTTCTCGCAGGACCCCCCTCCCGTTCTCAGGAGAATGGGACCGCAATCTCGGACCCCGTGTCCGTGGCGGAATCCTTAGCGACCGCTTTCTCCGCATTCTCTAGCCGTGATGCTGCTCCGCCAGCATTCAATGCACGTCGTGATGTCGCGGAAGGCCGCCGGCTGGACTTTACCTCCAGAGGCGGAGAACCCTTCAACGACAAGTTTACTGTGAGTGAGTTGCGTTCCGCTCTCGCTTCGTGCGCGGACACCGCCCATGGTCCGGACGATGTCCCGTACGCCATGCTTTGACACCTGGGTGAGTGAGGCATGGCCTTTCTGTTAGATATGGTCAACAGGATCTGGGTGGAAGGTCTTCTCTCAGACTCCTGGCGAATCGCTACTGTGCTCGCCTTTCGCAAGCCGGGGAGAGATCACTCTACTCCGACCGGTTTCCGCCCAATCTCTCTAACCTCTTGCGTGTGCAAGTTGATGGAGAAATTGTTAAATGTTAGATTAGCCTATTTCCTGGACAGCGGAGGCCATCTGTCTTCTGCACAGTGCGGCTTCCGTAAGTTTCACTCCACGTCGGATGCTCTGCTCCGACTGGAAAATGCCGTCTGCGAGGCTTTCCTTCGTAGACAGCACTACGCCACTGTGTTTTTTGATCTGGAGAAGGCCTATGATACCGCATGGCGATACGGTATCATGGAGACTCTCCACACGATGGGGGCGAGGGGACGCCTCCCAATGTTTATATCTGAATTTTTGTGAGATCGTCGATTCCGCGTACGGGTGGGGGGAGCCCTCTCTGCCCCAAAGGAGCAGGAAGAGGGTGTCCCGCAGTGAAGTGTCCTCAGTGTCACACTCTTTGCCCTGAGCATCAACGGCATCACCTCGGTGCTGCCGGAAGATGTTCTCGCTACGCTCTACGTGGACGACCTTTCGATCTCTTTTGGCGCGGCCCAGATGCCAACTCTGGAGCGTCGACTCCAACAGGCATTGAACCGCGTCTCTCGCTATGCCGAAGCGCACAGGTTTCGGTTTTCTTTGGCCAAGACTAAGATGGTGCACTTCTGCCGCCATCCACGGCTTCACCCCGACCCAGATTTGTTTCTTAATGGGGTGCGCCTGGATGTGGTTGAGTCGCACCGTTTCCTTGGTCTTGTATTCGACCGACGCCTCACCTGGGAGGCTCATATTCGCAGCCTTAGGGTCTCTTGTACCCGCGCCATGGACATTCTCCGTTCCGTGACGTTGAGCGCTTGGGGCGCTGATAGGGCTACCGCCTTACTTTTTTATCGATCCTTTGTTCGCTCGAAGCTCGACTACGGATGCGAGTTTTATGTATCCGCAGCCGAGCGTTTATTGCGGAAGGTGGATTCAATCCACCACACCGGCCTTCGCCTTGCGACCGGTGCCTTCCGCACTTCCCCCATTGAGAGCCTGTTGGTCGATGCTGGGGAGATGCCACTCGCTCTGCGCCGCGTGCAGTGCATCACTCGCCTGTACGCGCGAGCCCGGCGCCTCCCTTAGTCGCCAACAGCTCTCACTGCATCCGCAGCTGATCTCGATGGTGCCTATGCCGCCGAGAGACGCCAGTCATACCCTAAGCCCTTTGGGTTTAGGGCCAGGAAACTCCTTCGAGAGGTAGATATAGCTCTCGGGCCGGTGGCGCCCCGTGTTCTGCCCAGGACGCCACCCTGGAGGGTACCACATTTGGCTATTTGTCGCCACGCCTCTGCTCTCAAAGCTTGTACTGCGCCGGGAGTATTGCGTTCGACCTTTTTGGAGCACACATCGTGTCACGCTGGTACCGTGCCAGTGTATACGGATGGCTCCAAGTCCCAAGAGGGGGTCGGCTTCCACGCCGTATCCCCTCTGTTTGAAGTCAGCGGGGCTCTACCAGGCGCTGCGTCTGTCTTCACGGCCGAGCTGGTCGCAATACACCACTCGGTACGGGAGATTACGCGACGTGCCCGGTTCGGAGACCGGATTGTGATCTATAGCGACTCACAAAGCGCCCTGAGTGCTCTCGGGGCATTGGAATCTCCGCATCCCCTGGTTCGCGAAATCGGTGACGCCACGGTTTTGGCGAGCCGGGCGGATGTCGAGATTATCTTCTGCTGGGTTCCTGGACATGTAGGAATTGCGGGGAATGAGCGCGCCGATGAGGGCGCCAAAGAGTCCGCGAGGACTCTGCGACCGGACCAGCGTTTCGCTCTTCCTCACACCGACTACATGGCAGGAATACGGGCAGCTCTTCGGACTGCTTGGCAAAGAAGATGGAAGACGGTCGAAGGGAACTTAAAGTTGCGTGCCATTGCGCCGCGACTGTTCCCATGGACCTATCCCCCAATGCCGCGGCGGCTTCAGGTTGCTTTCTGTCGTCTCCGAATCGGACACACTCGTGTGACGCATCGCTATCTGATGGAGCGCTCGCCTGCGCCCTATTGCAACGACTGCGTCGTCCCCCAGACTGTTCGGCACATTCTTGTCGAATGTCCCAGTCTGGGTGATTTTCGCGCACGATACCTGTCCCAGTACCGGGATGGGCGGGGTCGCTACCGCCTGTCCCTTGTGCTCGGGACAGATTCGTGCACACTGACTTGTGGACTTGTTGACTTCTTGGGGGAGGCCGGCCTTCTCCCCATTATTTAAGCAAGGTTTGTTTGTTTTGTTTTTTGTTGTTTTTTTGCATTTTTTGTTTTTTGTTTGTTTTTTTTCTTTAGTTGCACGCTCCTGCGCCGGGGGGACCTCTCCCCGACGCACCAGCTTGCTTCCTTTCCCCCTTTTGGGGTGTTTTTTTTTTTTTTCTCTCTTTAATTTCATTTTAAAGTAGCCTAGAACTAGGCCAGTTTTAATACGGCGACTAATGCCCAAGTAGGCAGTCGCCAGATGAGCTCTTTAAAAAAAAAAAAAAAAAAAAAAAAAAAATCACTTCGGCCCTCTCAAACAACTTCTCCTATATTATAGAAAGAATGATGAAATTCATTGCTACCATAGGATTCAAACCAACCCTTCAAGAAGTAGGGTACATGCATTCCTCATATAATAAATGTGAAAAGGTCCATGGGCTAAAACCATTCATCTATGGACAAAAAATGTGTTCGTTCTTGGTTGGGATTCGAAACCACCCTGGGGAAGGTGAACATGAGGAAGAAAACTGATCAAAACCGATTGATTGCGAAGCCTTGAACTACTTTATTTTCCCGGGAGAATTCATTTAGTAGACTCTGTGGGTTACAAAATAAATCTTTGTAAGTCGTCTAAGTTTTATCAACTCATTTAGAACACTTTTGCACCGCTAAATATGAAAAATTCATCCGTTTCTTTAGATCAGGTCAGGTTTTTGTGCCAAGTCGATTTTTACAAAATCCGATCTTAAACTGACTCTATATTTTATTTTTGTGACACATTCGGTTAATATTTATTAATATTTCTCATCTGAAATAGGTTTTTAAGATACAAAACATCGTTTTCTAACATAATTTATTTATTAAATGCTATAAAAATTTATTAATGTATATTGAATAATAGACATTGATAAGGAAAGGTAAATTGGAAATTAGTTCATTATTGTTCAGACTTCAGGACATGAACTTCCGTTTCTTCGAACTCCTAGAATGCTCAGAGGGAGGGATGTCTATCTTCAGAGTCCAACAGTAAACAGCCATCATGAGTGCAACTCAGCGTTCCTGATACCTGGTCTCCATCTCTTTCATGTCTTGATGGAATCTCTTCCCCTGCTCGTCGCTCATTTATCCCAATAACACCATGTAGTGATAAATCAAAAAGGTTGACGTGCTCGAGCAAAACTTTTGTCAGTTTGGGATTCAGCACATCAAAATTATCCTAAATTAGCTAAAAAAAACTTAGACAATAAAGTTGATGCTGGCCAATGTTATACTCGAGAGCTAAATTCAGATCAATTTATGCAGCTAAAGTCGTGCCTCACCACCGGAGAGCAGTTCAGGGATGATAAGTGGAAAACATTAGTCTTAAGGAAGCTTGCAAATGAGGAATGATAATTAAAAGTATCTCCCAACTGATTAATTGTACTATAATTAGCCATTAAGAAAGAAAAAAACAAAAGATCCGAAATTGGTAAGGTCAAACAGAGTAGAGGTAGCTAATGAGAGCGAAAAAGATGAAACGAATAATTGGAAAAGACAAACGTTGCAAAATATAACTATAGAAAAATGATTGGACTTTATTAAGAAAAATATCTGGTCAGAGCCGTAAGGGTCCGCCCAATCCCTCATTTTACTAAAGAAGCGAAGGACGAGAGAACAGATTGGATTTTATTGATAGAGGAAGACTGTCTCAGTATCACTGGAGACAATTCTTCATTTTAAAACTCAAAGAAGGAATTTAAATACGCTGGTAAATCATCCTAAAAGAATAGACAGAGAAAGAAAAAGCAAAGAAGGAAAAACAAATGAACATGACACATAAATAAGCAAAGTTATGGAAACATTGGAATTTGGGAAACATTGTGGAACCCATGTTTGCTCTGAAAGGTAAAAGCATCGCTATGCCTCTGAAAGAGGAGTACTTATCACTCATATATTGACCCTATTTTCAAAGGTGTTCTTTACCTATCCCTGGTATTTATAACCGATGATTTTTTTCACTCCTCTTTTTTATCCTCGATTTATTGGCCACATTTCTTTTAATATGTTCTTTTCTTTCCCTAAAGTGATTGGCCTCGTTGGAGGTGAGGGCATACAGGAGAAATCAAAGAAACGAGAAGAGTAAAAAGGAATAAAGAAATGACGATTTTTATGGCCCCCCGGGGCATTAAAATTCGGGACCGAAAGAGTAACTTAAAACTCCAGGAGGAGAGGATCAAAGAGAAACTAAAATGCAAACTCAATCTGCTCTTCGGGGTCTGCGTCCTCAATATGACCCGGTCTCTTGAGGGTCAATAATGGGTCGTGCGTTAACTTGCGTGTAGGTGAGATAAAAAAATAGAGAAATGGCGGAAAAGGTGAACAAAGAAACGATCTGCAATAATGAAAAAAGTAAAGAAGGACAAAGACTGAAAGAGCAAAACACTTCACCCCTGGATAGTGAGATTGGATGCCCATATTATAATCCTCCATAGCCCGGCGCCACGTCCCGAAATGTACGAACCTTATAAGGACGTTCATGATGTTATTATTGCAATGAAAAGTAAATTAGGCGCCCATGAACTGAAATAAAGGTAATTATAAGGATTGGTTCTCAACTCCCCACCTCCTGAAAATTTCACAAAACCTAAAATGGTTGAAGTCAAATACCCAAACGAGGGACAGCTGTCCCCTTTCTTGTGATGTCTGCTGGAGAAGAGGGTAGAGCAGTGAGGACACTTGCTGTGATATACAAAAACATACCTTAACTTTATTCGGTGCGGCCGAAATAATCTCGTTTGCCGTTCCATTCTTCAATCACATCAAAATTGAATTAAGAACCTACACAGATGTAGGTGAGGAGATAAATTAACGTAGCTCATACACAAGAGTAGGCTCCCTATGTACATTTGACCTACATCATGTTGGCATTTGTGGACACGTGTTTTCAGGTATCTATTGAAAGTATAACTTCATTGGCGTCCTTGCCATCATCTTTCCTTTCGCTCATCTATCACCAATCACCTCATTCGATACAGCCACAACACTCAGGAGTTTTATACAGTACTCGTGGTCTCGAGGGAATAAATTTCGCTTTTACCTTTCCACTGACCTCTATCATGGTAGTAATTCATGGTCGTACTCTGGAGTTTTCTGCTCGTATGTACAAATTTATATTCCTCTATTTTTAAAATTCAACCTCGGTAGTTTTGCATGAAGTTTGTAAGCAACATAGCATCCTTACTTTTTTACAACTCTTTTTCAACTTTTTCCCCTTCCCTTCCTTAAGCATGATTTGTTTGCCACATGTACCATTCTGTCTACCATGCAGCAATTTATGGCAGTTCAGATGTTTGGCAATTGATTAAGGGTTCTGAATGGTTCTCACTTCAGGGCGATCGATCTAAAATAGATTGGTAAAAATCGAGCCCCGTTTTTTCAGGTTGAGGGAGTGAAGGAGGTTCCCATTTGCTAGATTAGGGTCCCTTCATGCAGCCATCATGGGAGCTGCATCATATTTTCATGGCCACCAGTCACACTCCCAAAAGAGTTCTTTCTTATCATGGCCGCGATGAAAGTCACGTCCCGCATGAACAGTTCCTTGAGTTTCCATAGAAACATGTGATAACGGTGATGCGGGCAGATTTGCGGTAGCCAAGTTGTAGTATCACAACAGGTTTACATGGAAACTAACGGAACTATTCAAAAGAGACTATCCGTGCGGGGTTTAGGTGTACCATAGACAACCATGCTGCAGCTGTGCCCCCACCCTCCCTCAACGCCGACATATGGTTATACGGCTGTATATCTTCCTCACAGTCTCACTTCCTCCTCTTTCACCATTTTTGCTTCTTATTCGTATGTGATAACTAACAACAACAACCTCACGTGCTCTCCTGACAACCTTACTACTGCGAAAGTCTCGTCTCATTAATTTCCTGAACTCTGTTTTAGCGTGACGTCACCTCCCTTGCTTGAGGACTGTCCTGGCGTACTGTGCCAAAATCCTGCATCGCTCATTTTCTTTCATAGTCTAATTCACGCGTGTTTTTTACTCAAGCTTATGGTATGCCTCCTTCCGAAACCCGTGAATAGCACTTATTCCATCAATGAGCGTTCACTCGATTAATTGTTATTTATTAATTTATGTTCTTCCAATGGGCAATTTTTGTTTCCTCTATTAATGGATTTGCTTAAAATGCTTATTCACCGTGCATTCTTTTATACTGTCCTTTTTTGTTATAAATAAACTACCGTCAAAAAATTTGAGTTCCCCCTCCACAAAAAATAAAAGGAGGGAACTGCAACCTCCCCTCGTTCGAAATACCTTAAGGCATTAATTTGAGTCCCCTCAAAAACCATTCCAAAATTTGTCGAGGGAGACGAGACAAATTCTGTTTTAGCCCCAAATCAATTTATGTTCGCAGTTTTGAATTTATGATCCTCATGTACGATTTAGTGCACACACACATAGGATTCTGAATTATTAGATTTATCTCACTCCTTTTCATCCACGATCTTTTATTGTCGGTCTTTTTCTCTCTCTTCTTCTTTCCTTCCCTCGTTCTTTACTGTCCCATATAAGATTAATTTTCCTTTCTCTGCCAACTCACAAGAATGCTAGCCCTTATTAAAGTCACATGGCAGGTCAGGGGCCATACTAGTTGCCCATACTTCAAATACTTTCATCTTTTGGCCATGCAAACCATATACCTTACATACATTTCCATTTCTCCTTACTCCATCTCTTTCTTTACAAATTGTTTACAAAACATTTGTGCTGGAGTTGTTGTGATCGTATTTTGACCTTCTTTTAACAACAAATACAAAAAATTGCTTCAAAATTTTTAAAAAATGCAGGTCCTGTCTCGGATATATGTAATCCTTAAACTTTTTTCCCCGTGTGATATGCAATCTTTCTTTACCATTGCTTTTCTTCCGTACTTTCTTTTCTGTTCTTTCTTCTACATATGAAAGAAAACCTTTAATTGCTCGGGGGCGATTGAAAACATCCCATTTTCATTCTTGTTGGAGGCAAACGCGTTGTCTGTTTTCTTACTTTACCAAGGAAATGAGAAAAGGGAAGGAGTGGATAAAGAGGGATAATAAAGACAAGAAGAGACAAACAATAGTAAAATTCTTGATTGCCATTCTAAGAGGGGAGGAGAGAGGGCTTGATTTTAAATTAGCTGATTGTTTGAGGGTAAACCGAGTGGCAATCAAGAATTTTACTATTGTTTGTCTCTTCTTGTCTTTATTATCCCTCTTTATCCACTCCTTCCCTTTTCTCATTTCCTTGGTAAAGTAAGAAAACAGACAACGCGTTTGCCTCCAACAAGAATGAAAATGGGATGTTTTCAATCGCCCCCGAGCAATTAAAGGTTTTCTTTCATAGAAGAAAGAACAGAAAAGAAAGTACGGAAGAAAAGCAATGGTAAAGAAAGATTGCATATCACACAGGGAAAAAAGTTTAAGGATTACATATATCCGAGACAGGACCTGCATTTTTTAAAAATTTTGAAGCAATTTTTTGTATTTGTTGTTAAAAGAAGGTCAAAATACGATCACAACAACTCCAGCACAAATGTTTTGTAAACAATTTGTAAAGAAAGAGATGGAGTAAGGAGAAATGGAAATGTATGTAAGGTATATGGTTTGCATGGCCAAAAGATGAAAGTATTTGAAGTATGGGCAACTAGTATGGCCCCTGACCTGCCATATTACTTTAATAAGGGCTAGCATTCTTGTGAGTTGGCAGAGAAAGGAAAATTAATCTTATATCAACTCTTCGCCATCGATTAATCTAAACTATTGTTTAATGAGTTGTCCTCGAGGGAAACAAGACAAACTAATCGCTCTCTAACAGGAGCCTCACTAGAGAAAAGCTGCGAATAAATTCATTAAAAAATAAAAGAACGACTCAAACATCTTTAAATCTTTTCTCTCGTAGGTAAATTAAAGTGAATTGAGCGCATCGTTTTCAGAGGCTCTGGTAAGGGATTATGCTTTGAACGGAAGAACAAAGGCGCTCGCTGATAAGTCCCAGTAGAGCACCAGCATACCTCATCAAATTGCCATTAAGACAATTCGTCTCATTTTATTTCTTTTGTTTGTTATTTTTTTCGTTTGAATTTTTCTTCCAAGAGCAGAGTTTTAATGAAATTTAGGAGGCCCGGGTGGAGAGGTCGATTTTGATGAATAGGTCATATGGGATCTGCCATTCCTTCTGTAGGTAGATCTTGTGCATCTGATTCGTTTTGAATGATTGGTCTGTTCATTTATTAGCTATCTCACTCAAAAGATAAATATTTCTGGTTTATTCAGTTAAAAGAGGCCTGCTTCTTTGTAGAACAGTTTACCACATATTTAGACTTCTGTAACTTTACCACTTTCTATTTAAATGAAATGGAAATATGTCGGGTGGAGATACCTTCCCTTTGAAATTCCCATTAGAAGAAAATGTGATTTATACTTTTCTCAGGCTAAGGTTTAAATAGGTACTTAAAAATATTGTTATAAACAGAAAATTTCTACTGCCGTGTGTCTCTTTTTTGGGCCATAATAAGATGTGTATTAATGTAAAATTTCCTATTCTAATGTTTATTAGATGTTATAATCAGGCTAAAATAATAATACTTTTCTTCATAGACTCAATATATTTCACAAACGATTCTCAGGTAGATTATTGACATATGTGGCAGAAAGAATCTGCTTTCCATTGTTTAAGTTATAACGCTAGGATATTAATCAACAACCATCCATTCCATATATCTCTTACTAATAGTTGGAATATTTTGTCTCCCACAGGATCTGTTTTGGGTCCCTTGCTATTCTTAATTTATATTAATGATCTTGACATAGGTATAAGTAGTGACCTGAGTAAATTTGCTGATGATACTAAGCTAGGTAGGGCCATTAGGGCTGATTCTGATGCTGTTGTAATGCAGGAGGAATTGACCATTCTGTCCAATTGGGCCGAGAAATGGCAAATGAAGTTTAACATAGACAAATGTAGTGTACTTAGTATAGGTAGAAATAATCCATTGAATAGTTAGAAATTAAATGGGAGAATTTTAGGGAGGACCGATTGTGAGAGGGACTTGGGTATTTTGGTAAGTTCAGACCTTCGTCCTAGAAAGCAATGCCTAAATGCTAAGAATAAAGCTAATAGGATACCGGGATTCATTAGGAGGAGTGTAAGCAATAAGAGTGCTGAAGTCATTCTAAAACTGTATCTGGCGCTAGTTAGGCCTCATCTAGACTATGCAGTACAATTTTGGTCACCATATTATAGGAAGGATATTGATTTGCTTGAGTCTGTGCAGAGAAGGATGACAAAGATGATTGGTGGGCAAAGGAACTTACCTTATGGTGAAAGGCTCAGAAAACTAAATCTACATACATTGGAAAGGAGAAGAGTCAGAGGGGAATTGATTGAAGTCTTCAAATGGGTAAAAGGATATAATAAAGGGGATCTGGGTAAGGTTCTTATATTTAGTGAACATGACAGGACACGTAGCAATGGATTTAAGCTTGATAAGTATAGGTTTAGGAAGGAGATTGGGAGGAATTGGTTTACAAATCGTGTGGTAGATGAATGGAATAGGCTCACTAGACATGTGATAGAAGCTTCCTCTCTGGGTAGTTTTAAGAATAGATTAGATAAATATATGGATGAAACTGCTAGATGGGACTAACTTTTTTTTATGTACATATGTATATATTTTTCTAAGGATTGGGGAGATTATATTTTGCGGTTGCATGAATAGACATAATCCTCTGGATGCATTTTATGTATATTGTAGATTAGATCTGACGAACTCCTGTAAAGGGTGACAATGTTGATGACTTTTCTCTGGTAAGAAATCTGTTTTGTGTTGACTGGAACAGGAGCTTTCAAGTGTAGGCCATGAATGGTCTTTTGCAGTCTCCTTCTTTTCTTATGTTTGTCTTATGTTCTTATTAACACAGATACGATATCCATACAAATTTATTGCTGTATCCGTATAACAGCACATATCTGACGTGTATTTAATGGGACACCAGCATTTTATATTAACATCCGAAAGAACATTGTAAGCTGTCTCGGCCATTTAGCCAATGATTGTTTATAAAGGATGGCAACGACCATTTATAAAAATATATTCCTGTCCCCTCTATAAACTACCTATTTTAACTCCTGTTCAAATGGCAACCATTTTTCTGTTAATTTATGATTGTTTGATTTTGTGAAACAATGTTAACGCCCTATTTTTATTTCTACTTATTTAAACTGATGATTATTAATTTTCATTTATTCATTCGTCAATTCACTATTCCCTCAATTACGCTCAACTTTAATTCTACATCAATCATAAGCGTTTTTTTCAAAAGCATTGCTGTGTTTACAAGGATTTAGTCAGTTAATAAGTTAGAGTTTAATTTTCCAAGTAAACCACTTCGAGAGAGACGACTATCTACTAAGTAAGAAGAATACGCGAACACCCTACACCAATTAATTGGTAAGTAGTCTGGTGTAACTCCACATTAATCTTAACCGAAAAACGATATATATATATATATATATATATATATATATATATATAGATATATATACATTGCTCGACAAAAGTTTAGGCCGAGTTCGTGTCAGACAAGTTGCAGCATGATAAAAGTGTCATAAAAATATTAATATTACCCTAAATACTTTGTTGGGCATCCTATGCGTTTCTTGACATCCCTCAGGCGTCGTGGCATGGACATAGCAAGATCATGTAGCTTCTGGGTAAGTATAGCATCCCAACAAGCCCTAATTTCCTTCTCCAGCTTGGGGAGAGTGCTGACGTCCTTCCTTTGTAACAGCCTCGTTTTTCCCATAATAAGGCTAAAAACACTCCCAACTACAAAAACCCAGTCACAAAATGGCGTCGGTCAGGAGAACCCACAAGCACAGTCCCTTCACTACCGCGGACAAGCCGACACTGAGCACGTGCTGGCAGGCTGAGCGGGGAAACTGAGGGATGTAGTGACGTCATGCAGCTGGCCCAAACTTCTGATTAAATTAAATCACCCTCATCTATACCATTCTTTTTTGAACATAAGTTTAGTCCACCCCGCTCACTCGGCCTAAACTTTTGTCGAGCACTATATATATATATATATATATATATATATATATATATATATATATATATATATATATATATATATATATATATTAGGAATATGAAGACCCAGGTTATTACAGTAATCATTTATTGGCCGGACGTTTCGGACCTTCACTAAGACCATCTTCAGCGACTGTGTCGACTAATGAGAAGAGGAAGGAATATTAACGATAACAGTTAGAAGAATGCACTAAATAATGGCTAAAAAGCGGATGGACACAAGTTAAAATAATAAAATTGACAATTATTGAGATTAAAATAAAAACAAAAAAAAATATATAGAATTAATTAATACTATCCAGTGTAATTTTAAAAAAATAATAGAAAGAAGTGAAGTTATAACATAAACTGACTTTAATATCAAATATTAATGTTAACTGAAGTAAACAATAAAATAACCTATTATATTAAATTATAAAAAACAACAAAAAAACCGAAAACAAATTAGAATGAATTAAACAGAGTGACTAACCTTTATCGTGGGAGTTGATAAATCAATTAACTAAAGATATAAAAACTACTAACGAGATTTGTTGGTTGGTTATATAGTGAATAATTTAATTCAGGAGGAGTAATTATTTAGGTTTGAATTTATTTTATTGATGTACAGTGACTCTAAGATTTTCAAATCGAGAGAAGTTAAGGCTGAAGATTATATAGTAAATGAATCAGAATTAAGAGGATGATGGTGATACTCAGAATATTGCCTGGTGGAAGAGGCTTCAGGTTTAGAGATGGGAATACCAGTCCTATGAGACAAACCAAAGGGCTTCGCGATCCTGCAGTTAAATTGTAAGCCAGTTTGGCCTACATAACGACTGTGGCAGGTCGTACATGTATAATTGTAAATTATACAGGATCGCAAGCGCAAAGGTATTGGCTCCTTATGGATGAAAAAGGAATTTAACGATACAGGGTTGGAGTTTATACAAATGAATTGGCATTGAGGGAAATGGTTGTTGAGGGTAGAGAGAAGGAGTTTGTTAAACTCTGATGTCAAATGCTCGAGATAGGGTAGTCTAATGAAAACCTTCTGTTTAGAAACAGTAGTAAGAAAAGGGTCGAGGATAGTATATTTTGGAGATAAATTTGGATACTAACTAACTGGTCGAAGATGAAATCGGGGTAATAATTAAATTTGAAGAAATCCTTTAAATTAGTCAGTTCTTCATGACACGATATCCAGTTAGAACATATATGGTAGGATCTAAAAATTCGGCTTTTAATACTGGATAATTTAAACTGACTGGGGGAGCTACTAAAAAAATGTGTATCCAATCTAGTGGTGGTAGGTTTCTGTAAATGTATCCAGCATTAAAAGCCGAATTTTTAGAGCCTACTATATATGCTCTAACTGGATATCATTCTTGTTCTGTTAACACTCGCTTTCAAGAGCGGTAGTGAAATTTTCGCCTCCCGTAAACGCGAGCATCACTTTTGTCTTGCCCTTTTTTGTTTATGGGAGTTAAACATTTATTTTTTTACGTGATTTCTCTCATTCCTTTCTCGATCACGATCCTTCGGTAAGCCTAACTAAGCTTGATTATTATTTGAGTATCTTTTGGAGTCAAATACAAGATTAACGCCACCTTTTCCCTCACTCGTGGGACTTGAGGGACCTCTCCAAAATATCCGCGTCATTTTTAACCTTTCAAACTGGTGACGTCCTTCCTCTTCTGGGATTCCTCATCCTCGCCTATAAAACTGGGTTACCTCCTACCTTTAACCTTATCCTCCCATGAGGCTCTGTCTAGAGGTAAGAATTTAACTTCAGACCATATTTCAGCTATAATAACATCATTGTTTAAGGTAAACAACTCCAACAATGAAATAGCTCTCCTAACCGGATTGATCCTGTGTAGCATTCATAAGTGGATGCTGAAAGCACACAAGACTGGTACCACTGAACTACCGTTTCCCAGAAAGATGCCAGGGAAGGGGGGGGGGGGCACCTCAGACCTCTTTGAGTTCTGAGGTGTCTTATAATTTAGAACCTTTTCGGCTATCACGGGGTCAACAAACTTGTGGTATGGAAGAAGAACGTTACTGGTAGCAAGGAGAGGTATTCGGAGCTGCTCTGCAACCACATGGAGGAGTGTTTTTATCCTTGCCAGAGTGAGGTATTTATGCAGTACGGTACACCTACGCACACAGATAAGCTTATTAGGAAGTGGAACATATCTGTCGCCTTGGACTGGTCGGATAATAGCCTGGATTTGAACCCTATTAAGAACCTCTGCTTCATCATGAAGAGGGATCTACGGAACCACTACACGTCCGCGGTACCAAGCCCATTTATCATCACGAGTTTTTGAGCATTTTTGAGCCCTCCTTATCCCAGTACCTCGCGGAGAGAGTCCATAATCATCTCCAGGATTGTATAAAGGAGGAAGGACACCTCACCAAGTAGTAATCACTCTGTCAATACTCGATAACAATTTTACCTTTTATTGTTAAGACCGTGACCCCCTGGACTATTATGTATGGGGCGTGGACGGGAGAGAGAGGCGAACGAGTCTCAGTTCACCACCAAGGTAGAAATAGATCCGGGATAACCCGTTTTCCAACCATTTAAACAGAGGGAAAGTTGGAAAGGCCTGCAGTAAGTTCAAAGGCCGCCAGAATGCCGTGGTTGAGGCCAACGGCGATTTCATTGGATAAAATGAAAGTGCAATCATTCAAGTTTTTAACATTGGTAACTTTGGTAAATATAAATACATTTAGGATAAATTTGACGGGTTGCATAAAAAAACTCGAAATATCTCAGCTTGAAATAAATGTATTTTAAAATATTTGAAAATATCGACTAGATTATTGCTGTGAGATAACAGTTTACTAAAAGTAGCCGCCCTCAACTTCCACTACGGCCTTAAGGAGGCTCCGAAACCTGGCGCATGCTTTCCTTATTGTATCCCTGAGAAGTTCCTCGAACACCTCCTTGACCTTGACTACCAGGTTGGCCTTGGGGTTCTAGGCAGCGTGATTGGTGTCATTCTCAACTGCGGCACACACATATTAATCTATGGGATTATAATATTGATACCTAAGAGGCCAGGAAGTGGGGCCGGTGAAGTCGTCAAAATTCTCAGACAACTCCTTCTGACTCTCTCCGGAGGTTGAGCCTTCTAGCAATAACCCTCTCCAGAAATTCCTCATAGCCATCTGAATTGAGCCTAAGACCCTGCTCAAGCATGTGGGGCGTAATAGCGTCACGCCTCATTGGAGACACACTCACAAACCACTACAGTTCGGGGGAACTTGGTCTTCATGATACGTGAAACGTTACATAAATTGTAGGCAAGCCATCTTTTTTTTTTTTGGGGGGGGGGATGGGGGGGCTGTACAACTTGTCCTTGCACAAGTTATTTTCATATGAGAAGAACCAGATCGTCAGCGACTCAAAAAAATGGTTTAAGAGATTCTTTGCTTTTGTCAAACGGTTCTCCTTGGCTTTGGCTGTCAAAATTTGCCCCTTGCGCCTCTTGTACGAGTAGTCGTAGGAGCAGTCAGAATACCTGGTATGTTCCTTTCTGCTGGCCACGGCTTCGTCGTCTCCGTTGCAGTCTTTATAGTGTTAACGAAGTATTAAGCGCCAGCCATTATGATGCAGGTAACTCTTTTCCAATATTAAGACGGCTTCCAGTTCCCCATGTCAGATAACTTCATCTCAACTAAAACTTTATTCTGTATGATATCCAACGCCGTTGACCGTTTACCGATATATTAAAATATTTCAGAAGAAAAAGAGACAAGAATCGTCAAATTTAGACAAAATACAAAACTCTCCTCTCTCTCTCTAGACTGAGAGACAGAGAGAGAGAGAAGGAAAGAGAAAGAGAAGAGAGAGGCAGGGACAAACAACAGAGACAGACATAGTGATAGAGAGAGATTGAGTTTTATTAATAATATTATCCCTTTTATCGGCGACAGCCATCGAAATTGCAAGAAAGGAGAGCGAGAATAATAAATACAGACTTACACTCTTCATCTTTTCCAAAAGAATTGTTTTCACCAAACTTAAAATTCAGCAACATAACTTTAGATTGAATCTTCCGTAATTTAAACTAAAGCTGAAATCTCGCAAGCTCCTCAACATTAAATGTAAGAAGTCAGATGAAAGACTTGACTTTTTCCTAGCTACTAAGTACCTCCAGAGTACCCTCATGACTCTTCTTATAAAATAACACGAAGTGCAAGTCGTAATTAGCGCTGCTATTAAAAAAAAAAAACACTTCCATCATCACGTGCAATTGCCGCTCTCAAAAATGGTTACCCTTTGTTTGCTTCTGGTGGGATTGGAGAAACTGGGAGGTAGACTGGTTCCGTTTTCTGATCCAGTTCGTTACTGTTTTCATAAATTGATCCGGAGTTAGAATTCGTCAAATAAGGCGCTACTTCACAATGGGACCTAATTTGGTTTGGTAAAAATAAGATAAAATTAAATTTTTTAATGAGGATAGATTACAAGAGTCAGTTTTAGATTTCCTTTCATCTTTAGCAGCTGGAAGTGAGGAGGTGAATTAGAGATGAAGAAAATCGGGGGCGGGGGGAATGAATGGAAAGGGGAATAATAAATCTCGATTCTCTCCCTCCATTCCCAGTTCCCAGAATTTCCCTATAGATTCAAACATCTACTCTCGATAATATCGACCCCTGGCAACAAGACGCTTAAATGATGCACTCACATAGACGAATAAACACATATTCACACGTATATTGCACATCTACTTATATGTACGATCACCTCTGAAAAACTGTCGTCACTTGATTCGTCTTTCCCTTCGTGCACCATCTCCCGTTCTACGTTACGTACGCGTATATTCTTGTTTGTCTGGTGTCTTCATGTGATAAAATCGATCCATGGAAGCGATGATACAGCAATTTGAGAAAGGGACATCCGGATATCCCGACCAACAGAATCTAAAAATGACATTATACCACCATCATTTTATTTTCTTCTTCATTCTATCTGACAGAAAGGCAGAAATTTGTGCAATTCCCTCTAAAGACAAATTTCGATTGACTGGCATTTTTATACCACACAGTTATACTACACCGGAAGACTGAAACATCTATATGGACGAGTTAGATGAGTATATGGGAGCAGAGGTTATCGTGGTTTTTAAGATGTATTAGGACAAATTACATACTGTAATGTCAATTTGTGAATATATATGTGTACATGATTTTTGACAAGCCATTGATGGTGATGCCTTTTTAATCAGTTTGGATGCTGTTGACTCGGATGACCCCTAACAGGCCCTTATGGAAATTTTGTCATACGCTGAATTATGTTATGGTATATGCTATGTTAAGGAAGTGTACCCAGACCTCCTCACAAAACAATTCGATCACCCATATGGCGAAAAATACACCTGGGGAAGACTCAATCTCCAGATTGTAAACTCATGACCACTGCATCATGTTACACAAGCAAACATGATTAGTAATATTCAAATATGAAAATTTCCTGAACATAATTGAAAAAAAGACTATGACAGATATTATGATGTACAGTGGGCCACAAATCTTACAATACACTGTTAGAAATGAAAATTTACATACTTTAAGGTAAAGCAGATTAATGAAATTTACAACGCACGTGGAACTTTATGGAATAAATACAATGTAAGGATAAGAAAAGCAAAATGGTGAAGAAGAAATTTGAAAACGCTAAAGTTTTCAACACATTCATACGAATACATATACATAAATAGTTTGCATCTACAAAACGTCTCATTAAAAACTAATCCTCATTTGTTCCCAAACATTTAGAATGTTCTAAACTAAATGAGAAGTCTCTTTCGTCATCGAATAAGGTTACTGCGTCAGCCCTTACAAGATAGTCGTACCGTTAACATAAGACGCAACTGGAAGTCACGTAATTTACTTAATCGTTTAGAAGGAATTGAAACTCATGGTCCAGAATTGAGAGGCGCGTAACTTATCTGACTTGAAGAAAATATGTTAGGAAGAATGGAACAAAGTTCGCACCTGTAGAAAGATCATAGGAGAATACTCAAAGCCTCTGAAAGCTGTAATTGACAAGGGTTATGCCATCAAGTACTAAACCATGTTTATATAAATGTGGTGTAAACTTTTGTGTTGTCAAATTTCACTATTGTCCTTAAGAATTTTTTCTTATTCACCATTTTGCTTTTCTGATCCTTACATTGTATTTATTCCATAAAGTTCCATGTACGTTGTAAATTTCATTAATCTGCCTTACCTAAAAGTATGTAAATTTTCATTTCTAACAGTGTGTTGTACGCTTTTGAGGCCGACTATATACATATAAATCATTTGGCGAATACTTACATGAAAAATGCCTCAGATGCTGTTTTGAGGTCTTTAATATTTGTTGTATAACTTACATATGCCTACGATATACGCAATCATAATTTTATTTATTAAATATCGATATTTGTGACCGACAAAACTAAAATAAAAGTAACTGAAATTGCGAATAAAAAGTAACCAATATAAGGTATAAACATATTTGTTCAGTGTCCAATTAAATGGCTATTAAATTATCTATAGATAAGCATAATTGCAATATAGTCTTAAAACTAAGGAGATAAAGGCACCATGTTTGACACAATGTTGTAATAGTGTAGGAAGCGTTGTAGGTGTCATTTTAAGGAAGTACGTACTACACATCTTCACCTATTTTCACCAGTTCCTCCTTTACATACCTCCTTACAAATCTTAATAGTTGAAATGTCTACGTTAGGGATTTTTGTGTTTTTTTTTAATAATAACAACGATAATAATAATAACATACTGCAGGGTTGTACTAAAGTCTGGACACATCGGAAATATCACAATGGTTTCCTCATGACTTCTTTTTATGAGGTATGTTAAAAGAGAAGGTGCAGTAGACCATAACCCCTTCCTCCCACCCATGACTTTTTTTCTGGAGCATGCTAGAAGGAAGCGTAATCAATGAAAATTAAAGACACCCGAGAGAACCGGGCATCATAAATGAAGGTGCTCAAATTGACGCAAATCTGAAACAAATGAATGCATCGGATGAATCTCGCAAAGTGCATACAACTTCGCATCACAAATGGTCGAAATGACATTAAGTATATTATTTATTAAAATTTCAATTAAATAAAATATAGTCAAATTAAATAAAATGTAGTTCATTTTTCTATTGAAAATATCCATTTTACCTATGTCCAGACTCTAGGGACACCCATTTCCATCTCCTCCCAAATATAGTTCGTGCTCACTAAAAACCCCCAGCTCATTTTTGCCCAAAAGAAAGAAAGTTGTCTCAAACAACTATACAAACGGGTTTATAAGAACCATTGGAATGGTAGGAGCGATACCAAGATAGGGATAAGTTGGTGCAGATTTTTTCGCATCTAATGACTTCTAATAATTTCATAATTAATTAATTAATTGCGCCATTCCTCCCTTTCAATTGCGAACGATATTATGATTGGCTATGTGCTATCTTTTGGATGTGATGAATAAAAAAATTAGTCACCCCTATTTTTAATTCCAACTTTTATAAAATTAAGTTAACCCTCTATAAAATTATTTACTGCAGAGTTTGTATGCGTATGATTGCTTGCTAAATCAAGAATTTGATATACAGGTTACAACAACCATCAATCAAGCATGAAGGCGATCTTTTATTGTTTGGGAGTATGAAGTACCCAATACAATTGAGGTGTTAGTAACATCAATTTAGAAATTTGCATTTCGATAATTGAAGAAGAGTTTATACCATTAGTTCCATGTGCGCTAACTGAAAAGTAAAAAAAATTCAGTTCATAGAAGATGGTTTAAATACTACATAGAAGAAGAAAGAATAGAAGCGACCAAATCACACGAAATAGCTTTCTTGCCCATGACATCACCACTGACGTGAATGCCATAAGCTAATTGAAGCGAAGCAAGAGAAGACATTACGTTAAAAATCCCAAATATGTTAAAACGATTAGAACTGATTAATCTTTTCCTCATAAAATATTTCAGGACTTAATTAAAGAGTGTTTTAAGACCCGTCATCGTTTAATGGTATTAAAGTATAATATAAATTTGAAAACATATTCTTAAATATTCAGAAGATTAGTAAAACGTGTCATACCCGCCCTGCCAAGTTTGGAGACCTATGTAATAATCACCTCATTACCACTCGCCAATTATTTTATTAGTGGATACCATTTGGAAGACTGTCACTCCTCTTCCCTATTTAAGGGGAGGCCTCTGGAAGGCTTTTACCGAGGCCTCATCTAGATTTCTGTTTTGGTTCAAGATAAAACTCGAGCTTAAGATTTCGTCTTGATTGATTCGTAGTTTGAGGGAGAAGCCATTGAATAACACCCGGATTCTGTATTGAGAGAATTGAATTAGAAAAAAAACTACTGGTAAAAAAAGGAACACATAAGAAGCTAAATGGTAAACTGACATACAAGTACTCAATATACCAAATTGTTAGCAGATAGAGAGACGGAGGGATCTTTCTCTCGGCCTCTCTATGCATCAACGATCTGGATTCTAGTAAGCTATTTACAATTAACAAAAAATCAACGCGTGAAAATGGATGGAAATTCGAAGACAAAAGATTCTCCCCAAACGCTAGTGGTAATTACTTTTCGTATTGGACTTGACTGCCAGAACTTGTTGTGAAATTACAAGCGTCGAGAGATTTAAAAATAGCGTAGACAAAATTATACGTACGCTATCGCTTTAGAACATTACTGTAAAGTTATTGAGACAACTCGTTTGTATGGAACTAGCCAAACAAATATGGAAATCTCAATAAGTAGGCTGTAAGGCCTTTGAGATTTGCCTACTTCCTTGTAATTCTTTGCATTTCATCTGCCTCTCCCCCTCTCTCTCTCTCTCTCTCTCCCTCTCTCTCTCTCTCTCTCTCTCTCTCTCTCTCTATATATATATATATATATATATATATATATATATATATATATATATATATATATATGAGGTGGACCATTTGTGTACCTGCGGATAACCTTTACCTCAATTTCAATTATGGCATATTTAATGCTCTTTATTTTCGTCTTTGTAAGGATCCATTACCTGTTCAACCCTGAGATTGCCTTGCGTTAGTTCATTGGCTGCAATTCCTTTAGACTTTAGGAAACGTAGACGATATCGTGAGTAAAGCTATCCAGGTTTTTAGATCTCCCATGAATTCTAATTCTCTTTTGTTCCTATCTAAGTTCTGAAATTTCCATAAGAAACCTTGTCTTTTTTTATTTTCTGATGACTTAGCTTCAGCCTAAATGACTCCTTTTTGTTTTTAATGATACTATTTACTAACAGAAAGATAGTGTTGCTATGAGTCTTTTATGTCACTCTTGGAAAATAAAATGATACTGGAATGTCCCAAAAAATTCCGACCAAATTTTATCGCAGCTTTGTTGACGATTCTTTCAATATTTTTGATGGCATTACCAAAACAAATAGATTCCACCAGTATATTAATTCACTCCACCCTAACATAAAATTCATTATGGTGGTTGAACCAAATGCATCCCTCCCCTTTTTTAGACAAAAATATTATGAAAATACCAGACGGAATTTCCATGTCATTTTATCGTAAACAAAACTTCAGTCAACTGGGAATCAATTTATTCTCCTTCTGTGATTTTTCTTCAAACTAAGGCCTATTACGACAGTACTTTACAGAGGATACCATCTCTGTCATCTTTTGAAAATATGCACAGTTTTGCTTCCTAATGAACTTCTTTTTTAATAACAGCTCCTTCCCCTTTCCTTAATAGAAAAACAAATTTCCAAGTTTCTGTCGCTAAAATTAGCCCCACAGACCCGCCTTTATGACCACAAAAGATACAAAATATTTTTTAGTCCACGATACGAGACCTTTAAATTCAGAATTTAAAAGGAGGGCACTAAATTACTGAAATCTGCCTATCTAAACACTAATTATCGCATCACGTTTTTTAACAATAAAACAATTTCTTTTTTCTCTCCCCAAAACAAACTCCCGTGAATTGAGCCGTGGGGTTGTCTACCAATTCACTTGTCTGCATTGTCTCTGTGGAACATATTTAGGCAGAACTATTCGTTCACTCCGGGCAAGGTTTTGCTTCCAGAAAAGAGAATTCGGTGATTCGTTCCCACGCTATTAAATGTAAGACAGAATCTCACTCAATGATTTTAAAATAATCGATTCTCATAAAAAGAAAAGATCCCTCAGAATCTTGCAATCAATTCAAATAAAAAATAAGCGCCTCACTCTTAACTACGACTCAATTTCAGTTCCACTTCAAATTCTACAACTCACCCACAGTCAAACCTGTTCTAGTTAAGTTCCTCCCTAAGCTCTTTCACTTTAGTGTCAGATCTCTGTGACTGAAGATAAGTCTTCCACAGTGAATTGTTTTTTCTCCCTTTTATATAGTGTTTATTATATGAACTTCAATCCAGCCTACATATAGTCTTTATTTTAAAATTTCTTGTCACATTTTATATATATATATATATATATATAGTGTGTATGTTGGGTCATGCCTCACTTTTTCCGTTCAAGCTTTTGCTTTGGCCTTGTTCCTGTAACGTTCAGAGAATTGGATCGGTGTTTACTAAGGGGAAAGCATTTTTATTGACAAGATTGCCATGTACAAAGAGAGGAATTTTCAATTCTTAGTTCACCGCAACACCTTTTGTGCAATCTCCAGACAATTACTGTATAAAATTAGAGTTACTTCTCAAAGAAAAATGTTTTTCATATTCTATTTACTTCTGACAACCAAACATATAAATCCAAACAATAACAAAATGACATTTAAGCCAACTAACCAAATATTGCCTTTTTTCTCTTTGGCATTTAATGCATCGAAACGTGAACTGGTCAATCATTTCCAAGTGTTGATAAAGTTCACTTTTTATCGAGCAGAAACCAAAATCACAATTTACGTGATGATCAGATCACGACTTGGGTTACTTGAAGAGATTGTTCCTTTGTTTCGCGCCATTACATTAACGGATATTGAAGTTTGGCCGATAATTTCGTGCGTTATATTTTGCTCCCCACATGTCTGTCGCTGTAACCTGTGATATATATATATATATATATATATATATATATATATATATATATATATATATATATATATATATATATATATATATATATATATATATATATATATATATATATATATATATATATATCAGGAATATGAAGACATATGCGATGGTTTTGAATATTTAATTTTCCGTACGTTTCGGTCATTAACGATGACCATCATCAGCGAATTCTAAATACAAAGAATTATTTTTATAAGAATAACTAAACACAGCAATAAAAACATTACAGGAGTAAAAAATGATAACCGAAAGCAAGAAGTTAAAATTAAATATATAATCCTAAACCGTTGAAAGCAAATGGGTGAAAATCTATTAATAAGAAATTGATGTAATATCGTAAAAAATAACTAAATTAAATAATAATCCCATGAGTTTAAAATATGCATAATAAACATGAATTAAATTCCTATCGAAATACAAAAATTGTAAACTATAGCAATAAAGTTGAAAGCAAGGCATGAAGAAATCGATTAATAAGACTGAGAAAAAAAAGAAGATTAAATAATCCCATGAGCAGCAAATATGAATAATAAACCTGAATCAAGCTAAATACAAAAAATTCACTATAAACCACAGCAAGAGAGAATTATAAGGGCAGGGCGAACAATCGAAAATAAGTTTGATCAGGGGGTATGTAATCGAAGCGGATATTAATAAATGGAGCGAAGCAAGTAATTCAATTAAGTTACAAATTAGGTTAAAGTGGTGAAATTGTGTGGTAGGTATATAAAGGTGTGAATATGTTTTCTAGTTTGCCCTGGTGTTAGGGCATCACTAGCATTCTTCATGTTGAGTTTAAAAATAAAAAATTCCTCCGTCAAAAAGTAGCTGACTGTCATTGAGAGTCAGTTTCCTCCGTTATAAATATATATATTTCTCTATATTATATGTGTTTCCACCTTCGAAGCATTCAAGCCTTTCAAGGTTGACTTTACTTGCTGAATGAATCTCAGTGTTGAATATTTTGTAATCCTTTAAATGTGGGCATTTAGCCTCTTTTCTTCGTATGGTTTATTTTGACTCTGTTTAGTTTATATGTTAACATATGGGTATTGGGGAGTTGGGCACTTCGCCTCTTTTAATTCTGGAATTTTGATTATTAGGTGTGGGCACTTCGCCTCTTTTTTATTTAAATTTAGTTTTAATTTTGTTGATTCTTGCTATGTTTCTATTAGGGGGGGGGAGGGGGAGGGGACTTTAATGTGGGCACTTCGCCTCTTTTTCACTTGGATTCTTAAAGTTTGTTAACTCTGCTGTACTAATTTTCAACTTTCAAGTTCTAGAGTCGTAGACTTTTTAGATTAGTGGACTAACACTATGTAAACATAGGTAGTACCACTTCTCTCGCGCAGGTTCTACTGCTTGGGAACAGAGCAGTTCTACCTATTGCGCGTCTCCGGTTGGCGCGTATATTAATGTTCAGGTTTAAGTTTGGGAGTATATTCTGGTCTATTTTGTCCCATGTCTTTCTCCCTAGCCTTTGGATATCCGTGTTGATCGGCTTTAGACCGATTCTTTGGTGAAGAATCGATTGCCGAGTACGGTCGATCCTACGCGTGCCTGTTATCAGCAGCGTGGCTTTATTCTGCACTCTCTGCAACGTTCTGAGAGAGGTACAGCTAGCCATCTGCGTGATCACGGCCGGGTACACCAGGACTGAGCGTACCAAGGCCATGTACAGTTTTTTGATATTAGGCACGCTGAGGCCTCGGAAACGGTAAAGTTTCTTCAGCTCTCGTTTGGCTAGGGAGACTCTGGTATTCATATGTGTCTTATAACCCGTTTTATAGAGTCGCAATCCCAGGACATTACCCTCGTTGGAGTACGGATAGATTTCGTTGTTGACGACGACGTCATCAACTTTCCGGCGGTTCATTGGAATGATCGTGAACTTCTGGAGGTTGGTCTTGATCTTCCACTTTCTTTCATATCTGTTGATGTTTTCAATCTCGACAGCTATCGCCCTCGCCTGACTTCCAGAGTTCCTGAATGGACTCAGGACGATTTGGGTGATGTCGTCTGCATATTGCAGATACATCGAATCGTACCTCACCGGAGCAGGTAGGTCTATTGTGTACACGAGGTACAGCAGAGGGCTGAGACAGCTGCCTTGTGGAACTCCCGCCTCGAGTTCGAATTCGGGTCTTTTGCAGCCCTCGATTGAGATTCGGGCTCTCCTATCGGAGATATAATTGCAAAGGATCCTTTCCAGGAGTGGGTTAAGCTGGAGGTTAAGGATCTTGTATTGTAGTCCTCTCAGCCAAACCTTATCGAAGGCCTTCTTTACAGCACGCAGCACCACGTCTACGTACCTCCTCTCAGCTTTACTGCAAGCGAGTTTCTCCGCAAGGAGGGCGAGGGCTGTTTCCATTCCTCGTCCCTTGCGGAACCCGTGCTGCTGAGGGTTGTGGGCTCCCAGCTCGGCAAGTTGTTCTTGAAGCCTGTTAGCTAGGAGTCTCTCGTAGACTTTTGCAATGAATTCCAGCAGGGCGATTGGCCTGTAGTTTACCAGTTGATCAGGGGGTTTACCTCCCTTGGGTATGAAGATCATCTTCGCAATCTTCAAACCTTCCGGGAAGTAGCCCGTGTTCAGGGAAGCGTTGTATATATTAACGATACCCTGAATGATCTGCTGTGGGGCGTTAACCAAGTTGTTTCTGGTGATACCCGTCCAGCCTGGTGCCTTTTGGCGAAAGGCTTTTACAGTGGCCATGACGTCCTCTGATGTTATGGGGCGTCCATGACCCGCCATCTCCCTGCCTTCGTTGGCTTGCTGTAGTGGGTGCGTGCGATGTATTTCCTGATTTAGTTGTTCAATCAGTTGACCTTCGAATCCCTGGTCGAACTCAGCGTTTTCCTCGGGGGTAATCCTGAAAACGCTTTTCCAGAAGTTCCTGAACATATCCTCGAGAACCACCGGGTTATCTATATAGTCACCGTTCTCCTTTATCCGAGCCTTGGGTCTTGGATTAAGTCCCTTTAAGTTCTTGACTTGGCGCCAGAACTTAGCCGGGCTAAGTTCGCTGTCGACTTTGGCTATCAAGTTGTTCCATATGTCCTCCTGCTGGAGGTTGATAGCCTCTCTAAGCTCTGAGCTTAGGCGTCGAAGCAGCAAGCTCCTTTCCCGGCTGGGACCCTCCCGTCGTACTTCTTCGTACACTTCCCTGTGAACGTGAGCGATATCTCTCATCTCCTCTGTCCATCTGGGCAGAGGAGGTGTTTTATACCCTGTTACGGGTATGCTCTCGCGGTCCGCGTTTAGTATGGACGTCGTTATCCTCTCCAACTCCCTGTCAATCTCCTCTAACGACGCCGTGCTGAGGTCAGCTGGCGCATAGTCGCTGAGTCGCCGCTTGTAGCGATCCCAGTTGGCCATGGCTTAGTTTTTCCGGAGAGGGGCTGGGAGCTGGATAGGTGCGAGAGATATTGTAGTGAGAATCGCTATGTGATCACTAGGGACTGTTGGGCCTGGCTCGCTATGGTAGTTGAAAGGGAAGCCTTCACTTGTCAAGATTATGTCAGGTTTAGTAGCTGACCGGGAAGTGATATAGGTCGGAAAATCCGGCCCTATCCTTTGAATGTTCTTTCTTCCCATAATCAATTCCAAGTTTCGGCCTCTATCGTTGGTGCTACCATAGCCTGCCGCACGGCATCTGGCATTGAGGTCTCCCCCTAAGAATGCCATTCTGCGGTGCCCGAACAGTGTGTAAAAGTTGCATAACGGGAGATATGCTCGTCGAGGGGGTTGATATGCCGCAGCTATCACGAGGTCTCCGGCCAGGGTGTGAACCTCGATTGCCACAAAGGACTCATCGAGTTCTGGCAGTTGTTTGAAGGAGATGTTCCTCTTGACAGCTATTGCAGCACCATCAAACCTTTCCTGGGAATGATTCTTCATGATCACTCTGTAGCCCGGTATTTTTATTTCACCAGCTGTTGTGTCGATACCGTGCTCTGTGATGAGAATGATGTCTGGGTCAAGCACACGGAATATGTTACCATATGCCGTGGCCTTCTCCTCCCATCCATTCACATTGAGTGTCAGAATCCTCATTCTGTTGCTTACTCTTTCCATTTTCGGTCACCTAGTGTTTTGGGGTGACGTTCTTCTTCCTCCCATTCTTCTTCTTTCTGAATTCAGCGTTAGAGAGTTGCTCGCATGTGTTATGATGAAGGATAACATTCTGTGCGAGCAGGGCCTCTTCCACTGTACCAGGGTCTACTTCAGAGTCATACTCCCATTTATATATCTTCGCTTTAATGCCTTGGAAGATACGACTGGGTTCCATTTCCTCTGGGAAGGGGAATTGATCGCAGGCGTATACTCTCAGGTTGATGTAGTTTTCCCGCAATCTCTTCGTTTTCTTCTTTTTTCCCTTCTTTTTCAGGGGTTTGGTTGCTTCCGCGTCCGAGGAGTCCGAAGACTCCGATGAGCTGCTCGTTTCCGAGCTCGAATGTATCGCCGTGCTTGTCTTGGTTTGGGTGGGAGCAGGAGTTTTCGCCTCGACTGCTTCATTACTCGATTTTTCGGATTGCTGTTTGCAAGGTTTAGCTTGCTCCGTAGTCTGCTGGGCCTTTGGGGTCATCTGCAAATGCAGTACATCCCCAGAAGGGGGGTTATCCGGGAACCACATCTGTTCCATCCCGTTTTTGGCTAACATCTGGTTCAACACGGTGGCGAATGTGCCCGGGCGAGCCAGATTCATGACGTGCGCATGAAGTATGCACGTCATGATTTTAGTCGATCCCTCATTCTCAATTTTGAGGTACGTTTTTCTGGCATCCACCTCTGAGATGGCTGCCTTTGCTGCCTGGGCGTAGGACGTGTTCGCCCTGCGCGTAACTTCATTCCTTTTTGCCTCCTGCTTTTTCCTCATTACGTCCTTTTTGGCGGGGCAAGACATGGCCATTGTTCGGTGACCCTGCCCTCAACTCACGCATTTCTCCGTGGTGCTGACGCAGTTCCGCCAATTGTGGCCAAGCTGGCTGCATTTGGAGCAAGTTTCCTGTGGCTCCTTGCAGTCCTTGGTGGCGTGGGTCTCCATTTTGTAGCATTTGAAGCAGTACTGGAACGGGGTGAACTCACCCTTTTCCACCTGCTCACCGCTAATTTTTGGCGCTAAACATCAGTAGACCCTGTTCTTTCGCCTTCTGCGCCATGATGGTCTCCGAGAAGACCACCTTGAATACGTGCGAGTAATCGCTTCCGTCCCTCCTATTTTTGAATTTAATTATTTCGGCTACCTTAGCCCAGGCCTGCCGTAGCTCTATCTCTTCTTTCATCTCTCCTGCTGTATGCTGCCCAATCCACGGGTCGATCCGGCGGTACACTACGCTTCTGTGCGCCAGGATCTGGGGTGGCACTGCTGGCTGCAGTCCTATGGCTCGAAGGGCTTCGACTGCCTTCTCCTTGGAAATGTCTTCAATGTCTTTTTCTGTTTCGCATATCGCGATGTAGCCCGACGATATATCCAGGAGCCTCACCATGGCAATTCCCAGTTTGCCGTACACGGCCTCCAAGGTGGATTCCCTGCTGGGTTTGGGTTGCCCGTCGACAACCCGCAGAGGAATCCGGGTCGTGTGGTCTTGGGCCATCTCTTCTTGAGAGTGGCCCCTCAGCGCTGTTAATTGGGTGTAGCAGATGCTCTCGTTGTGGGGAATTTGCTGTTGTTCAGTACGGTGCACCTCTTCTTCTTCGTGGTCTTCTGTATTGATTTATTTGGAAGCTCCCTCTACTTCGTCTCTAAGCTTACGTGAACTTAACTGCCAAATCACTTAAATTTTAAGTGATTGAACATTAAATGATACGAGTAGACTAAGACACGAAAATTTAAATATTAAATAATCAATAATGGAGGGGTCAAAAAGGACGACTAAAACATTAAATTAAGGAAAAGTCAATCATAAACCAGATCGTTTAGATATTAATGGGACAAACTAAAATAGAAATAAAAATTTCTCTGCACGAGTACTAACCTTATTACGGTGAAGCTGGGAGTATCAACTGATATTACGGACAGAATTAGGCAAAAAGAAAACTATTAAGGGGGATGTGGTTGGTTGTACATTTGTCTATATAGTGAATAATTTAAGGGATGATGAATAATCATTGAGTTCCGGGTTTATTTGTTTGATGTAAAGAGATTCAAGAATTTTTAAACTTAGAGAAGAGGAGGCAGAAGAGAGTATACTAAAGGAATCAGGGTCAAGCGGGTGGTTAAGTTGTAGTGAATGTTCTCGTATAGAGGAGTGTTTGGGTTTGGAGATGGGAATATTGGTTCTGTATGATACTCCGATATGCTTAGCGATCCTACATCTTAATTGTAGACTTGTTTGGCCTACATAGCGACTTTGGCAGGTGGCACAAGTGAATTGATAAATGATGGAGGAACGCAGGCATAATGGGAGTGATTCTTTGTGCCGAAGGAAAGTATAGACACCAAGAGGATTAGAATTAATTAGGAGAAACTTGCATTGGGGAAAGTATTTATTAAGAGTCGAGAGTAAAGCTTTGTTGAATTTTGTGTCAAGTGGAAGATAAGGCAGTTTTAAGAATAGTTTTTGTTTGTGGACAGTTATTAGAGGGTGTTTGCGAGAGAACATTTTAAATAAGAAATTGGAAGTAAGTTTATCAAAAAGATGGTCTGGGAAAAAATTAAAATGAAAAAAGCTCCTAAGATATTCTATTTCGGAATGAAAGTGAAACCAATTTGAACTGATTTTGTAAGCTCTGTGTATACTGTTTATGATGGCAGAATGTTTCAAATTAGTAGGAGTACAATTAAAGAAGTGGGGGCCAAGTTTGGTGGTAGTGGGTTTCCTGTAAACTGATGTGTTAAATTTGTTTATTCCTGTGTTTGGTTATTCTTATAAAAATAATTCTTTGTATTTAGAATTCGCTGATGATGGTCATCGTTAATGACCGAAACGTCCGGAAAATTAAATGTTCAAAACCATCGCATATGTCTTCATATTCTTGCTACGAATAAGGTTCCCAAGGAACGACTCCATCACTAATATATATATATATATATATATATATATATATATATATATATATATATATATATATATATATATATATATATATATATATATATATATATATATATATATATATATATATATATATATATATATATATATATATATATATATATATATATATATGTGTGTGTGTGTGTGTGTGTGTGCAACAAGGCCCACAGGGAAAATAATACAGAGATTCCAAGTACTTTCGAACTTTATTTCGAGTTCTTTATCAAGGAATAACAGAAGTATTGAAAATTATAATATTTATAAGGATGATACAGAGGATAGGAAGCGCCCACAAAAAAGCAGAAAAAACAATTAACAAAATGAAATAATATGAAATGAAAACCTTAGGAGGAGCGAAGATAAATACAAAATAGATCATTAAAACAGGTAAACTCAAAAGACTAAAGGTTGACAAGAGGATTAAAATACCGCCTAGGCAATTAAGGGGAAAGAGAATCTTAACGAGAGATTAACCCCAGAGATCAGGATCTAAAAACCAAGATGAAATAAATATTGATTAGAACTCTACTAAAATCATCTGTCATAATAACGATACAACTTCCTGAAATATCATTCAATCAACCTTTATTAGTAAATTTCCAAATTTTAATTTGAATCCTGGCTTGTATAAACTTGATGGTTATTTTTTAAATTATATTCACAATGTACTGTCGAAACCTTTAATTTGAGACTAAATATTTATATTAATCTTAATAAACAATTTAATTTTATTTTGTGTGCATCTATGTAGACTTATGTTTTTGTCTGTATTTATTTCAATTTGAGTCAAGTCTTTAGAACATTTGTACTTATTTTACCTTGGTTTTTAGATCCTGATCTCTGGGGTTAATCTCTCGTTAAGATTATCTTTCCCCTTAATTGCCTAGGCGGTATTTTAATCCTCTTGTCAACCTTTAGTCTTTTGAGTTTACCTGTTTTAATGATCTATTTTGTATTTATCTTCGCTCCTCCTAAGGTTTCCATTTCATATTATTTCATTTTGTTGATTGTTTTTTCTGCTTTTTTGTGGGCGCTTCCTATCCTCTGTATCATCCTTATAAATATTATAATTTTCAATACTTCTGTTATTCCTTGATAAAGAACTCGAAATAAAGTTCGAAAGTACTTGGAATCCCTGTATTATTTTTCCGTGGGCTTTGTTACATTTACTGCTTACTCACGCGATACTTTGTGAGTTTCCTTCCCCCCCCTTCCCCCCCATATATATATATATATATATATATATATATATATATATATATATATATATATATATATATATATATATATATATAGTTTGGTAGGGAAAGTTTGGATTTCTTGGTTCTCTGTGAATCAATTTTGATGAAACGTTTCTCAGCTGTTCAGCACACTATGGCAACACTCATGTTATGTTTTCATTATGCTGTGTTACGTCCTTCAATTTGTATTTCACATTCGTGTTTTTTAGATGAACCATAGAAAGTTTCAGAAGCCTCAACGATGAAGAAAAGTCTTTCCTTTTCAGGGAAAGTGCTGAAGGCACAACTGTTTATGTTATTGCGGAAAAGTTAGTTCGCCATGTGGACACGGTTAGACAATCTCCGAAGAACCCTTCGCTAAGGAAGAGGCCATTCGATTGTATGACTTCCAAGGCTGCCAGCTAAGGATTTGAAGAATATTGGCTTCCAGCTACGTGGGTACTCTGAACAACCGAGTAAAGTAATTTTCACCGCCGCTGGTCATCCCCATATACTGAAGGCCACCAACGACCGCATCCTAGGGAACATGGCTTCTGTGCGAGCTTCCCTGAAACTGCCTCCTCTGCCTTTGGGACTTCAATGGACCCAGAAGTACAGTTGGGCGAATGGTTAGTTCTATTTCGAAGATGAGCGTCACTAACGTTTGCGACGTCACCAGCATGGAGGAGGCGTCATGTTGTAGGCACGTATAATTGGGCACAGAATTGTTGGCCCAGTCAGGGTGCCTGATGGGGTTAAAGTGATCGCAACCGCCTACTGCAACCTCTTGAAAGAGGCATTGGATCCATCGCCAGATAACATACCGTTGTCACTTCTAAGGACTAGTTTTAATACATGTCAACGCGCCATCTCACTCTACCGGGCCACCCAAGCCTTACTAATCTCTCGTGGCATACAAGGTGACAAGTTGATGGTGTGCCCGCCAGCCTCTCCGGATCTCAACCCAATCGAAAATTTATGGTCCATCACTAAACAAGATGTTTATGCCCATGTACGTCAATTTTCGTCTAAAAAAGTCTATTAGGCGACCATCAAAGATGCAGCAGAGACACCCCAACCTGCTGCTATTAAGAAATTGACATGGGCGAAGGGTGTGGTTTGTTCAGAAAGATCGATCTTTCCCGATGCTGCTCGATGCGTCATTGGATTGACCTAATGGTCGAACAATATCTATTTATTATATATGTATACTTTGCAGTCATCCGTCGAAATGGCGTTCATTTAGGCAAATAATTCATTATGTCCATCAAGGGTGCATTATAATTATGGTTTTCTTTTAAATATATAGGCAAGGTATGCTTAATGTGCATCATTATCTTTCGTTTTCTGAAAAAATGTCTAGATGGGCTACATCCATTAAAAGGCTATTAGCGATGTTCACTCCCAAAACGATGAATCTTAAATAAAAATTGAAGGTCGTAACACTAACATTAGTGTTGTTATATTGTGCAGAGCAGCTGGAAAAAGTGCCATCAAAATTGATTCATAGAGAACCAAGAAATCTTAACTTTCCCTACTATGCCATTAGCGTGGTTTAGGTTATATATATATATATATATATATATATATATATATATATATATATATATATATATATATATATATATATATATATATATATAATATGGGTAAAAATCACGAGAGAAAAACAAATATTGATTGGAGTTAGTACTTTCGTTGTCTTAAAATTTTCAAACTCACAATGGCTTATAAAATAGAGAGGCAATGTTTGCCCTATACGGTCAGATTCTTTATGACCTCTGATAAGAATCTGACCTTATAGGGAAAACATTGCTTTGTATAAATACGGTGTCTCTCTATTTTAAAAACCACTGTGAGTTTGAAAATATTAAGACAACGATAGTGGTATAAACAAATATATATATATATATATATATATATATATATATATATATATATATATATATATATATATATATATATATATATATATATATATATATATATATTAATAACGTTACAGCCACAAGGAAAATGAAACAACGGAGAACTGCGAGGCCTTTCCACTAATGGTCCTTTACTAAGCAGACTAGTAAATTCCTCACGTTCCTTATTTTCGTGATTCAGTTATAAATATTTATATATATATATATATATATATATATATATATATATATATATATATATATATATGCTTCTTCCAATGTAAATATTGTATGCTGTTTGATTTATAAATAAATTAGGTTTTAGTTTTAGGATTAAAAGTGATTTTAATATTCGTACTTCGTTGAGATTGGGAAGGGGCAGAGGTGAGGGAGAGAGTTATTACTGAGTATTTGTAAGTTTTTAAGACTAATTTCAGGCTTACATGGGCGAAGGGTGTGGTTTGTTCAGAAAGATCGACCTTTCCCGATGCTGCTCGATGCGTCATTGGATTGACCTAATGGTCAAACAATATCTATTTATTATATATGTATACTTTGTCTACTAAGCAAAAGTAGGAGTCAGAGACGTGGTCTTGAGGCTCACGCCAGAACATTGGCACCCAAACAGGAGGCTTTTTGATTTCCAGTGGACCATTTGGACTAGCGAGGGCCAATATTTTTAAGCAGTGGGCCACATTGAAGCTTATGTGAAACTTTGCGGATCGCAATTAAACAGCGAGATGCAAATTTCGAATACATATAAGTTAATTGCCATTACCTTTGTGCATTTGTTTACATTTACTATATAGTCATAGATATTGCTACACATTACTAACTAAGATTAATTGTTTTGCATAGTTTGGCCACCACTTTTAAACTGTGTTCAGACTTATATCAAAGTGGGGACTTAAAGCTTCATGTGGAATCCGAACCACAAGTTACAATTAATTATTGACGCAACATTCAATATTGCTAAATTTAAATAATGACCGAAAATATAAAACTAGGCCTATATGAAGTGGGTTTGTTGGGGAAAGCAAACCATTAAAATTTCTAAGGCGTTTAAAAATTTGCCAGAATTAACGTTTAAGGTGAGATTTTTGCAAAATGTTCAATAATTCATTTTCAATATTTTCTTGAATTCTGAAATGAAACGCGGACCACATGAAAAGCCTGCGCGGGCCGCAATTTGCACACCTCTGATTTGGACAGTGCATTGTAACATGTTGTGCAACAAATGTGTGGTGCCCACGGTTTATCTTGATCGCCAATTTTGCAGTAAAAATAAAGATTGTAGCAGAATCTATCAGGCCTATTTTTACATTGTGCTCTCGACATTTTTCCTAAAAATTTTGTTTATGTATTCAAAGAAAATTAGTTAACAAATCTGAAAATCAGAAATATAATAGTTAAACTTTGATCAAATTCTGGCAATGATAAAGTTGTTAATTATAATTATGATAATAATAATTGTGATAATAATAATAATTGTGATAATAATAATAATAATAATAATAATAATAATATAGTTTTATATGGCCCCCCTTAAGACTTTGAAGCCTTCGCAGGGGCGTTCGTCCATCGACTAGGTAAAAGGCTGAGAGAAGAGCTGGGTTTTCATAGCCCCTTTGAGAGCGCGAGGCGAGGAGAGGTGCGTATGCAACGAGGCAGAGAAGGAACGATGATCGCCAAAGCAACAGAGATGAGAGCGAGGAACGGAAAGCAGGAGGCCGCTTACCGAACGAAGGGCTCTCTCTTGTCTGAACACAGCCAGTGGGGAGGACAGGTAAGGGTGAGTTGCGGTGTTTAGGATTTTAAATGTGATCCGAAGTTTAATGGGCAGCGAGTGCAGTGGAGTGTACGGGTGAGGCACGAGAGAACCTCCTTCGACGGATAGCGAAGAGCCTGACCCCCAGGCACCTTGCAAGACTTTGCCATATATTACTTCTTTCTCATTCCTCCATTATAATTCTCATCATCTTTCACAAAAGCTATTGCATTGTTTCATTTTTGTCTGCCAAAACAACTAATTTGTTTCGCAAATATTAAGATTTTTAATAATAATTGTGTTAGTTGGTAAGTTTTACGTATCATAAGTCTTATAGAGCCCTTTCCCCAGCCCCAAGCGTTGTTACTTCTTTTAAATGTTGAATGAGGATGGAGAGGGTTCGGAACAGCCCCCCTCTTGTTTCATAAACCTTTCTTCCCATGAATTGAACTAAATAACTAAATTAACTATATTACTCTAATAAACCTTCAAAAAAGTATAATTAAAGAGTTGAAGGAAGCAAATCAAAGAATCGAAATATATAATATATAATATATATATATATATATATATATATATATATATATATATATATATATATATATATATATATTATATATATATATATATATATATATATATATATATATATATATATATATATATATATATATATATATATATATATATATATATATATATATATATATATATATATATATATATATATGGACCTCGGCGGTGAAGCCTGCATTTAATATTGAGGATAAATCCCAGAGCCACCAAAAACGGATGCGATATTTTTTAATTTCTCACAACGTTTCGAAAACTACAAGTTTTCATCTTCAGGCTACTAAAGTTAATACATATGAAGAAAACTTGAAAAGGCTAACAAGACATTATTTTAAAAGGTGACCAATTATAAAATATCAGTAAAATGTACTATAAGTTAAAATTTTAAATATGACTTAGCAATAGTTAAATTTGCTTTAAAACTGATAAAAAAAATTAGTTAATGAATTTAAAGGTTATTTCAGAAATTAATTAAAAACTATAAAAAAATTGACCTGGCAATAGTTAAAGATAATAAATTTAAACTTTGTTTTTAATTTTGTAAACACTGTAAGAGTTAAAAACATTTAATATAAAAACGGTTGATTTTGGTACTTACTAAAGTAGATCCATCCTAGAGAGTAAATGGTCGGTTTAACAAAGGGCTAGTATTTATAGGTTACAGTGACGCTTGGGATAGAGGAACATCAACTAACCAAACAGTAGTTAAAAAAAAACAACTAACAAACTGTAGTTAAAATTAGTTAATTAATAAAGATATTGCACCGACACTGAGAAGGACTTGGGTGTAACTATCACGAGTGACCTCAAGTTCTCGAAACAGTGTATTGAGGTGGAGAAGAAAGCCCAAAGGATGTTAGGCTACATAAAGCGCCAGTTTGGATACCGTAACAGGGAGATAGTACTTTGTCTGTACAACTCCCTCGTTCGGCCGCACCTGGAGTATGCCGTACAATTTTGGAGTCCTCCATTCCGAAAAGACATTGCGAGATTGGAACGCGTGCAAGCCAGGGCAACCAAACTGATTCCCTCTATCAGACATAAAAGTTATGAAGATAGATTAAGGGAATTAGATATGTTCTCGTTGGAGACCCGGAGACTAGGTGGTCAGCTTATCGGAGTATTCAAAATACTTCGAGGCTTCGACAGACTGGACTACGGGGATATATTCTAGCTCAGCGAGGGAAGAACAAGAAATCACGGCTTTAAACTTGAACTGAAGCGATACCACCGTGATCTGTGTGGGAAATTATTCACTTACAGTATCTGCGGTAGTTGGAACGCACTTCCGACGGAAGTTGTCAACAGTGAATCTGTTGACCAGTTCAAGTTAAGACTAGATAAAGTCTTGCAAAATCGCCGTTAAGATCCTTGCGAGTGATCTTCGAGGTTGCCAACGGACACCTTTGAAGATTGTGCCAAAAGTACCCTCCTTGTATGGACCGTAAGGTCCTCTAGGGTACTTATTTTCCGTGTAGCTCCTTGCAGCTCTCTCTCTCTCTCTCTATCTATCTATCTATCTATATATATATATATATATATATATATATATATATATATATATATATATATATATATATAATATAGTACATTTGACGGAAATAAGCAATGAGACAAGAAACAAGGAACAAAGAGAGCAGAGCGTGGCACAATGGAGGCAATCTATACTGAGAACACAGAAATAACGCCAAGGGAAAAAAGTTTTTGAATATATATATATATATATATATCTATATATAATTTCACGGTGAAGGTAAGGACACATAGGAGGCTGAGGTACATGTGATTTATTTATAGAACAACGTTTCGGGCGTATCACCCATCTTCAGGTTCTAAAACATAAAGTAATCTAATACAGTTAAAGAATATTAAAAATATTAAAAATAATTAGGTTATGACTATGTAGGTAAATCAAAAATTAGAAAATAACTCAGGAATTTAAAAGTCAAGAGAATCAAATTATCAATCTAATATAACACTATTGAAACGAAAAAAACTCACAAAAAACAAAAGTAAATAATTACAGTATAATATTACTCAACGATAATTCAGGAATTTAAAAAGCAAGAGAATCAAAGTATTAATCTGATGTAATCACTATTGATACGACAAAAAAAAGCAAAAACACAAAAGTAAAAAATTACAGTATAATATTGCTTACCGATGAAGTTCAGGAGAAATCACAAAGTGAAGAAATTATAAAGGATGTGGCTCAAAGAAGGATAGGAATTTGATTGGTTGGTTGTTAAATAAGAGAAGGTTGGTTGCTTGTTGAATGAGGTAATTAAGATTAAGAAATAAGAAGAGGAACAGCGGTATTATCTATGTTGAGTGTAGGAGATTTTGTACGTATTAGTAGGGATTCCAAAATTCTTAGACTATATTCATTGTTACTATGACCAATTATTTTGAAGTTATCTATGGAACATTCTGTCTTGCATTGTATATTATGATTTCTAATTACAGAAGCTTCCTTCTTAGACAATATTTTTCCAGTGCGATGGCTTATTCCCATGTGAGAACAAAACCTCTCTTTCAATGAGCGAACCGTACTACCAATATAGGTTCCTTGCAAGCAACAAGGACAAGTAAAAGCATAAACAACACGGCTGCTCATTTCTAGAGGAAGTTTGTCTTTGGACGAGAAAAAAACTTCCTATGGAAAATGGGGTAACAAAAGTGATTTTGAAGTTGGTATGAAAGAAATATTTTTTTAAGTAATTTGTTGCATTTTTTAGTGAATAATTTATTGTAAGGTCCCATTTCTGGTACTACGAAAATTTTTTCATTTTTGGGAACATTATATGAGAGAAAGGATGGAGAGTAAATTTTGGTAAGAAAATTATTGATTAGTTTGTCAACCAAAGGTGGGGGGTAACAATTATTTTTAAAATAAGACTTTAGAGTCTGGAATTCATTGTGCATTAGGGAATAATTGGAGGAGAGATGGTAACCTCTATATATTAGAGATTTAATTGCACTGAGTTTGTGTGACAAGTCACAATGGCTGAAAAAATTGATTCCTAGGCCACTAAAGGTAGGCTTTCTGTATATTGAGGTAGTTAGTTTGTCGGTTTTTTCTATAATGACGTCTAGAAAAGGAAGTTGATAGTTACTCTCTAATTCAATGGTATATTTAATGTTGGGATGATAAGAGTTTATAAAATTAAAAAAATGGTGGGCATGTTCTATATTATCAAAAATAGCAAAGGAGTCGTCAACATACCTACGATAAAATATGGGTTTGAAATCTAAAGGGCAATGTTTCATAAAGTTATTTTCAAGATGAATCATGATCATATTAGCTGCTATTGGAGCAATTGGTGATCCCATTCCTACTCCATCTATCTGTTGGTAAACCTTGTTATTAAATAAAAAATAATTCTCATTAAAAATCATTTCTAAAATAGTCTTCAACTTTTTGCGAGAGAAATTGTGAAAGGTGCCTGTTTTGTTAAAAATTAGATTTAAAATAATATCAATTGTTTCATTAACAGGAACATTTGTAAATAGTGAGGATACATCGTAACTGACTAGGACTTTTGAGGGGGCAAAATTGTGTGACAATAATTCATTAACAAAAGAATAGCTGTTTTTTATGGTGTATTGACCTATGGCTAACCCAGAAAGCAATTTAGCAACATATTTAGAAAGGTTAAAAGTTGCAAGAGAATAGGAAGCCAGAATTGGTCGGAGAGGAACACCAGCTTTGTGTAGCTTAGGGAGGCCGTATAATAAGCCTAACCCAGAACCACTAGAATGTAGGGCATCATAAGTTTGTTGGTCTATAACTTTAGTGGATTTTTGATTTAACAGAACTCTGTTAACTTTATCTTCTAGTTTTAGAGATATTTTTGTAGGTGTTTCTGAGAGCAGTTTAAATTTTGTAGTGTCTGCAAGTATGGATTCCATTTTGTGTACATAGTCAGTTCGATTTTATAGAACAACTCCATTTCCTTTATCGGGTTTGGTAATGACAATATCTGGATTATTAGATAGGGAACTTAGCGTTATAAAAATCAAATATCCTTCATACTATTTTTACTTTGAAAATTTCCTGCATGACATTCGTAAATTACCCATAAACTATGACTTCAGTAGATTCAAATCTGACTTCTCAGAAGTGGCACACGAATTTTATCACAAACTGAAGAAATTAAAAAGATTTTCTCTTATGTTCAGAAACAGTGATATTAAAACGCTAAGTTCCCTATCTAATAATCCAGATATTGTCATTACCAAACCCGATAAAGGAAATGGAGTTGTTTTATTAAATCGAACTGACTATGTACACAAAATGGAATCCATACTTGCAGACACTACAAAATTTAAACTGCTCTCAGAAACACCTACAAAAATATCTCTAAAACTAGAAGATAAAGTTAACAGAGTTCTGTTAAATCAAAAATCCACTAAAGTTATAGACCAACAAACTTATGATGCCCTACATTCTAGTGGTTCTGGGTTAGGCTTATTATACGGCCTCCCTAAGCTACACAAAGCTGGTGTTCCTCTCCGACCAATTCTGGCTTCCTATTCTCTTGCAACTTTTAACCTTTCTAAATATGTTGCTAAATTGCTTTCTGGGTTAGCCATAGGTCAATACACCATAAAAAACAGCTATTCTTTTGTTAATGAATTATTGTCACACAATTTTGCCCCCTCAAAAGTCCTAGTCAGTTACGATGTATCCTCACTATTTACAAATGTTCCTGTTAATGAAACAATTGATATTATTTTAAATCTAATTTTTAACAAAACAGGCACCTTTCACAATTTCTCTCGCAAAAAGTTGAAGACTATTTTAGAAATGATTTTTAATGAGAATTATTTTTTATTTAATAACAAGGTTTACCAACAGATAGATGGAGTAGGAATGGGATCACCAATTGCTTCAATAGCAGCTAATATTTTCATGATTCATCTTGAAAATAACTTTATGACACATTGCCCTTTAGATTTCAAGCCCATATTTTATCGTAGGTATGTTGACGACTCCTTTGCTATTTTTGATAATATAGAACATGCCCACCATTTTTTAAATTTTATAAACTCTTATCATCCCAACATTAAATATACCATTGAATTAGAGAGTAACTATCAACTTCCTTTTCTAGAAGTCATTATAGAAAAAACCGACAAACTAACTACCTCAATATACAGAAAGCCTACCTTTAGTGGCCTAGGAATCAATTTTTTCAGCCATTGTGACTTGTCACACAAACTCAGTGCAATTAAATCTCTAATATATAGAGGTTACCATCTCTCCTCCAATTATTCCCTAATGCACAATGAATTCCAGACTCTAAAGTCTTATTTTAAAAATAATTGTTACCCCCCACCTTTGGTTGACAAACTAATCAATAATTTTCTTACCAAAATTTACTCTCCATCCTTTCTCTCATATAATGTTCCCAAAAATGAAAAAATTTTCGTAGTACCAGAAATGGGACCTTACAATAAATTATTCACTAAAAAATGCAACAAATTACTTAAAAAAATATTTCTTTCATACCAACTTCAAAATCACTTTTGTTACCCCATTTTCCATAGGAAGTTTTTTTCTCGTCCAAAGACAAACTTCCTCTAGAAATGAGCAGCCGTGTTGTTTATGCTTTTACTTGTCCTTGTTGTTTGCAAGGAACCTATATTGGTAGTACGGTTCGCTCATTGAAAGAGAGGTTTTGTTCTCACATGGGAATAAGCCATCGCACTGGAAAAATATTGTCTAAGAAGGAAGCTTCTGTAATTAGAAATCATAATATACAATGCAAGACAGAATGTTCCATAGATAACTTCAAAATAATTGGTCATAGTAACAATGAATATAGTCTAAGAATTTTGGAATCCCTACTAATACGTACAAAATCTCCTACACTCAACATAGATAATACCGCTGTTCCTCTTCTTATTTCTTAATCTTAATTACCTCATTCAACAAGCAACCAACCTTCTCTTATTTAACAACCAACCAATCAAATTCCTATCCTTCTTTGAGCCACATCCTTTATAATTTCTTCACTTTGTGATTTCTCCTGAACTTCATCGGTAAGCAATATTATACTGTAATTTTTTACTTTTGTGTTTTTGCTTTTTTTTGTCGTATCAATAGTGATTACATCAGATTAATACTTTGATTCTCTTGCTTTTTAAATTCCTGAATTATCGTTGAGTAATATTATACTGTAATTATTTACTTTTGTTTTTTGTGAGTTTTTTTCGTTTCAATAGTGTTATATTAGATTGATAATTTGATTCTCTTGACTTTTAAATTCCTGAGTTATTTTCTAATTTTTGATTTACCTACATAGTCATAACCTAATTATTTTTAATATTTTTAATATTCTTTAACTGTATTAGATTACTTTATGTTTTAGAACCTGAAGATGGGTGATACGCCCGAAACGTTGTTCTATAAATAAATCACATGTACCTCAGCCTCCTATGTGTCCTTACCTTCACCGTGAAATTGAAGATTAGACTGGTCAGCAGCAACTCATATGACTATATATATATATATATATATATATATATATATATATATATATATATATATATATATATATATATGGATTCTTGGGAGAACGATCACTTCCACGGTCTTCCAAAGCAACCCAATCGTCATTCTCGATTGGGGTTCTTGGGAGAACGCGAGAGAATGGTTATTGAATTTATTGGTCCGCTTTCGGTGTTCGAGAAGTGTGTTTGATCTGTATAGAACCCATCTTTTTTAGGAAGAGATCGAGCTAGTATCATACTGGTTGCGATCAGTATAGAAATTAGTAGTCGCCTTCACACTGCATTGGGGACGCCATGAGGATACTTTCCATCCAAGCCATGCAAGAGTCCCTATCTAATAGACCAATCTGACAGCACCATTGTAAAATAGGGCGGGTTCGGGTTAGATTTTACGATATTTGATGTCTCTCCGTTTCAGTAACAATTCGATGTATCGATGAACGCAGTCAATGGTGTTGAAAATCATACAGTAAAATTTTAGTTGAGAAAATACTGGCATTGGGGACTGGAATCCATGTGAATATTGGAAAAGAGTTACTTTATTATGATGATTCGCGTTAGGTATTAACCTGCCGGCATGATGACAGGTGTTCAATGCGCTGTTAATACTGTAAATGCTGTAAAACGTGGCATAAGCAGCTCCAAAGGAGACTACATGCTTTGGCTAGCAGAAAGGAACATACCAAGAGTTATGAAAGCGTCCGCACGTTTGAATTCATCCAACAACCGCAGAACAAGGTGATGGTAGACCAGAGCAAGGCAATCGGGCTTTGGTGAGAGAGATGGGTGTTGGATATGAAACTGGTCCTGATTGAGGGCCGTTGCCTCCACTCGTACAAGAGGCGCAAGGGACAAATTCTACCAGCAGCCAAGGAGAACCGCTTGACCAGGGCGAAGAAGATCCTGAACAAGCTGAATCATCCTGTTCAGTCGGTGACGATCTGGTTCTTCTCAGATGAAAAGAACTTCTGTCAGGGCCAGTTGCACAACACCGGAACAACAAATGGGTTGCCTATAACCCACGCAACGTTCCACGTATCATGAACACTAAGTTCGCCACTGAGGGTGATGCCATGTCGCCTGAGATCTTTGAGCAGGATCTTAGGCTGAATTCAGACGGCTGCAAGAGATTGCGGTGAAACCCTGGCTGAATTTAATCTTCTCGCCCACTACGATGTCGTTTTATGGGTTTCTTTGTGTATACCACTGTCCAATATCAGATTTCCTTCGTCCCCTCTGTTTTCAGTCACTTCAGCAAATATCTTCAAGGACTTCGGGAAACAATTTTAAGGAAATGAGAACGTCTCATTCCAATTTTTTTTATATCTATATTTGTCTATTGAACAAGTATAGCCGCCTTAATGACGTTGCTGCGTCATTATATATATATATATATATATATATATATATATATATATATATATATATATATATATATATATATATATTCTGAAGAGTATGTCAAGGTAGTGTTTGCTAACCCTCGCTTCCGTAGGGGTCTTACAACTTAATGAAGGTTGCCGGAATCGGGCAATTTGCAGTTATGTAAACCTGTATTTCGTCTTCATTTAGCTGCCGCAATAATTGTCTGGAGATATCAATGTATCATAGTTACTTAGTAAACTTGTATTTATAATTCAAGACCAAAAGGGGGCGTAATTCTGCCGGGGCTCGGGTCACGGGGCCAAGGGCCCAATCCGTCATATCTGTAATGGAGCAAGAGATGTGGAAGTGAACATGAAATGCGTTCAGTGGTTTGAATATTTTGATGCCTCCTGATAAATATAAATTAAACGATACGAGATAATTGATTTAATATCAAGGTTCTTAATGTAGTATTACGCGGGTATAATTTTTATTCATGTGTCAATTTGAATGTCGTATGGGACCCCCCCCCCCCAGTTTATTTGAGGCAAAGATGAAAGGGAGTTCACCTCTGCAACAAATACCTTCCCAACTCTTTGTGGAGAAGGGTGGGGCATGTTTTGGAGAGGTGCCCATACCATGCTTCCTGGTGCCAGAACTGGGGACCTATATTAGCTATGTAACGTTCACACATTCTTCCTGCATTTAACTCCCGCCCCCCACCCTACCCACCCCCCTAACTCCACTCCACCATACACACAATTCTGGGAGAAATTTCTCTCTTGATGTTTTTAAACTTTTTGTAAATAAATAACAAAAAATTACCACCCTGCCTGGCAATATTCTAGTCTATCAGTGTTATCTAATAATCACGTTGTTACAATATGTCCATAAATTTGATATGTAGTGAATATTTTTATTATTCACAAAAAAGAAAAAACACAACAGATGGTATGTTCGCATAAAGTTTTTTAGGAAAATCAAAAAGGCGACGATACATAGTCAAGTTGCCAAAAGAGGGAGGCTGTGTGGTGCACAATCTGAGTCCTAAACCGTGGAGATGAGACGCAACTCTTCCAAAACTGGTTCTGAAACGACGACGGGCAAAAATCGTCATCGAATCGTCTTTTCTCCCTAAATTAAGACGTTTCCTTTGTCAGTCCATGGACGCGGCCTCTTCATCCTTCGAATACGATTAGTGTCACGAGTTAGGCCGGCACCGACAATATCTCCATGATCGCAAGGAGGACAATTCAGTCGATTTGTGTACTTAACTTGCTCAACAGCTTGTGTCTGCGCATATATTTACTAGAGCCCCATCTACATGAGCAGTTGCAATCACGCTTCAATTGCAAAATGAGTATAATTTCTATTGTATGTTGATCGAGTTATATGCCTCGCTCTCTCAAAGTGCAGTCATGCCAGCTACCTTGACACACTTCGATGTTTTAGTGTGTATGTGCATTTGAGTGATTGTACATGGGTTTGCTCTAACGAAAATATGAGCAGCTGAAACTAGTTTACTGGTAGATAGTACTGAATGAATGAAAGATCCAGTAAATTTATTAGGATACGCTATATCGGCTTGTATCCTAAAGGAAGCGAATTGTTAATTCAATGGCTTCTTCGCTTGTCAATTCAATGCAAAAGCACCCAAGACAATTGTGGATAGTTTTTATCTCCAGAGGGTGGATCCGACTCCATTATCCGGAGATCTGAAGTTACTCCAAGATCCGATTTCGCTCAAATCGTAAATTTGTTTTCCCTGGCTAAGACGCTGCCCGGCGATGGTAATGTTTGCGTATTCACTAAGTAAAAACAGCGAATATACAAAATTACGAACGCAATTAACTTAAGGGATTCTAAATTATATTACCTGTGAATGGCATAATATCTAGTTGTATAATTTTAATCCAAAATAAACCATACCAAACACCTATCTATTTCTGTAAAATATGTGCGTTTTCGCGTGTGTTTGAACAAAATAGCAATTATAACAACGCTAAATATTATGTTAGCTCATAATGACAAAACCACAAAATCGCAATTATAAAGGTTATTAAATACTACAGGGTGTCCCTAAGTTCTGGACAGAGGCAAAACACATATATTCAATAAAAAAAATTTAACTACATTTTATTAAATTGAAATATTAATATATAACATCTTCAATGTCAGTTCCACCCTTTGTGATGCAAACTTCGATGCGCTTTTCGCGATTCACTTGATGCATTAACTCTAAATTTCTATCAATTTGAGCACATTTATTTATGATGCCATGTTCCCTCATGTGTCTCGTATTCTTATTTTTCATTAAGTATACCTTCTCCTTTACATACCCCACAACCCAGAAAAAGAAGTCTGGTGAACGAAGAGACCATTGTGATATTTTTTGTATGTCCAAACTAACAGCCTCCTAACCCTTCTAATTCGCCTTTCATTCAGCGTTTCTGCTTTCTACTTACCTTACATGCGTCAACCTTGCTTCGTTTAAGCTGTCTCTTTACTGTTGCTCGGCTAAGAGAAAGTTTACAAATTTAGCTGTAGCCCTACTTTCTATATTTAGAATGACATATAACTAATCAAATTCATTTACAAGCCCGTACATAGCCTTTCCATTATTTGGATTGCTAAGAAGATTCAGAGAAGTTAATGTTTAGCGACAGACCACTGGAAAAGGATGAGCTATCACAATCTTCGCAGGATATTTGGAGCTTTGATAAATCATGCGGAAAACGGCGAAAAAAAAAACTATATTTGCTATCAAAGAGAGTCGAGGGATGATTTTAAATTGCCACTTGATTCAAAACTATTGGAATAGAAGCCTCCGTCATGATTACAAAGCCGGGGAAATCTTCCGTGACAACTGAGAATTGCATTTGATTTCGTGGCTGTTACACTGAGAGGCAGAAGCCCCCTTCTCCTCTGTCCAGGTGAGTAATTATTTGGTAGTTTTAGGGCCAAATGGCAAGATTTGGGCCTTCAATTTGGAAAAGAGTAAAGGCAAAGAATAATACAAAAAAGTGTCTGTCTTCAATCAACGGTGTAAATTTTCCTGGATTGACTCTGGAACTCCTCGCCTAGAAAATTTAGGAAGAAAGATAAGGGCCTACTGCTAAAACATTTTGTAAATAACACGATCCCATTTTACAAGATAACCTGCAAACACGATGGGTCGCGCCATTGCGTGTTTTCTTTACCACAACTCCCCATTTTTCACGCTAAAGAGACAAACAATGAAAGAATCGGGGATTCTTTTCATCGAGCAGAATGCCTCCCCGCCCCCCGTCCTGCCGAATACACTGACGCTCTCAGCCTGTGCCTTTGAGTACTACTCGAGGGATCAATTTATGGAACCTATGTAGGACGTGCAGGAGTATTGGATCGGATATCAATCCTTGAATCTCTTCTTAGACCATATATATATATATATATATATATATATATATATATATATATATATATATATATATATATATATATATATATATATATAAAGGGTGTTCCATTAAGACAGGTCGAAGTTAGCTGTCGTATAATCGTATTGTATTTGTTGTTTTAAGGAAGCCGGTCTGCTCCTATTAATTACGAAAGACAACAATACTTCAATATTGGCAAGTGGACTTTTTTTATTACTTCATTGTTGAGAGAGTGTCACAGCGTTTAATCCGTTTTAAGGAGAGAGCCCGTTAAACACATAAAGGATCCATTGAAACACCAGAATTATCCCAAAATAAACATATTTAAACTTTATCAATTAACTACTAAAAAAACAGTAAAAATATTTATATTCACCTAATAAGTTTAACGAGATTAACCATACTTAAAACTTGGCCTATTACAGAATCTATTCTTGACCAAATCAAAATATAGTAAGCTACACGTAAACAAACCAATTGCGGATTAGTTATTTTATAGTAACCCTTTTAGATTAGCGTTAAACATCAAATTAAATTAATCTCTTCTATTTGTAAATATGACGGGGTTCACTAACACTTGTTTATACTTCGGTTTATTTGAATACCGTAATAAACTCATACCAAAGCAATACGAATATAATTATTCATTCTAACTTACATGACAGAAGAGAACAGGGGTCGTCGGATGTCACTAGATGGCTTTTCTCGCGCTTCGGGATGTTGGAGCGGCCGATGGTTGGTTTTCTTTGAGATGGGATGTAGGTAAGGGAATCTGATGTCTAATTCTTCGGTCTTAAGATCGCAATTTGAGAGTCACCCGAGGGTGACTGGGAAGAGCGAGGGGCCGGGATGCATTGGAGATAGCGAGGGGTGAGGAGGGTGGCACCGCGGTGCCTAAGTCAGTTTGTTAGTTAGAGACACCACCAACCGTCACCATCCTTGGTGTTCCTTTTGACTGGCACTGCTTTTTGGCGATTTAACCACGGGCCTATGGATCTCGTAGGTAATTGAGCGTGGCTTAATGGCTTTTGGTTGTCACCTTAGAACAGCGGCTCACTCCAACTACCTATGCGGCGGGAAAATCAAATATGGTAGGCAGTTAGACTGTTATTCGCCGGCTAACGTTCTCACGAGTCTCCCCATGTGGCTCGATTCTCTTGCTTTCTCCGCAGGGAGGGGGGGGGGGCTTTGATGTACCCGTCCGCCTGGCCCTTCAGAAGGCTTTGGCTTTATGTTGTAATTCTTTTCCATTTACTTCCCCCCTAAAGAAATTAACAGTGGGGGGGGGTATTCCTATCCGACACTTACAATTAAGTACAAAAGTAACTTACTGAACACTATATTATATAATAAACTTCGAGTTCACTAGGTAATGTCTTGATAACGTTTGCACCTGACCTTAAATTAATGCCTACATTACTTTCCAAGCTTAGGAGATTCTTATCTACAATTAGGGGGTCACTCACCCCTTCTTAATTACAATTCTAACGATTTACAATTAATTTGACAATTACTATAATACAATAGTAGGCATGCTCCTTAATCGTCGACAGGACTCCTACTGAACGAGTCAGCCATACAATTGTTAGACCCTTTTATATAGTGAATGGAGTACTGCTACTCCATCAAGAGTAAACTCCATCTCAGGAGCCTTCCATTTTTACTCTTATTCTTACTTAAGTATGAAAACGGTTTATGGTCGCATTCCAACTTATACTCGCGCCCTATTAGATAATATTGGAATTTACCTATGGACCATATTATGGCCCAAGCTTCGATTTTGATCGTGGCGTAGGCTTTTTTTTTACTAGAAAGCTTTCTACTGACATAAGCTATAGGATAGGCTGTTTGGTCATCTTCGTATTGAAGCAATACTCCACCTAACCCGTTTTGACTCGTGTCAGTGCGAATTCCGAAGATCTTGTTGGGATTTGGTAAACAAAAAATGAGCGCACTTAGGAGTTTTCCTTTAAGAACCTCCAACTGAGTTATTACATGGGGTTTCCACGTGACAGGGTCTGACGCTGTCTTTTTAACAAATCATTCAGTGGGGCCGCGATGGAAGCAAAGTGCGGTACGAAACGCCGTTAAAAAGAGGCAGCTCCCATGAAAGATCGGAGTTGTTTCTTTGTTTTCGGCCAAGGCATTTTGACTATGGCGTCCACTTTTTCTTGCTGGGTAGTCAAGTGTCTTTGCCCTATTTTGAATCCCAGGTAGTCAATGGATTCGTAGGCGAAGTGTTACTTCGCCTACGAATCCATTGACTACCTGTAAGGCCTGGCGGTTAGTCTTTGCTCCTTCAATTTCTCCAGCAACGAGCGCAAGGTGTGTAAGTGGGACTCCCAGGTACGGGTAGCTACGTACACGTTGTCGAAGTAAAGCGACACGTCACTTAGGCCCGCGATAATTCTCGTTAGCGAGAGGTATTTGATAGTACGCTTTACATAAATCCAATTCGGTGATTAATTTAGCCTCTTCAAATAGATGGAGATTTTGATCTATTAGCGGGATGGGCTCCGCGTTGAAAACGGTCACTGAATTCAATTTTCGGAAGTCCACGCACATCCGATATGATTGATCATGTTTCTTAACCATTGCCATGGGAAGGCAATAATCGGACTCCGATGGCTCTAAAAATTCCCAATTTTAATAAATTCCGGACTTCATTATTGAAGACTTCTCGTAGGTGGATCGGTAAAGGATATGGTTTGCTTCGCACCACTGAATTAGTTTTTAGTTTTATTTCATGGATGAAATCCTTGGAACATCCGGGGGTTTCTGAAATGACTTCTGGGAAGTCCATGAGCAAGTTCGACATTTTCGCTTTCTGTTAAATCTCTTACTGGGGATTTATCTTTAAATCCGCCTGAGGGTCTTCCGGGGTAAGTGAGAGCGATGGAAGTTCGTATTCCTCGTCTTGTTCCACACATACTGTGTGTATGACTTGCAGGGGCGTTCTCGGGTAAACGGCATCCATAGGTTCTTCTTCGTCTAGAAGGGTTATATTATTTATGCACGCGCGGCGGTGATATTCTTCCAACATGTTTATGTGATAGGTTCTTTGCCCTGTTGTGGTATCTATCAAGTAATCGACTGGTCCCCGTCCCTCGATTACTTCAAACGGTCCCTTCCATTGGGCCCATAACTTATTATTTTCGGTCGGGAGTAATAATAAGACTTCCATCCCTGCCTTTAATTTTCGCGTCTTCGCTTTCATATCGAAGTAGTCCCGGTATTTGGCTAAATTTTTCTCGGCGTTGTCTCGAGCTAAGCCAGAGCAGTATTCTAGGCGCTCGTGCATATCCATCACGTTGGCGTAAGACGATTTAATTTCTTGGTCGAGATTCGCGTTGGTAACTAATTCTTTAAGAATACTCATAGGACCTCGCACATTTCTGCCGTATAATAGCTCAAAGGGCGAGAATCCCAGCGTGCGGTGAGGGATTTCTCGGCATGCGAACAGGGCTACAGGCAGGTATCTGTGCCACTGAGTAGGGTTGTTTTGACACAACTTCTTTAATATCTTTTTGAGAGTCCCGTATAATTTCTCGCAGATTCCTTTAGTGGATGGAGGAAATAGACTCGTAAAAATTGGCCTGACTGGCAGTAGTTTATTAAAATACTCCATCAATTCTGATGTAAATTGGCGCCCTCTATCAGATAAAATTTCTTTAGGCATGCCTACCCGTGCAAATATTGAAATTAGTGCTTCCGCTCAGGAAATAGTGTCAATTTTCCGTAGTGCCACTGCATCTGGAAAACGGGTGGCACAATCTACTAGAGTGAGGATGTAGGAGTGTCCTCCGCTTGAAGGGGGGTGAATTGGTCCCACCAAATCAATAGCCACTCGAAAGAATGGTTCGGTTATAACGGGCACTTTTTATAATGGCGTGGGAGGTACCCGTCCTCTGGAGGGATCTTTCTGACACACGTCGCATGATCGGCAATAGGCCACAATTTCCTTGGCAGCCTGGGTCCAATAAAAGTGTCTGAATATCCGCTGCGACATTTTATTGTGCCCAAAGTTTCCGGTTAATATTCCATCATGCGCGGTATTCAAGATTCTTTGCGAGAGTTCTTGTGGTACACACAGTGCTTTGTTGCTCTCCTCATTCTCCTTGCTGATAGTACGGTAGAGAAGTGAGTCTTGTACAATATATTTGATTTGCTTCTTTCCTTTCACTTGGAGAGTTTCACCCTTAATCGCCTTTACCTATAGGGGTTTAAGAGTGGTTAATTCCTTCTGAGCAATAGCGAAGGAAGTCAATTTTAACCCATTGTCTTCGAAGGTAATCCTCAGAGTCAACTCAGCAAGTTGCTCCTTCCTCTGGGCTTTTGGTACCCGGGGGACTACTTGGTGAGCAACTTCTTGCTGGATGATTTGGGGATTTTGTCGGATTAGCACTGCGCAGAACTTAATCGGGGCTACTACCACGTCTGTCCAGCCGGTGAAATATCTGCATTGTATATGACATCTCACGACGGGGAATCGATTGTCGCATCCTAAAAAGTCGTGGACGATGGCGAATTTATTATGGTTTGGGTTTACTGGAGGCAACAACTTGTCGATACCACTATGCACGTACATCCGATGTCTCTGACTAAAGTGGATATTCGGCACCCATTAATAGTGCCATCTTCGAATTGTAAGCCGCCTGGAGAACTTTTGTTAAATAGAAAGTTTACCTGTTGTTGGGGGCCTTCGGATGTTGGCTCGGGGATGGAGGAAGCATCAGATTGTCCGGCCGGGAGCGCGGCAGTCAGGTTTTGCACCTGTTATCTCGAGGTCTCTCTCAGTCGGGAGTTATGTGGGCACTGGAAACTCAGATAACCTACTATCCCGCAGGTATAACAAGTGACGGGCTTCCTGGGATAATTGCCGGTATTAGGGTATGATCCTTGGGTAACCCTAACCTCTTTTTGAATTTTTGCTCCTCCAAAACTTGGCTTCTAAGTTCCTTTTGGGGCTGAAAACTTAAAGGGCTTCTTCAGCAAATGCCTTGGTGGCGGCCCATTTTTCTTTGGGGAGGGAGCTTTCTCTTTCTTGTACTCCCTCGGATATAAACGATGATTTACCACGTGGAGATCAGCCTCGTCCAGACATTCGTTGAAGGTAGAAGCTTTTTGGTCCTTAACAAATGCACGGATTTCTTGGGGTAGTGTGCTTAGTAACTGATCTCTAAGAATGAAGTCGACGACCGAGGCGACTTCGTTCTCTACCCCTTCTGTATCCATCGAAAACTGTAGGCTTCGACGAAGCTCAAAGCCAAAAATTTTGTATGTTTGTCCAGATCTTATATGGGCCTGCCTGAACTTCATCCTATATTCTCCCGGGTTGAGGTTTGTTGCTGAGAGAAGTTCGGCTTCGAGACGGAAATAGTCCACAGTTGCTTCTGAGAGTAGAGATACAAATATCTCTCTCATCCGGCGATTGAATAGGGGTAACAGTCTGGTGAACCCATCTTCTTCTAGGTTCCAATTATTGAATTCGAATATTTTCTCAAAATGGGACAGATATGAGCATAAATCTTCTTCGTGCCTGTACTCCAGGAGTTTCATGCTGACCGCTGGTGAGACTCCTGTTTTGGATGTCACTGACTGCAACTCTAACTGGTCTTTGTTAAGAGTTCTTTCGTGGGCTCTTATCTTCTCTCTTTCCTCAGCTTCCAGGTTCATTTTACGTTCTTCGGCTTCCAATTTCATCTTACGTTCTTCCCTTGTTTCTTCTCTTTCCTTTCTTTCTTTCTCCTGAATATACGAGCTTAACTCGGGTCCTTTCAGTCCGAGGCTTTGACCTTGCTTCCGATAAAGGTCAAATGATACCATCGCGCTTATGTCAGGCATATACTTTGTTGTGAATCGAGCTTGACCTACTCCACCACCGAAACTTACCACTTGGCCTAACAATTACCTTTAGCTTCTTTCTACCCCTAACTTTACCAATTTTCCGCTCGTCAATTATTCTATTATTCCTGGTATTCCTTTTACGTGTTGGCTCTATCTTAATTAGACGCTGATGAGTTCTTTCTAATAAAAATCTACAGACCTGACACCACTTTTGTCGTATAATCGTATTGTATTTGTTGTTTTAAGGAAGCCGGTCTGCTCCTATTAATTACGAAAGACAACAATACTTCAATATTGGCAAGTGGAATTTTTTTATTACTTCATTGTTGAGAGAGTGTCACAGCGTTTAATCCGTTTTAAGGAGAGAGCCCGTTAAACACATAAAGGATCCATTAAAACACCAGAATTATCCCAAAATAAACATATATTTTAACTTTATCAATTAACTACTAAAAAAGCAGTAAAAATATTTATATTCACCTAATAAGTTTAACGAGATTAACCATACTTAAAACTTGGCCTATTACAGAATCTATTCTTGACCAAATCAAAATATAGTAAGCTACACGTAAACAAACCAATTGCGGATTAGTTATTTTATAGTAACCCTTTTAGATTAGCGTTAAACATCAAATTAAATTAATCTCTTCTATTTGTAAATATGACGGGGTTCACTAACACTTGTTTAAACTTCGGTTTATTTGAATACCGTAATAAACTCATACTAAAGCAATATGAATATAAATAGTCATTCTAACTTACATGACAGAAGGGAACAGGGGTCGTCGGATGTCACTAGATGGCTTTTCTCGCGCTTCAGGATGTTGGAGCGGCCGATGGTTGGTTTTCTTCGAGATGAGATGGAGGTGAGGGAATCTGATGTCTAATTCTTTGGTCTTAAGATCACAATTTGAGAGTCACTCAAGGGTGACTGGTTCTTCTATTATCTTACTTGCGAAATTCCTGTTTGGCACTAGGAATATTGGTCCTTGTCGTAGAATGACCCTTTGTTTTGATCCCTCTACTCTTTGACACCCTTTTAGTAGCGGTATGCTTTAAGGGGCGTGAGTTACTTCTATGATGAAGTAGGCTTTGTTCTAAGAGTGCTATTTTAGTGGTTTAGTCCTTAAGGAAGAGCTATTTTTAAACACATAAGGATACGAGGAAACACCAGAATCTACCAAAATAAACATGTATTTTAAATTAAATATTACAAACCAACAGTAAACACATTTCTATATTTGGCCTCACAGATTTTTCAATGACAAAACATAAAAAGTAGGCTTTTAGTAAACATACCAATTGCCAATTAGTATTTTTATCACGACCCTATTTGATTAGCATAAAACATTAAATTAACGTACTGTCATCTACGAACACATATGACCTAGGTTCAAGAATAATGGTTTCTACTCTCCTTTAAAACGCGGAACGTACTAAACTTCTACTATCGCAATAGAGATATAAATGTTATTGTTAACTTACAGGTAGGTATTAGGGATTGCTGGATGTCGCTGGAGGACTTATCTCTCGCTTTGAAGTGTGGTGGTCGCTGGTTGAAATTTTCGTCGCCTGTGACGGGGGCTGATTCTTAAACGTAATTAAAGAACGGGAGCTCCTTGGGGCAGGGTTCTTCTCCTATCACTCTTACGGTGCTTGAGATGTGAGAATCACTCGAGTGTGAGCGGCTTTGCTTTTCTTCAGTCGGACTTCTTTGCAGACGGAAAAGGCTTCTTCGGTATGGCACCGATATAAAACTTGACTATTTAGGTTAATACGGCCCTGAAAGGGGGGATCGATTTTCTCAATCTGATCCTATCGTTTCTCACGGAAATCGTCTTGTAGGGCTGAAGGATCGATCTTTACGAACTAATCTTTCTTCTGGCGAATCGACTTCTAATAATCTTCTTGTCTGGCCGATGGATCGATCTTCACGACCTAATCCTATTCTGGCGTATCGACTTCAGCTAATCCTCATCTCTTTCTTTGCGGGGCTTATTTATAGGCGGATTGCCGCCCCAGTTAAAGGGGGAAGTGACGAGGCCACAGATGCAAAAGGGAGGGGGGGGGGGAGCGAATGGTGAGTTAGCATCTGGGGAGAGCGAGAATTCCTGAGGGGGCACTGGGGTGCCCAAGTCAGCTCGCAAATTATAGGTTCGCAACCGCACCGATACTTGGCGTGCCTTCTGACTCGCACCGCTTTTTTTCCCTAACCACGGGTTTATGGGTCTCGTAGGTAATTCGATCGTTAGAGCGTCGTTTAAGGACCTTAGGTGGTCGCCTTCAAACATATGTTAGCTCCAACTGCCCACAGCGGCGGGGAGATCACACATGGTAAGCATTTTCGCCGGCTACCTTTCCCACGCTTCTCCTCATGAAGGGGGAGGGGGCTTGAATGTACCTATACTCCTCCAGGATGCTTAATGTAGCCATTTCCTTACAGTCTTGTTAAGCTTCTTACTAAGCCTGTGCAGGATGCTTCAGGCTGGCACCAAAATAATACTTCTTTACTTGCTGCCGAAATTCCTAGTTTAGCATTAAGAATGGCAATCTAGTCAGACTTCTTCTAAGTCTGTACAAGATGGTTCGGTCTAGTACCGATACAAAACGTGACGTTTTAAGTTAATTCGACACTGGGGGAAGGATCGGTATTCTCGAACTGATCCTTTATCGTCTCTCCTCGAATAAATCCTTTCTCTTTTCTTCAGGGGCTGTTTTATTCAGGTGGCGACCGCCCCATCTAAGAGGGAAGCGGCGAGGCCGCATCGGGGAGAGCGAGGGGTGAGTAGGTTGGCACCGCAGTGCCCAAGTTGGCTTGTTAATTAGAGACACCACCAACCGTCACCATCCTTGGTGTTCCTTTTGACTGGCACTGCTTTTTATCGATTTAACCACGGGCTTCCGGATCTCGTAGGTAATTGGATCCTTTGAGCGCAGCTTAAGGGTTTTTGGTGTTCACCTTAGCACAGTGGCTCGCTCCGGCTACCTATGCGTCGGGGAGATCAAACAGGGCATTTAGTTAGACTGTTATTCGCCGGCTAACTTTCCCACGAGTCTCCTTATGTGGCTCGATTCTCTTGCTTTCTCCGCAGGGGGGAGGGGGGGACTTTAATGTACACGTCCGCCTGTCCTCCAGGAGGCTTTATGTATGTTGTAATTCTTCTACATTAGCAGTAAATATAACAATGTTATTTGTGAAAATTTTTTGATTTCACTATTGGATCATATTATTTGAGTCATGGCAATTATGTGTGAAAAATAATATCGCTTAAATGGCCGCCAAGGCTTCGGCGGCACACCTCCACTCGATGGTCAAAATTTTTGATGACGTCTCTGCATAGTTTCTCCTCGATCTCACGAATATGCCTTATTATCTCATCCTTCAGCTGTTGAATTGTTGTTGGCTTGTTGGCATAGACCTTAATTTTCAGATGACCCCAAAAGAAGAAATCTAAAGGCGTCAAGTCACACGATCGTGGTGGCCAATTGACCTCGAGAGATGATGCGACCTGGAAACTTCTCATTCAATAAAGACATTGTTGCATTGGCTGTGTGGCATGTGGCGCCGTCCTGTTGAAACTACAAATCTTCGACATCCATAGAATTCAATTTAGGCCATAAAGAGTTGGTTATCATGGCACAGTATCGCTCGCCTGTCACCGTAACATAATTCCCGGCATCATTTTCGAAGAAATACGGCCCAATGATTCCGCTAGCAAAAAATGCACACCAAACAATGACCTTTTGTGGATGCAGTGGCTTTTCAACAATCTTCCTGGCATTTTCATCAGCCCGAATGCGACAATTCTGCTTATTAACGAATCCACCAAGATGAAAATGGGCTTCATCACTAAAGATGATTTTTTGCGAAAAATCATCATCAGCTTGTCTTTGCTCGTGCACCGAATTGACGAATGTACGGCGCTTCAAATGCTCAGCAGTCTTCAGTTCTTGTGTCAATTGAATTTTGTAAGCGTGTAGAGACAAATCTTTTGCCAAAATTTGATGTAACATTGTTGTGGAGAGGTTCAATTCCTGCCCGCGATGACGAATAGAGGTGTCTGGATCTTCCTTCGGCCACATCCTCGCGCACTACAACAATGTTTTCAGCTGAACGGCGTAAACGAGCACGCAATGGCGTTTTCATATCTGCCACCGACCCCGTTTGTTTGAATTTACGAACAATTTTCCCAATTGCACTCTCGGTTGGTCGATTATGTTGACCAAAATATCGCGAAATGCCGGAAATGCGTTTCTGTTTGAACGTCCATTTTCGTAATAGGCTTCGATAACTTTAACACGTTGTTCGATTGTTAATCTTTCCATGGTTAAAATTGCCAAAGACTGAAGTTGTTAAATCTGAAAGAAAAAGAAAAAAATCATTCGACGCTTAAACTTAACTCCCATTTAAATCGGTCCAAATTATTGGAACACCCTTCATATATATACATATATATATATATATATATATATATATATATATATATATATATATATATATATATATATATATATATATATATATATATATATATATATATATATTCTGTATTACTGTTAGTTGTTTGTATTCAAGTTGATATTTAATGAGCACTATGTAATAAAATAGTCCATAGTTAAAATAAATAGGAGAAATTACGGACGCTGTACGGGCACTGTATAATTTCTAAATTGCATTTACAAGAAGATATAAGGATCTCCCTACACTCAATCTTGCCTACGTCTTCAGAAAGGATCCGAGAAGACAGAGTTAAATGCTGGCCCCTTTCAATACAATTTCATTTTGAAAACTCTGCCTTCAGCGATGGGTCCAAGTTTATTTAATACTGTAAACATTTTGAAATATGGGAGTCTCCAATTTCCTTCTTACTATCCATTCTCTTTTGGAAAATTTAAGCTTCTTAAACATTACTCTTAAGCATCTCTGAAATAGTTATCGAACGACCTTTAAAAACAACTTTCACTTACATTTTGACGATGATATCACTCGCTCTTTAAATATCTCATAAAAATAGTCAATTGCATCTTTCACTCCTATTCAACAGTCCTTAATTTTTACTCTATCAAAATATACAAATATCCAGATTATTTCCTTAATGAAATAGTCTGTGAGCATCTAAGTCGGTTGCAAGGTCACCAATTCAGCGGTTGGTTAGCAAACACGCTTACAATTAATATTTATTGAGAGGTATATATATAGCAACAATTCTCCTTTCCCGTGCGTGCCTTATTAAGTAGGCCTCGAACAGCAAAGGGTTGCCAGCGGTTGCTTGTTGCGACATCTTTTCAAATACCTTCAAAATTGCTTTTACAGGTCCTTTTATCTATGAAAATAATTGTCTGCACTACTTTTCCTCTAAACTATTGCCACATCGATATCATCGAAATTTACAACCAATGGAATACCAAGGATTATTACCGCTGTTAATCTGTTCCATATGGCGGATGCGTCTTTTTAAAAAAAAATGTTTTAAACAAAGTAGTTCGTAGTGTAAGAGGGGATGTCGAAATCACTAGTGGGGAGATAGATAAACTCCGATATTTTAATGATTCCTTGAAATATAACCACGAATTAGACGCAACAGAGATAAGTTAAACGACCAATAATCATTACATCGAGGCTTTCCATTCGCCATCGGATTAAGATAATTGGACTTTCTAGGCCAATTACCCATACAGTATACATATGTGATGGTAGTGTTCGATCCACTCCGTCACTGTTACCCGATTACACCTGCTACTCTATTATTCAGTAAACATATACATCACTACTGAAACAAATATGGATCGTTCGTAGGAGTTGCTCCTTGGTGAAATTTTGGTACCATTCTTAGTTTATTCATTTGTTTTTGGGAGTAAATTTGCTTCTGCCAACACCTTTACCCAGAACTGTAGTTCTCCATTATTTAAGAATATATACCTTTAAATATAAGCATGATAGACCTCCCTCCCACTCCCAAAAGTGTTATAAATAGATGTATTTGACTGACTTGTCAGTTACTTCCTTTATCGTTACTTGTTCGGAGGTTGGGAGGATGACCAGTACTGTATACTGCTATGTGGTGATGAATAGTTTAGGAGATGCAGGTTTAATAGGTCCTTGATCTCCTACGTAAGCGCAAATTAATTTGTACACGTCTTCGCAACGTCACACGCCACGTCAATCGTTTACTCCATGAGGAGGCCATAATCCTTGTTTTTAGGGAACGGATTTGTTTCCAGGCTCAAGATTCCCTTTCTCCTTAGAGCGGCGGAGTCGCCCTCGATCGAAGCATAATTGTCTTCATCATTCCATTTGAGCCTACGGCGGGCAAAAGCCTACCCAAGAAGTTTCCACTGATCAAAGTCTGACATGTTAGTAGTAGTAATACAACTACTACTATTGCTACTGGTACTATTACTACTACTACTTTTGCTACTACTAATACTCTCACTCTTGCTTCTACTACTACTGCTACTCTTGCTACTACTTCTTCTTCTCATTCTTCTTATTTTTCTCCTCCTTTTCCCCTTTCTTCTTCTTCTCCTCCTCCTTCTTTTTTTTCTTCTTCACCTCCTCTTCCTCCTTCGGACTGGTCTTGAGGGGACCCTACGATCTTAGCTGGTCCTAGTTCTGTAGTTCTTCTTTCCCTGAATTTTTGTCACTCTTGTCCAATTTGTTCCCAATTTTTAGCATATTTTTGAAGATCATCTCTTCATCTTTATTTAGTCTTCTTTTCGATCGTCTTTAATCAAGTGGAGGCCAATCGCTATTTTTCCGGTCCATATATTGTCTTGAAGTCTTGCTCGATGGCCTTTCCAGCTCCATTTCAGGTTGCTTAGAGCTTCTACTTTATCCTCGTTTGGTTTGTCTACCTATCAAAATGGTTGTTTTTGTGTCACTAGTCAGAAATGTGGGGTTTTATGTCTGAAAAATAAAGGTAAAAACATAGGAAAAGACAGACTATGCCCATGGCTGCAATGGTAGGGATGATCCGTCCTATTTTAAACCCGTGGTCACGAGCTCTTCGTCCTAAAAGACACACTTGGAAACTCCCTTCAAACATTGAATCACAAAATGACACACGGAAGTTGATTAAACTTCTCCATTATTCCACATCACCTTATTTGTGTTGATGAAGTTGTCAATAATCAGACTTAGGTAGGATACGATACGAGGGAATATCTTCCAAAGGAATAATCACACATTCAGGGAAATACTTCTTTAGAATCGAAGTCATGACACACGGTTCTCTTTCGCACAACTCAACACCCTGAAACCAAAGTTCGAAAACTCGGAGTCAGCAAGTGGGTTTTTTTCCCAAGCCATGCAATTACAATGGATATTGTACTGTAGATACTTCTGAAGTTCTTCATCAGAACCTCGCCAAATTCACTTCACCCCCAATCTTTCCACATCAAATATGCTCCTCACTTACCCCAAATGGCTTGGAAAAATAGTTGTCAACAATTTGAGCAAAATTGTCAACAGTTCAGCAAACTTTGCCTTGTGACTTTAGTTCAGTAAACAATTGTTGAAATAATAATAATATTATTATTATTTAATATTATGCTTGCCTCCGTTTTGTGTAAATCGAACCCACTCGGGAGATGTCAGGTTATATCTAGGGGTTTGTGTGCCTCCAGCCCCCAATAGCCACAGTTTGCCCTACCGGCCTCAGTGTCTGCTTGATGATCTGCGGCTATCTTCTACACACACACACACACACACACACACACACACACACACACACACACACACACTTTTTCTCTATCTTCAGCATTTCCTTAATAGATGTCACATTACAAACTTTCTGCTTGATACGCCCTCGTTGCTATTGCGCTTTGAATTCGAAGGAGCCGGGGGACGGGGGGAGGGGGGTCTTTGCCGCGTCTGTGGGTGATGGTTCCTGATTGCAATTAAATCTTTCACTGCATTCAAAATTGGCCCTTCGATATTTTCTGCTTTTGGTTCGAGTGGTGGCAAATGGAAGCCTCTTTTGTCTCTTATCGCTATTCCTGATGAATGTTTCGACAGTATGTTCTCTCCTGTCGACCTTTCCACTGCTAGTAGCAAGGACAATGTATCTGGTAAGTTAAACTACAGGGTGTCCCCTAAAATTCTGGACACGGGATTTATCCCAATGGTCTCCTCGTTCACAAGACCTTACCCTCCCCCCCTTGGTTTATTTTTCTGGGGTATGCTAAGCGAAAGGTTCACCAGAGCCTTACCCCATCCATTAACTTCTATTTCTGGTAAAGGAGGAGAGGTTGTTGTACTCAAAGACAATTAAAGACCTGAGGGAACAGCGCCTCATAAATGAATGTGCTCAAATTGACGCAAATTTGGACTTAATGCATCGGCTTCATCGGCTGAATCACCACACATAGTGGAAATCATTTTGAAGATGTTATTTATTAATATTTAGATAATATAAAATGTTCAAGTTAAATAAAATGTAGTTCAACTTTTTAAAATTGGAAAATAGGCATTTTTCCTATATATCCAGACATTAGGGACACCCTGTACAATGTACGCATCCATGGCATGATTTATTATAGAAATGCTTAGCCAAACTTCCCACCTCATCAGACGAGTAAGTTAATAAGAACGCGAGTCATAAAGTTCGCGGACAACAGTTCTTCTAATATGTTGAGAATACAAAACAAAACAGGTTCGAACGTGTTTTTGAGAATTTAGTGGCTATCAGATGCCCCCCTTCTCACAAAAAAACACTCTTTTTAATCATGAAACTTGATTAGAGAACAAAGCAAATAACAGAAGGTTTATGGCGATTTTCCTCAAAGGAAAACAAGTTTACAAATTGCCTTTTAAGGTTTCGAGATAATATAACAGAATTTAATCATGAAAGAAACCACAAGGGCGTATCAGAAGTCTTCCGAGTCAATCTAAAATCTCTGCAAGAATAACACATCATTCCCAATTACTGCATCCATAGGTTTGCATATAAAATACTGATTTTAAAGTATTACCAATCAAAAACTAAAGCATGTAGCTATAATATACAGGGTAGCTCCCTCTCACCCCCTCAAAATTGGACCGTTTTTGAGAAGCAATATCTCAATAACCATTGTAATTAGGGACATCAAATAAAAACAAATGAAAGATAAATCCTTTATCTATACATACTTATTCATTGTAAAAATCGTCTTAAGTCATTTAATGAGTCAATTAGTCTTTAAGAAATAATGTAAAAAACATATTTTTAATTTTTTGATTGATCTGCTACGAAGCGGAGAGAAAAGAAGAAAATTGGAGAACAACAGTAACATTAGGTTAGCTTAGCCTTACTTATTTGAAATTTAGAAATGAAACACAACGTGTTTTACATTATTTTTTAAAGGATAATTAACTTATTAAATCACTCAAAGAAGATATTTACAAGAAATAATTATTTATACACCAGGAAATGGCTTCGCCACACCCTCCTACGGGAAGAGCTTGCGCTTCGCTACTAAGATTAAAATTTAATAAGAAGCAGCCATGGTTAATTTTTATTTTATTTTCTGAACTTCGCCAATTATAATGATTTTAAAAAGGAACTCTAAAATAAATTTCCCCCCTTTCAAAATATCACGTTACTAAAATAAATTTTCTGAACTTCACCATTTATAATTCTTTGGGTTTTCAAAAATTCATAAAATTCGATACTTATATTTATTTATGAACTTCACCATTTTTGTTTTTTGATATTATAAAAGAATTATTAGAAATAACTTTGATAAAAAAACATAAGTCATAACCAAACAAGATGAAATTATTATTCAAATACTCAAAAAAATCCCCTTTTTAAATTATAGAGTTATTGATGATGATGAAGGATTCATCTTTCATTTGTTTTTATTTCATGTCTCTAGCTGCAATGGTTATTGAGATATTGCTTATCAAAAATGCTCCCAATTTTTTAGGCGGGGGGGAACCTTGTATACATTAATATTTGAATATGTACATTTGGCCCAACGTAAAATTAAAAAAAAACATAATCTTCCTTCCCAATTCATTTGTCTAACTTGCCGTTAACCACATTCAAATTTGGCCCTACACAGAGAACACAAGCAAAATTGTCCAATGAAGGCAATACCATCAATGCCAAGGAACGAAGTAGCTGCTGTCGAAAGCTTTTCGTAAGAAAATCGTAGAGTAACCATCGATTAAATAGTTCTACAATGGCTATCTCACATGGATCAGAATTGTTGATTTTGCCTGAAATTCTTGGCCTCAGCGAGCTTTCTGCGCGATGAGGTCCCGAAAGCGTTGTACTAAGATCAGATCATCCAACCAGTTGATCTTTTAATTTTCATTTTGAACAAAATCGAAGGTGAGCAAGAGGTTTGTATGGGTTAAATTGTAACTCTCAATCAGATCTCGATTTACCAGTACGATCCTGGAAGCATGCCGCATTCCAAATAGTAGTTTCTTCTTGGATCTGTTAAATATATATCAGAGAGATCAGTACTGAAGGAAATGACCACCGTTTTGAGGGAGAGGGGACTCGGAAGGAGGGATATTGATAGAAATTCTTGAAAGGACTGTCACGAGAACGTACTACGTAATAGTTTTAAGGCGATTGAATGCAACGATGGTTGACAAACGACGAGAACATTGGCAGCGGGAAGTCCTTTTTCACCGCAACAATGCACTAGCTCATTCTTCGAAGGCAGTCAGGAATGTTCTACAAGAATTTCGAACAGACTTTCAACCACATCCACCCTATTGGACTGATCTTGTACCATCAAAACATATATTTGTTTCAAAAATTTGAAGAACAACTGAAAGGGACCGATTTAAAAACTTTAATGAAGATAAGACCTAACAGCTCTTCTCGTCCGACCAACGTCCTAGTATAATCACCCTGCTTCTTCCTTTACCAGGAGGCCTATTATCTGTTAATCCTGTGGTGTTGAGAGCTATGTGAGGACCAATTGCCCTCAGAATTGGCAACTTCGAAGCGACCATCGTCATCAGGTCCCCTAAATCAGTGCCACGTCCGTGCCACCATCCTCGCAACCAGAATCTCCTCTCCTTGAGAGCATTTTGAATCTCGCTGGCCACCAGGTAAACTCTTTGTTCGATAAAAACATCCCTGGGAGCCTCAAATTCGAAACTGGAGCAGTAAACAGCTGCCGAATCTCCATCCTCGTACGCGATACAGTGTGTACCTGAATCGTGGTTTCGAATAAACTACTCCCTCCTGTAGCCCCGGATCACGACAAATTTGCAGTAGTACACGACTACTTGGGACGTGCAAATAGATTCCCCATTGTCAAGTGCTTTATTGAGTGCACTTATTTTACTGGCTCTTATCAAATTCTGCGCTGTTTTAATTGGCCAGTTTCCGCGGGTATCCTCCACCCCCTTGGCTCAACCCGTGATCACCCGTTCCCAACTGGAAAAAGAATTAGAGACCCCCGCACCGCTTAAAACCCCCTGCGTATCAGAATTCAAGCATGTAACGAACGAGGAATTCGCGAGGAATCTGAAGGAATGCGATTCTCTTCGTCCCCTTTGGGCAAATGCCCCAAATAACGTGCAAGAGGCCGCTAGAGGTGATAAGGTGATATCGTACCTCGTTAAGGATGGCCTACTTTATCGTGCTTGCTCTGAAGGCGATAACCACGAGTCCAGAGCGTTATGTGTCCCCCGCTCCCACGTTCATTTCCTTTTGCAGTTCGCCCACGATAGCCTGTTTTCGGGCCATTTTAACAATACGAAGACAGCACAGGGAATCTTAAAGTATTTTTATTGGCCCGACAGACGAAATTCTACTCTACTGTCGTTCGTGCGACATCTGTCAAAATATGGCCATAAAAGGGCGAGTTAAACCCGCACCTTTACAGAAGGTACCCCGTATCTCTGAACCCTTCTCCCGAGTGGCAATCAATTTAATCGGTTCGATTCTTCCAAGTGAAGGCCATAGCTATGTGCTAAAACTGGTCGACTTTGCCACCCGGTTTTCCGAGGCGGTGCTCCTAAAGAAAATCGACAGTATCTCCTGCGCTGAAGCACTCGTTACGATCTTCTCTCGTGTTGGTTTGCCCAAGGAAATACTATCAGATCATGGCCGCAGGAAACGGTATGTGAGAAAGGTTGAACGGCACTCTCAAGGCAATTTTAAATAAATTGTGCGCCAAACAGCCCAGAGAATGGCACCGATATATGCCAGTAGCCCTCTTCGCATACCGAGAGATCCCGCACCGTACATTGGGGTTTGCACTATTCGAACTATCGAAATGGATCGAACGTTTGAGGCCATTTAAGCATCTTAAAGGAGCTCTTCATTAATCCAAAAATTGGATCAAGAAATTCAATCCTCCTACGCCTATCTGTTGGAATTAAGGCAGAGACTAGAAAAATGTACACAGATCGCTTACCAGAACGCTTACCAAGACGTACTTTGTTTGTAAGTCCAAGGAGAGGAAATTCAAGCCCGGTGAAGAGGTATTATAGTTACTCCCGACTGACAATAATAAACAATTAAGTCAATGGAAGGGGCCCTATCGACTATTTAATTCAAACCCCTTCAGGAAGAAAGCTATTCCACATGAATATGTTAAAAAGATCCCGCCGTCGTGCGAGTGCTAACCATATCGTGGCAATAGACGAAGAATCGGTCATGGAATTAAGCTATCCCTTAGATCCCTTAATCGTGGCACAAGTTGCCTGCGTGAAGCAAGATAATGAGTATCCATTGCACGTCATGCCAAACGCCACTGATTCTCCTTCGGCAGAAGTGAGGGTAAACGACCAGCTTTCGTCCACCCAGAAGAACCAGCTGTAGGCTCTACTGGGTCAGTTTAGTGACATCATTTCCAAAAGTCCTGGTTGTGCCTCTCATTTCGAGCACAATATTCAAATAACCACATAGGATCCCATCCAATCCAAGCCATATCCCCTGACCATCCACTTAAGAGAAGCCTTCAATAATGAGGTCAATAAGTTATTAAAGTTGAAAATCATAGAACCCTCCGATTCAATTTATTGTTCCCATGTTGTCATGGTTAAAATGTCAACGGATCCTACCGAATGTGTATTGACTTCAGAAAATTAAACTCAGTCATTGTGTTCGACGCCGAACCCATCCCCATCATTGACCAAAATATGCATGTGTTCGAAAAGGCCAAATACACCACGGAACTGGATTTGTGCAACGTCTACTATCAAATCCTCTTAAGAGAAGAGCTAAAAAAGTACACGGCTTTTCCAACAGACAAGGGGTTGATGCAATTTCGTCGGGTCCCCTTTGGTCTTGTCACGGCTTGCAGCAACTACGATCGGACGACCGTAGTTGATCAGTCTTTTTTTACGACGGATCATTCAAAATTTTTGCCTCCATCTTTGCGCCCTTGTGGGAATTATTAAAGAAAAAGTCCCACGAGTCCCCCGTTTGTATTTCGCTGTCAATCACCAGCTTTAACCAACTAAAGGGAAAATTAGCATCTGCACTCATCCTTCATTTGCCCTATTCCAATTACTATTTGGCATTCGCAATAGGTTGCGTCTTAATTCAGTACGGGGACAGTGACGAAAGTTTCCCCATCGCGTATGCTAGCCGTAAATTACTTCCCCGTGAAAAGAATTATGCGGTGATTGAGCAAAAAACAGGCTCTTGCGATATTTTAGGGTATCCAAAAGTTCAAAATGTTCTTGGTAGGCTTAGAAGTTATTATAGAGACGCATCATAAACCCCTAGCCTACCTACACAATGTTAAGTATAATAATGTACGTTTTATGCGTTGGAGTCTGTTCCTACAAGAATTCCAATTTAAATTTTTTTACATAAAAGTCTCTGACAATTGTATAGCAGATAGTTTGAGCAGGAATCCTCTGGATCCTCTTCCAAATTAACCTGGAGCCAATTTCCTTAATTTTAAGATTTTTCTTTTTTGTGTTTTTGTCTGATAATCTTTCCTTTTTTAAGTTATAAAAACATGCACCTTATTTTTTTTGTAGTTTTAATTTCTTTGCATTGTATACCTTCTTGTATGTATATAACTAAAGGTTGCTATTGACCTGAGGCAAACGAGCCTCCATTTACAGTCATGGTAATAATTGTGACTATCCTCAATTAATGTTTTTTTCTTGTTATTTTGTATAATAGTCAGTATACAATTGTACCCTTCTCAAATCCATCTAGTTGGATTTACTTTTGTATTTGTTCGTCTTTGTGGATTTTTTCCGAATTTAGTACCATGTACTCTCCATTGTTGTATCCGCGTTGATGTTGAAAAAAACCCCTAAAAAAACTGAGTTCGTTAATGCCTTTTGTTATTAGTCGGATGTCACTTCTTTCGGAAGTTCCATCTTGGAAGGGGAGGAGATGTCATAGTTAGAGAGAAAAGCGACATGCGGATGGAAATCTTCGAGCAGTGCCTGAGAAGCCAACCCACTACGAGAGATAACAAGAGCGATGAATGGACCGAGAAAACCTAGGATAGCGGCGGAAGCTCCGCGAAGTCCTGTGAACCAGACTAAGGTTCCCTTCCGTTGGCGCCGCGTGCGATAAGGCAGACTCCCTTTCGGGACCTCGGGGCAAATCATTTCCGGGAAGCCACGTATAAAATATCAGATGCAGGCCTCAATGAATTAGTATTGGCCAGGCCCTTGAACACGACGCATAAACTCTTGATTCGGCTTCCCACCCCTCGAGTTCGAAGGCAAGAATTCTCTCCAGATTAAACAATAGTCTATCGACAAGTGATTATTATTCTGGAATCGGCTCCGTTCCCGTCCGGCGTAGTACTCCCTCGGTCCTTTGCCTCGAGGTTAAACGTGGCGATTGCAATCCCCATTTTGCAATCTCTCTCTCCGACAACTCCCCAGAGCATACCGCTAAAAGTAGTCTTCGCGAGTAACTCTGTCGTGTATTCAATGTCCTGTTTTCTTTGAATTATGTGTGTTAGTTTGTCGGCGCGCCATCCACCTCCCGTTGTACCTTTAACTCCCGAGCTCATCTGATGTTAAAATTGTAACTTTGCGAATCCATTCTTTTATTTGTAATTTTCCTGTAAAGGGTAAAGTATATTTTTATTTCACCACTTTCTCTGCCCAGAACCTCTAAGAAGTTATTTTAGTTTGGCCAACCGCACTCTTACTTAATTTTATTGATATCCACGCACTTCGTGGTTTCACCTCCTCCGAAGATCTATTGCGCTCCATCTGGCCGGATCAAGGCGAGCGAAGGTCACGGATCTGACCTTGACCTTGACCTACGACAGCCACCATCTTATATTTTTTAGAAAAAAAATCCCCTGAGATTACCACTCGTTTAAATTCAATCCACTCTCACCACCTCCCTCGCTAGGGAATCGATAAAGAAGCCTATTTGTCCGCCTCTGTAAACAATAATCATATTCCCGAGGTTTGCATAAAGCCTACAGCAGTCTCGTAATGTCGTACGCGTTGTTTTCAATTAATTAGCATACGCATTTTATATTCTGGGGCTTAAGCGATATGGGATAAAAATAGAGAAAGAAAAGGATGGTAGAACAAAAGAGATAAAATCTAGCAAATAATGGGGAGAAAAAGAGTGTTAAAAGCAAATAGCCGTCATAGAACGGTTCAAAACGACAAAAAAAAAAAAATGAAACTGGCCTGCGGCCATCCGTTATGCGTTGCGAATATTTGAAAAATAGAAAGTTGTACATGAGAGAAAAGTAAATTCGATACAAAACAGTATTGGAAGCACTGTAAATATATATATATATATATATATATATATATATATATATATATATATATATATATATATATATATATATATATATATATATATATATATATATATATGTAGGTCCATCCTTGCGGATTCAATTTAAAATCTGAAAGCAATTTCTTACTTTCTCAACTTTCTGATAGGAAAATATGAATAACGAGTTCAATTAGAGGCTTCTCTCTCATTCTAATTCTAATTCAGCCAAATTCTAACTTTTGTAAAACAGTATTTTTCTAAAAAGAATTAGGCTTCCAATTGACCGTCCTGGTCCCAACATCACGCTTATGAGCTTCAACGCTGATTTTGTTCAGTACTCATTTTCATTTAGTGGTGCACATTTTTGCTGTTCTATCTCCTCTCTCCCCTTTTCCCACGCCTGGATCGCCTATACCCTTGATATGAAGGGGGTAATAGATTTTTTTTTTTAATTTTATAGAGCCCATCTGGCAACTACCCACTTGGGCATAAGTCGCCGAAAAACACGACAGCCTAGAACTAGGCTACTTTAAAATAAAAATATGAAAACTTAAAAATTGATATAAATTGGAAAAACAACAATCAGGGAGTAATCTCCGGCAGTGGGGGGAGGTCTCCTCACCCCGGTGCAGGAGAGTGCAACCTACAAACAAAACAATAACAAAAAAAGAACCTTAAATAAAGGGGAGAAGCCCGGCCTCCCCCAAAAAGTCAACAAGTCCACAAGTCAATGTGCACGAATCTGTCCCGAGTACAAGGGACAGGCGGTAGTGACCCCGCCCATCCCGGTACCGGGACAGGTATCGTGCGCGAAGATCACCCATACTAAAACATTCGACAAGAATGTGCCGAACAGTCCAGGGGACGACGCAGTCGTTGCAATAGGGCGCAGGCAAGCGCTCCATCAAATAGCGATGCGTCACACGAGTGTATCCGATTCAGAGACGACAGAAAGCAACCTGAAGCCGCCGCGGCATTGGGGGATAGGTCCATGGAAACAGTCGTTGCCAAATGGCACGCAACTTTAAGTTCCCTTCGACCGTCTCCTATCTTCTTTTCCAAGCAGTCCAAGGAGCTGCCCGTATTCCTGCCATGTAGTCGGTGTGAGGAAGAGCGAAACGCTGGTCCGGTCGCAGAGTCATCGCGGACTCTTTGGCGCCCTCATCGGCGCGCTCATTCCCCGCAATTCCTACATGTCCAGGAACCCAGCAGAAGATAATCTCGACATCCGCCCGGCTCGCCACAAGCGTGGCGTCACGGATATCGCGAACCAGGGGATGCTGAGATTTCAATGCCCCGAGAGCACTTAAGGCGACTGTAAGTCGCTATAGATCACAATCCGGTCTCCGAACCGAGCACGTCGCGTAATCTCCCGTACCGAGTGGTGTATTGCCACCAGCTCGGCCGTGAAGACAGACGCAGCGCCTGGTAGAGCCCCGCTGACTTCAAACAGAGGGAACGGCATGGAAGCCGACCCCCTCTTCGGACTTGGAGCCATCCGTATACACTGGCACGGTTCCAGCGTGACACGATGTGTGCTTGAAAAAGGTCGAACGCAATAATACCGGTGCAGTACAAGCTTTGGGAGCAGAGGCGTGGCGACAAATAGCCAAATGTGGTACCCTCCAGGGTGGCGTCCTGGGCAGAACCAGCGGCGCCATCGGCTTAAGAGCTATATCTACCTCTCGAAGGAGTTTCCTGGCCCTAAACCCGAAGGGCTTAGGGTATGACTGGCGTCTCTCGGTGAAATATGCACCATCGAGATCAGCTGCGGATGCAGTTAGAGCTGTTGGCGACTGAGGGAGACGCCGGGCTCGCGTCTACAGGCAAGCGATGCACTGCACGCGGCGCAGAGCGAGTGGCATCTCCCCAGCATCGACCAACAGGCTCTCAATGGGGGAAGTGTGGAAGGCACCGGTCGCAAGGCGAAGGCCGGTGTGGTGGATCGAATCCACCTTCTGCAATATACCCTCGGCTGCAGATGCATAAAACTCGCATCCGTAGTCGAGCTTCGAGCGAACAAAGGATCGAAAAAAAAGTAAGGCAGTAGCCCTATCAGCACCCCAAGCGCTGAACGTCACGGAGCGGAGAATGTCCATGGCGCGGGTACAAGAGACCCTAAGGCTGCGAATATGAGCCTCCGAAACAACCATGCTCGTTGGCCTGGAAGGGCCAGGAGCGGAGTGTCTTTCTAAGCATTGAAGCGTAAGACGTCCCAGGCAGAGCCGTGCGTGCCAGGACCAAGTCCTTAGCCTCACGGAATGAGAGTCGATCCTAAGCCTGAATGGCCAGGATTTCTTTCTCAAGGAGATATGCACCACATTGCTTCAAAGAAGCAGGGTGCGGCTCTCTGCAATTGACACACTTGGCCACACACAATTTGGACTTACCGTGTGCGGCCTTGGAGCAATTTACACAAACTTCGGGTGACCCCGACTTTGCACATCTACAAGAACGATTCGTATGGCCGAAGCGGTTACAGTAATAGCACCGCCGCGGCAGTGGCACGAATGCCTTCATGCGGTAGCGGTACCAACCAGCACGCACCGACTCTGGGAGCTTGTCACAGTCATACGTGACGAAGAGTGTAGGGGTGGGTCTTGAGGCCCTTCCCTGTTTTCTCATCACAGGTTCGACCTTGGCCGCCCCATGGTCGGCCAGCTCTAGGGTGATGTCCTCAATGGAGTAGTCAAAGAGTTCCCTCGCATAAACTACTCCTTTCACAAAGTTCATGGTAGAGTGCAGCGTCACACTCACCAGGGTGCCATGAAGTGTCCAAAGAGCACTTATCTTTGCCGCCTCGGCGTGATTCGCCGCATTCGCCAGAAGGCTCCCGTCCGAGAAACGGGTCACCTTCGGCTCTCTACCAATTGCACTAGCTAATCCTCTCCTCTGATGGATCATGTTGCCCATGGCCAACATGGTGCCATCAGTGGAGCGAATAACGAGGAAGCGTTTGAAACCAGCGGGCTCGAAAATGCCAGGTAACCTCTGAATAAGGGGCCCCGATGTCTTTGAGGCTCCGTCCTGTGCACTTTTAGTTTTAGTCTGTGGCTCCGCAACCAGAGGGGCAGAGGGGCCGGATGTGCCGATCTTGGCTTGGTCACTTGCCAAAGTGGCAGCAGACCCATCCGTCCCCGTAGCCCCCGCGGGTGGAGAGGAGCCCCGAGTCTTCCTAGTCTTTGTCTTTTTTTTTTTGGAGAGGAGGGCAGGGAATGAACCCGATTCTCACCTCCGCCGATAGGAGCCCCTAGGCCAGATGGACCGGCCTCAGCCAGGTCATTCTCTGAAATGGAGAAGGTCCTGGTAGTCGTGGGGGCACCGGTCGGAGGAGATCCATCCCCTCCTTGTACTGCTTCGGAAACCACAGCCGTTTGAGGAGGACCTTGCATCGGGGCGGATTCGGGTTCGGTGCTTGGCGCCGAGCCAGGATTCTCCCCCATGGAAGGCCCTACCGTCTGAGGCTGGGTTTCCTTAAGGACCATGTCTATCTCAGGGGGGGCCTCCAGTTGGACATCACCCCCTAAGACATTGCAGGTCCCGTTGGCAGTATCGTCACTAGTCTTCTTTGGGGAGGCATTGGCCTTGACCCCAGGAAGGTTCAGTATTCTTGCCAGCAGGTCTTTTGAGGGAATCGACCAAAGGGGCCTGGCTTCCCTCTCCCCCCTAAGGGGGTTTGCCCTACCGAGCCGCTTGGATGTGGAGCGGCTGGCTAAGGGCTGCCTGCTGGCTTTCTTGGCAGTCCTCTTGGAAAGAACATAGGGGACTGCCGCTGGTAGAAGGGAGACGCCCGAAAGCACCTTTAGAGAAGGGGGTGAGGGGGAGTCCCCTACACCCGTAAGCGAAGGAAAAGAGTAAGCCTCCTCTCCAGTTAGAGATATAAGGAGGGTCCCCTGAGCAAGCACAGGGGGATGACCTCCATTTTTTTGCTGCGGCTGCCCAAGGGCGGCTCCGTCGATGTTATAGGGGAAGTTGGGGGTTGTTTTTTTTTATATTCATCATTGGGCATGGTGACCCTCTCTTTGACACGGGATGCAATCGCACATCACCTCTCGCAGTAGCCCGCACTGCGAGAGGTGCTTACAAGCCCGGCAGAGCCAGGCGTCGTCATTTAAGTCCACCCCTCCCGCCTGGTGGCCTGGCAGTCCATCGGCATGGTGGCTCCACCTTGAACATGGCGTAAAAAATATATAGATTGTGAAGAGGACAGGAAAACGGATGTGAGGAAGGTATGGGTGGGGATAAAGCAGGTTGTTAAAAACCAACCACCCCAGACCGGAGCTCAGGGGTTAGGGAACATTGTCCCCTCCCCCTCAGCCCTGATCCGGGACGGTTGACTTAAAAAGAAGGTCAGCATCTACCCTGTGAAATTAGAGGCTGACTATTGAAAGTTGTGAGAGAGGTTGTATGAAAAGCGAGGAAACAAGTGTTTTGAAGGAAGGAGAAGAGGCTAAGCTGGGGTCGGACGGGGTGCTGAGTCCTATCAGCACGGCGGCCAAGATGGCAAATCGCCGCGCCCCTTACGGGGTGAAGGGGGTATTAGAACCATTCAAAAGCATCAATGGGTTTTCGCATTCAATAGTTATCAGCGAGGTTCAGATGTTCAAAATAAAATACTCATAATCAATGCATCACTGCGCTGCCCTAAATGGCTCTTAAAAGAATTTAACTGCCTTAAATGCACTAGATTAAATGGAATATAAACGGAGTTCTTCAAGCGTTTTGCCACAAGTACAAAAGCATTTCTTAATCAAGGAAGGCAACCATTAGACATTGAACTGCCAATGGTAAGTGTTGAAGGATGAGCACTTTACCCCGTCAGTGTAACCTAGAAGTATGGATTTCATCCACGTTGATCAGAGATGAAGTTTGCGAGGTCGTATTTCATAAGTTCGTCCACGAGAGAACAGGGATTCAGAGGCACGATCGAAAGACGGCTTTATGTGAATAAATGAACTTACAAACTGAGGTCAAATGCCATCAAGACTATAATGCCACCTGAGTCTCAATGGCACTCTCCGATGACGTAATACTTTTGCATAACCTTTTCTCTTGCATTTTCAAGTCGCCATCTACGATACGTTTATGGCACGACATCAGAGAGACCTCCTGAAGAAGCTGTTGATATTCCATTTAAAAACAAAAGGCAATTTGATATTCCATTTGAAAACAAAAGGCAATGCCTTCGAGTAATATTATTCTTCCAGTTCACGACCGCGATTTACAAACAACTAGTAGGTACTTTTACTGTCGGCACTCGTAGTGGTAGATGATCATATTGAACCATTGTCTAAGTGGACGGACAAGGCATCCAAGAGAGCAATCATGTGTCAGGACTTAATTATGGGCCTCCAGCGGTAAGCCTTTTATTATGCATGAATGAATTTTGTGGGAGAACTTAACCCATAACATCATACAATCAGTGTCATAAAATCGATTAAAGTAGTGCACTTGTCTTTAGGAGTAGTCAAAAGTGTGGCACAAGATATCAACTGAGAGGACCTCAAATGCTACCAGCCAACCCCCTCCGCTCCAAGTCAATTTATCCCATTTTCGACAATGTAAATAACTCGATTTCGGTGCGGGAAGCGAAGCCTAAACCCGGAAAGGCCAGATTCATTTATCTTGCCCTTTAGGGAAATGATCAGAAATTGTCAAATAAAAAGGAATAAATGTGATATTCAAGGTCTGCCTCTAGCCTTGTTTTAACACGCACTCACACACAAAACGAAACACACGCACAATGTATATATATAATGAATAACTCACAAAGTAGCATGTGGGGTTAGCAATGAATGCAATGTCCCGCAGGAAAAAGGAAAAGATGTTTCCGAGTACGTTCGAACTTTATTCAGTTCCTTATCAAGGATAACTACAAGTAAAGATAATATAATAAGGGTTCATATAAGACAGTAAAAATAAAAAACCGCCTCTAAGACAAGAAATCAGCAATGAGAAAGTAGAAGAAGGAGGGTAAATTCACATCAATATTTATCAGGAACAGGTAGCAACGTCAAACGAAAGGGCACAAAGGGTAAAGAACAGATACCCGACTATAAAAATGTTTAATAATCTACATAAACTTAAGCGATTGAAAAATACGAAGACGGAGAAAATTGTGTAACAATACTCATTTAAAGTTGAGATGAATATTTAAACAAACTATTTTGCTTCCTTTTTACAAAATATTTTAATGCAGAGACCAATGGAATAGCTCAATGTTTAGGATGTACTTCTTTTTGAAAAAGACGAGAGAGAAGAATGAAATAACTAACGACTGAACAGTCTCTTATCAGCATAACTATCTTATTATTCGTTTTTAAAATCAAAGTTGTAGAAATGATTATTCTAATATCTAAATTATTGCAGATTTAATAAAAAGTCAGCATTTCAAAAATAATTAAAAAATGCATTCCTTCGCTGAATTCTAAATCACGCTGTGTAAGAGATGGAACAGCGCATCTCTTTCGTAATTTTTTTTTTAATAAATGTTGGAATCTTTTTCAATTCCATAAAATGTTTTTTCCAAAGAGAAGCGGACAACCATTGTTGTTCTGCACCAAAGTAGGCTGAAATGTAAGGAGATAGTTGCTAAGGGTATTGCATCAAGGAGCACCATCTTTAGGATCATTAATGACTTTTAAAAGACTGGTTACGCTCCTGTGAAGAAGTCTTCTGGACACCTAAAGGTTCAAATGGAGGCCAAGATCTCCTTGTAAGGCCCCAGCTCAAGGATCGGGTTGCCTCCAGTGTCAAGCTTGCTCACAATTGGAAAGGAACACGTGTGAACACTTCAGCGCGCAGAATGAGGCGAAGACTTTTCGACTGAGGTCTAAAGGCGAGAAGCGGTGCGAAGAAGCTTCATCTCACCAAGAAGAACCTTACGGATTGGCTCTACTTTTGTAGGAAGTATAAAGAATGGAGTGTTGAAGAGTGGAGCAAAGTGATATTTCTTAATAAAGCTCCATTCTGTTTGTTTGGAGCTTCTGGACGATCCCCCAGAAGAGAAAAGGGGACAGCTTTCACGAGTCTTGCGTCATGTCCACGGTGAAACATGCGGACACTTTCCGTGTCTGGGTCTGCTTTTCGTCTAAAGGACCTGCAACACACAATTTTACCCGAGAACATTACCATGAACTCAAAATGGTAGCATCACGTGCTTCACCAGCACTTTTTCTCAACAGTTCATGACCATTTCGTGGATGATATAATAAAGTTCTTGGCTAAAAGTAACATTGAAATTTTGGAACTTGGTCTGTGAATTCACCAGATTTGAACCCGAAAGATTATTTTGGGCGATAATCAAACTGGCGGTTGATAAACAGAAGCCATCTGGTTGTGAGCAGTTGCGAGTGCTCATTGAAAAAAAAGGGAGCACTATCACTCACTATATCATCACAAATTTGGTTTCCAGGATGTTAAAACGAATTGAATCAGTCCTGAAGAACAAAGGACATCATTGTAAATATTGAATGTGCGCATCAATTCACTGTCTTTATTAATAAATTCGGTTTGGGCTCTATTTTTTTTATTTCACCTTCAAATTAGGATACAAACATATTAAAAAATGCAACATTTGATTAATTCTATTATTTTTCTTATATGAGAAAATATAGTAATCTTAAATCCTTGGCCATGAGTGTACATTCCTACTGTAATAAAAACATCCTAAATTTCATTGCGTTCTGTAAGTAGGAAAATGCCAATAAAAAAAAAGAGATTGAGACAAGGGATCAGCGGAAAATCAGAATTAATAACAATTCTTCCAAGCCAGACTCACATTCACAATTAAAACTTTTGAAACACTTTAATAATGAATAAGGAATCAGCGAAGCCATTTAAAATTGACAGTTAAAAAACCCGTTTACAGAAGTGAACCCTGGATAGCAAATATATAATCCCTTCACAACCTGAAGACAACCTAAATAAACTAAGTAATTCTACGTTAGTGTTTAATTTGGATTTAAAGCAAAGACCTACGAGGACATTTCCCGACAGAGAGGTTAAAAAAAGAGTTATTTAGAGAAAGTGTTGAAGCACGAGGAAATGGAAACTTGTGGATAATATAGAACCACAGGTCCAAATGCTGATGACACCCCCTTCTGTCCTGTATATGTTAGGAATAGCCCCAGGGTCATTACATAAAATAGGTAATTGGCTAACACTCGGATAGTGAAAGAGGTTTCCACATCATAGCCGTAAATTCAACTTTCGTTTCCAGTTACGAAGTTATCGATGAATTTGGCGTCAATGTCTGACGTTTGCAAAATTCATTCGCGAAATAGCAGAGCTTAATTTTTTGTTTACACAATTGAGATATTTAATTAACATTAACGACTTACAAATAATTCCTTTGTCGGATTTTGAGCTACACATGAGGTCCTGGTATAATAATAATAATGCTGCTGTATTGGAAATGGGCAAGGCACATTAATAGAAGAAACTACGAAGGATGAATTCTTGAATCGGACAATTTATATAGAACGCGACCGTAAAAGATGAAATTCGTTTTAATGCAGGGGTACTGGGTAAACTCGAGCGCTGGACTGTGATGGGTGAAAACTCGCTCCCTGACCTCAAAAGACCCAATGCTGACCTTTGATTTGTAAGATTTTGATGTCTGAAATTGAAACATTTATGGAATTTAAAATTTAACAAGAAAACTCACAAAATTATAAATAAATAAAACTCTCAAAATCCTAAATGAATAAAATATACAATCATAATTAAAACTCGCAAAATCATAAATAAATAAAACACAAAATCATAAACAAATTAAACTCTCAATATCATAAATAAATAAAACTCACAAAGTCAAGGAAATACAACTCAAAAAACAAAATCATAAATAAATAAAACAAAATCCTAAATAAGTAAAACATAAAATCAAATATAAATAAATAAAACGAAAAATCATAAATGAAACTCGCAAAATTAGAAATAAATAAATCTCAAAATCATTCCATCCGACAGGAGCTGCCAAGTGTAGGCCATGAATGGTCTTTTGCAGTCTCCTTCTTTTCTTATGTTCTTATGTTCTTATGTCTGCTCATTATTCGTTTGTGTAAATAAATTAGTCAATAAAGGAAAGGTCGGTTATCAAATAATAAAGGGTCTATAAATTTCAAGATATAATAATAATAATAGGTATGCGCCCTTCAGGGCTGTTAGCCTTCACAGAGCGCAGGTTGTGTAGCGAGTGTAGAGAAAGTTTAAAGATCTAAATATAATTTACAATTTTATTTTGGTTTGTAATGTTTAAAAACTTTTTTTTCAAAATTAAAGTTTCCAAAATTTATTTTGGAAGGGGGAGGGAATAAAAGTCCGCTATGCCTTTGTCACAAATTATTCTGCGGTCGACTTTTCCTAGGCACGGCCTTTCATCCCACTGCTGGAGTCAGGCGTCCCCAAGAAGCCTACCCCGATCCCAAGCCCGGATTCCCCCACGCTATTTCTGCTATTGAGAACATTTCATCTTCTCACGTTCTTACAAGGTCGTCTTCTGGATTGTCAAGGATGAAAATAATGAGTTTGGAAGAAAATAGAACTATTAGAATCTTGGATCAAATTTAGCACTGGTCCAATCGCCATAACTAGTTATCACAGCTTACGCTGACTTTCGTTCAGTGAAGATTTTATATATAAACCAGGCAATGGCTTCGCCACTCCCCCTACGGGGGAAGCTTGCGCTTCGCTACTAAGATTATAATTTAAAATCTAAAAAAGCAGCCATGGTTAAATTTTTATATATTTTCTGAACTTCGCCAATTATAATAATTTTAAAAAGGAACTCGAAACTAAATTTCCCCCCTTTCAAAATATCACGTTGCCACAATATAGTTATAGAAGATATATAAAAATAAATTTTCTAAACTTCGCCATTTTTAATTCTTTGGGTTTTAAAGAATTCCCCCAAGATGGATCTTGGGGGCTATATTTCGATATAAATATACGTAGATATGACATTTATCAATAAAATAAAATAAATTTAGGGAAATTTTTACGTTTTTTCAGTATTTCAAGAAATAATGACCAAACATTTTTAAGTGGTTTGTTTAAAAACAGGGTTGCCAAATTTTTGATTGTCGATATCACAAAAATATTCGCATTAATATTTGGATATTTTTTTTTTTTCCCTTTATAAATAATTTTCTAACTTAACGTGTTACGAAAGATATTATTACTTGGCAACGCAGCAAAGCCTAGAGTCAGTCATTCAAAACTATTCCAAAATTTATAATACATATATAAATAGTTATATCATATTTAACATATTTTGTCCGAAACATTTTTAAAAATGCGACATGACAAATTTGGGCAAGTGTATTGGGTTTAAGAATAAGTTCTTGCGGTTTTATCAAATTTATTCATTACCATTAACAATTTTAGAAAAACTTCATTTTAATTGATAACAATATGCAATTTAATCAATAAAGTATTCTCCGTTGTTAATTACGACTTCTTCCCAACGTTCAACTAGTTCTTCGATGCCTCTGCAATAAAAATCTCTGGATTTTTAATCGAAGAATTCGTCTAATCAGGTTCTTAATTCCACATCAGTATTGAACGAAACGCCGCGCAAATTGTTGGAGAGCGATCGGAACAGATGGAAATCCGATGTAGCGAAGTCTGGCGAATATGGAGGATGCGGCAGGATTTCCTAATTAAGCGTTTGGATCGCGTCTTTTGGCATATTGACAATGTGAGGACGAGCATTGTCGTGTTGCAGAAGGACTCCATAACGTCGATGAGGTAGCTTTTCACGAATAGCTTTGGCGAGTCGATACATTTGTTGAACGTAGAGTTCTGCATTGACAATCTCGTTGTTCGCAAAAAGCTCATAAGGAATGATGCCTTTACAATCTCACCACACACACAGCATCGTCTTTCGTGGATGAAATCCTTGCTATAATCGCAGAAGTACTTTTTTATTGGGGCTAGCCATTGTTTTCGATGGTTCATGTTGACATAAACACACCACTTTTCGTCGCCAGTGATGATGTGGTGAAGATATATGTCCTTATATCCACGAGTAGCCTTGTGACGAGCAAGCAAACCTGCGGCAATCGTGGAGCGTTGAAGTTTGTTGCTTTCGCTCAAAGCGTGCGGAACCCATGCACCGATATTTTTTAACTTTTCCCATCGAATGAAGGTGATTCACTACAGTTTTCTGATCACACGCAAATTGTACAGCCAATTCTCTAGTCGATTGACGAGTATTTTTATGAAGAAGATCGTTCAATCGATCTTCATCCAACTTAATGGGGCGACCAGAACGTTCTTCGTCATTAAGATTGAAATGACCGTTTTTGAAACGTGAAAACCACCATTGAGCTGTCTTTTCTGATAAATCATTTTCTCCGTACTCGGCACAAATATCGCGACGAGCTTTGGCTGCGTTTGCATTATTCCCGTCTCGATTGAAAATGAATAACAACAAGTGTCGAAAATGCGCCTTTCTTTCAACTTGACATTCCATTTTGAGGGTACAGAACAAAAATTAAATTAACACAACTTAAAAAAAACCGCAATGACTTATTACTCAACTTCAAGACGTAGCCTAAGCGAAAGCCTAATAGTCTACGCTGTTAAGAGACGTAGCCTAACCTTTGCAATTTTTACTCTCATTATTTATTATTGTTTCTTAATATGTGCACAAATTACGTCAACAACACTTAAATAAACACAACATTAAAAAAATGCAAGAACTTATTCCTCAACCTAATACAAGAATCAGTTTCATTAGGACATCTGATACAGCCATGAAAACGGAAATGAGCTGAACAAAAGTAGGCTGAAACTCGGTAGAAAAAATTAGCTACAGATCTTTAGAAGCACCGTGTCTCTATGTTTAAAACAAATAATTTAATCAATGCATCTCTCTATTTATTGGGAAGCGAAACTTGTCCAATGAAGCAAAAAAAAAAAACCATCCCTGAATGCCGCGACGCCTTCAGGTTGCTTTCTGTCGTCTGCGAATCTGACACACTCGCGGGACGTAGCGCTATTTGATGGGACGCTTCCCTGCACCTTATTACTACGACTGAATTGCTCATCTTCAGGCACAGATCCTCGTATACTACGTATTAAAAGAAAATATTTTTTTTAGAATTACAAAATTATTCGCTGAAACAAACTAAAATTTAAAACGCAACCTAATTCCTTTAAGAGCATAATAACTTGGCTAGAAATGTTTAGAACATAAAACTAGCATACATTCTTAGAAATTCGAAAGCAAAAGTATAAACTTAGTACACAGCAGACCATATAAAATCTATGCAACTTGTATGTTTTTTTTCTGCTTAATGTGCGTGAACCCATTGGGTTATTGACACATACAAGATCTGGAGCTTGTATGAAAAAGATAAAAGGAAATGTTCGAGATTAGTTTGGGCGGTTGACACGTTGTAGTTTAGAACGGGAACGGCAATTGATTCATTTATTTACATATTCTTATGGATCCATCACTCATAGCAATCGGTTTTAATATGAGTTATGGTAACTTCCGATACACAAACTTATAGATCTATGGTAAATGATTTACAAACCATTATTACATGGGATTGGGTAACTAAAGGCTGATTGGTTTTATGTTTTACCGATACGAAGTTCAATCTGAGGACGAAACCTCACCAGTAATGAGCGAACTGTGATGCCTTTGTAGGTTCCCCACTTGCATCACGAGCGAGTGAATTGCTCAATTCATGCGGAACTCTATTTATGATGAAAGAAATTGCTTGGTGTTAATAAATGTGATGCTATTAAAATAGAGATATTCGATACATTTCCTCCCCTTAAGTTTGTGCGAGGCTACCTCAACTCATCCAATATATCCTCTCATATATATATATATATATATATATATATATATATATATATATATATATATATATATATATATATATATATATATATATATATATATATATATATATATATATATATACGAGGGGCGGTCAATAAGTTTTGCAATTCGGATATAAGGAAACGAGATATGAGGAAAAGTGTTTTATTATTTTTCGATATAACTACCCTCGACTGCAATGCACTTGCGCCACTTGTCCCTGAGCTTCATCGTCCCGAAACCGGTGTCCACGCAGTGTAGCTTTGAGCTGGCGAAATAAAAAGTAGTCGCTAGGGGCCAGATCTGGACTGTAGGGGGGGATGGTTGAGCTCCTCGAATCCACACTCACGCAGGGCAGCTTGTGCAACTCTGGCCTTGTGGACTTTGACGACGTTGAAGTCGATCATGGGGCGCCAAGTTCCTAGGGACCCAACTGGCAGAGACCTTGGTCATGGCCAAATTGTCGTGGATAATGTTGATAACACTTCCATGTGATATTCCAAGTTCTCGCTCAATTTCTTCGACCTTGACCCGTCGATTTTCGAGGACCATCCTCTCCACGCGGGCCACATTCTCCTCGTTGGTCACGTCTGACGGGCGTCCTGGATGGGTGTCATCTTCAAGGAAATCACGACCATGGCGGAACTCCCTATTCCAACGAGCAATGATTGCATAGGAAGGGGTGGTGTCGGTGTACACTGTAACCATGCATTCATGGATCTCTTTTGCCTTCTTGCCTTCCTTGGTCAAAAATTTGATCACTGCGCGGTGCTCAACCTTCTCCATTGTTGAAAAATTTGTGACTGACGATCTGCGATCGCCTACTGCTTCTTAAATAGACGAGGCAGGAGCGTGCAGCTGCAGGTCCTGACTTGTCATAAGTTGTCCTAACACCCCCACAAACAGCCATCCCCCTTCCTCTGTTTTGCCCTACCGATTCGCAAAACTTATTGACCGCCTCTCGTGTATATATATATATATATATATATATATATATATATATATATATATATATATATATTTCACAACTTTGTTTGGTAATTTTTAGTTGAATACCCTTAGTTTCAATTTTTTGTCTTCTTCAATTGATTTTTTCAAAGTTTCACTTGAAATGTGAGATCTTGTCAGTATGTGCTACCAGTAGATATTAACGCTTCAAACCTAGATTATTGCATAAAGTATTTATGGGTAATAAGAAACAAGGGGTCACCCGTGCTGGCAACTTTCAACACATTTCCTTTTTTACCCCCGGGAGTGCAAAACTTTAATATATAGCACGGGTGTCCCCTTGTTTCTTATGACTCATAAATACTTTATGCAATAATTTGGTTTGGAGCGTCAATATTTACTGGTAGCACAGATTGACAGGATTCCACATTTCAAGAGAAACTTCGAACAAATCAATTGGAAGATAAGACAAAATATTGCAACGAACGGTATTCAACTAAAAATTACCAAACAAAGTTGTGAAAAATTCCAAGGGGGCACCAGAAATGCAGAACAACTCTGTAAGTAGAGCAGGGCAATCAAGTTGTTGGTGGATGGGGATCAAGGAGCAGGAGGGAACTTAGCGACCAATTCAGCCTTTGTTCTCTTGAAGGTCTTGCGGTCATGATGACCAACTTTGAGGAGGAACTGCTTCTGTTGCTCGTCTTTGGTTCGGGCTTGGAGTCTTTGGATCAGTGCCAATCCTCTTTCTGCTTCATGATTGGCAACATGCAGGCCTCGGACGGTGGCTCGAGTTCGTGGATCTTGCAGAACATGTTACACTCTCTGGGTAGTGACCATCCTCCCATCAAAGAGCCCAATGGCCTCTAAAGTTCGCCTTGTCACCAATTCAGGAATACCGTCAGGGAGAGTGAAGTTCTTCTTTCCAAGTTTCTTGAGTGCTTTCGAGGTTGCTGGGCGGTTAGGGTTTTGACCATGGCCGCCCGGTCATCGGGAGACACTCGTTCGTCGAAGAACGCTAGGGCCCCTCCTTGCTCCGAGAGGTACTAGAGGTGCCTTTGGAGTGCCTTATCTGCCGTTGACCCAAGTTCTCGATCCACAAACACCTAGAGTGTCGCCAATAACTCCAGGTCATTCTTCGGTGTACAGTTCGGGACGGCTGCTTCATGATAGAATCTGACGTAGATGAGACTGATGAAACGGGCCAGTCGTCGGACTCCGCGTTTTTCCAACCTCGCCACCCCCATTGTTACAGAAACGGCAATCTTGAGGATGTAAATAGCCTTTTCCATCCATCTCGCCTGATGGTAGGCTCCAGGGGCCTTGAATCGATTCAGATCCCCGCTCCATCCTCTCAGGTAGACAAGAGAGAGCTGAAGTAGTTTGAGATAGTCCTCCCTTGGGTGGGCTCTGCACGGATGACTTCCGCAAGGAAGTTTATCTTCTTTAGCCTCTGTAATTCACTCATCCAGGGGTTCTTCGTCGTTGAGGGTACCGACGGATGTCTTGTCCAAAAAAGTCCCAGCTTTCTCAGAATCTCTTGAACAGGTGAATCACGGGACCTGGGGAAGTGCCGAAGAGGATTTCGTAGGTTTCCTTCAGTACGACCTCGTGAATGTGATGCCGGCATGCAAGTCAAAGAAGAGGTCTTGCAAGGGACTGTTCAATTATGGTGCAGGCTCCGGTAATCATGCCACTATTGGACGCAGTCGTATCAAAGGAGAGAGTGATGATCTTGTCAGAAATCTGATACGTTTTCAGCAGCCAAAGGACAGTAGCCGCTACTTTTTTCCTGCTCCCATCAATGGCGATAGGTACTCCAAGAAGTTCCTCGAAGTTAGTCCTAGTAAGCACAACAGCGATCCTCTCCTCTGAGATCCGAGATGTGGCAGTACATTGAATCAGTTCTCTATCACATTGGAGAACAAGTGGATGCAGATCACAGGAGGCTACTTTTTCAATGCGCTTTGCTTCAGTTTCTCGGTTCTTTCTCCTTATCCGATGCACCATGGAGGCAGAAGAGGAGATCTCCAAGACATCATGACCTAAGCTTGAGCTTGCAGCAACGAAGGCCGCAGCAGCTTGACGACATGAAATGTTTTGCCGGTCCAAATTCGTGGTCAGAGTTGGGGTCATTGGGTTCTTGGACGGCCTTCTCCTCTGTGGGCTTTTTGCGGGAGAAGGGCAGCCTTGGAAGTCCTCATCCAACACAGATGATCCACAAGAAACAGAGGATGAATCGGAAGTCTCTTCCAGGGCAACCTTCTTTAACAACTTCTTCACTTCAGCCTCTTGCTTCCTCTTCCTAATCTGCCCCTTTTTCATTTCTTCAGTCTACTTGGCGACAGCGGATGCATGGAGTTTCTCGATACTCCCCATTTAACAGGACTGTCTGTCCTCCCTCCGCAGTTCCAGAAAGGCCAAATCTTCTGGGACGTTGGCCTCCGCGATTTTACTGCTCGCGATATCGAAGACATCCTGTAGGTCGCCTTTCAAAACATCCCTCTTTGTCACGGCGGCAGGTGTCTCCCGTTTGGCTTCCTTCATGAGGCTCATTTGCTCGTTGTGGAGGTTCCTGATGTTACGACGGATCACGTGCTCCGCCTTGACAGTGAGGTTCGCTTTCTCCCACACTTTATGCAGCTTGAGAGAGGTGCTCTTTGCCGCCTCCGGGAGGGTCTCCCTCTGTACCTGAGGGTGGCGGAGGAAGACCAGGAGGACATCTTCCCGCGAGGGCAAGCGGGTTCCCAAGAAACCTGTATTCCGTGACTTCTCCAGGAGCCAGAGAAGGTTCTTGCTTCTGTGGAAGACATAATCTGAAAAACTCCCGTCAAACATGTCATTCAGAGGGGAAAGATAATACCCTCATCATGAAACTCCCCTCGCTCCCACCGGACACCACATAAATGACAAAAGTGTGTGACCTGTTAACAGGGTTCGATTTCGCTCAGATTTTGCACGAAGCACTTTTTATAGGAAAGGTTCAAAGGCAAACCTTCGCTGATCAAATTATTGCACTTCACAAAATATGAAACACCCTAATATATATATATATATATATATATATATATATATATATATATCCACACAGATCGCACAAGCTTCAGCATACAACATACAAAACCCAAGAGCAGTCGCCTCATCGAACACATAACATGCATACATTCGAACACACAAAACATGCATACTTCCTCAGATATTAGATGCCAAATATTCATACATATTATACCGATATAGCTATATGGGGCATACGTAATACGCTCGTATCCACACATCCTAACACATCCTTAACACATTAGTACAGACAGGCCTGCCGCCTGCGTGCAGTGACTTCTAAATATGCTTGGTGGAAAAAATATTAGGTAGCAATAGAGTAGTAGCGATAGATAATTTCATAGTGTAACGTAAAAGTGAAATATGCTCAGTTTGAAAAGGTCACAGAGGTCAGCTGTACGCGAGACGACGACTTCGAAATGCCTGGCAACGCTTCACTTTCATCTGAGCGCCGAGGAAAAATCTGTGAATTATTTGAGCGAAGCGGAGGAAGAAAGTAGAACCATTTCAAGTCAAGAAAGTACAGCCACTTCAAGACAAGAAAGTACAGCTAGTTTAAGCCAAAACGAAAGTTCCTCTAAAAGAAAAAAGTGCCGCGTATACCCTCAGCTTCCTATGTGTGCTGACTGTGGCTCCGAGAAAGGGTACATTTTTATTAGTAGGTTTCGATGGGCCAGAAGAGAATGGCTGTTGTCACCAGAGGCAAGAAAATGAAAGTTGGTCTGGGTTCGGATGGAGGTGTGGGGAATGTTTGTTCGGGAGGTTTGTTCGTACCATAGAGTTTGGGTGGTTTGTGGAGAGATTTGTTCTTATCGTAGAGTTGGGTGGTAGCGAGGGAACGTGTGTTCGTACCATCGGATTTGGATGGAAGTTTGTCCGTATCAATGGATTTTGAGCGGAGGTAGAAGGAGGTTTGTTCGTGTCATAGCATTTGAACGTATCATCGGATTTGGGTGGAGGCGGGGTTGTTCGTATCATCGGGTTTTAATTACCTTAGGTAGGATTGCGTCAAATGGGGTGGGGGAGTTCGTAAAAAAAGGAACAGAAAATCGAAATTATAGGTAGAAACACCCCACTGCCGCCTCTTGGGGTCCCCGTAAGAACGTAAGAACCCTCCCCATCCCCACTCCGTCGGGATTTAGTTTAGTTTATTAAAAAAAAAATCGAAAACCAACGAGAAAATTTCCACAAGGGTGAAGTTAGGGAAACTGAAAATATATATATATATATATAACTCCTGTAGATTACTCTGGTTGTTAAGGCCTGTAGGGCACGTAACTCTTCCTGGCGCAAGCTTCGTTCTGAAACTACGGCTACTACTCGTGATCCTGCCTGGAACCAGTAGATTTCTAGACCTTTCCTTATACCACTTGATCTCTATTCTATTCCATTCTGTCCCCCCCCCCTTCCCACGCATCCTAAGCTGTCCTCAGAGTCCTATCAAGAGAGAGGCTTCCCAGGGGGTTCGGGTCCGAGCAACTTTCTCTCGTACTCCGGACCTATTGCTCAATTCCCTAGGGATCCTTTACTACATGTTACCATTTTTCTTCTTTGGTTCCCGAGTCTGTCTATTCTTTCACGATCATGGCTAGACCCTAGTGGGGTGAATAGAGGGTGTTAAGCTATTGGAGTAAAACAACAAAGTGAATGTTTATGGGTTCTAACGCTTATCTTTAGCCCATGCTCAGTCCATGTGTCAAAGATGAGAACAGGATAGACGTAAGAAAAAGGCGAATGAATAGAATAAATGAGATCGAGGATAAAGATCAGAGGTGCAAAAGATTGCTACACTTCACAAAATCCTTTACAAAACTTATTATCTGAATACTGGGTTCGAAAGGCGTATTTAAACCTTTCCAAGAACAAGTTCAAATATTACCAGGAGGAAGTTCAAACCTTCACAGGAGGAAGTTCAAACCTTCCCAGTAGCAAATTCAAACCTTCTTGGCGGGAAGTTTCTTATACGATAATTGTTACGTACCATGCATGTTCCTTTCTCATCTTTAACCGTCTACCAATATCTATCATTTTATTTATATGCGTCGTCTCCATTCGTTGTTACTAACACCAGTATTTCTGTCTGTGTCAAACAGGTTTTAGACACGTTCGCGAGCCGTTAACACGTTTTAAACACGTTTTCAACCCGTTAAAAGGTTTTGGACACGTTTGCGATCGGTTAACACGCTTTGGACACGTTCACAACCCGTTAACACGTTTTGGACACGTTCGCGACCCGTTACCACGTTTTTGGACACGTTTCTAACTCGCTAACACTTGCGCTGAGAAAACTGTCGACTGAGTAAGGCGCAAAGATTTGTGCAAAATGTGTCGTGAATTCGATTCTGTTATTTTACTATGGGGCAAAATTAAGGCGATGAGAGGAATCGAGCAGAACCTCTTTGTCTCTCATGCACTAATTTCGACGGAGATTTTTTTTGTAATAAAATTTTTCATTCTGGGGCCTTTTTATTAAATTATTTGGGCCACTCTACCCCTTCCCAAATACGCACCCAAAGCATCGACAACCTAATCGAAACATCCAGACATCCATTTTTCCTCTGTCTACCCTATACTAACTTGGCAGTATGGATTAATGCCTCTATCCACCCTCACCATTCAGAGTCGATTAGGATTCTGTGTATGTAAATAAAATGGTTCAGGTGGACGAAGCGAAAATGTGTGGAAGATATATAGATGAAGATTCTCCCGTAGACATAGTAGGGCCGGTGAGGCCAAGGTGGGTATTGGCGCCAGAAGGGCAAATTCGGATATTAGTGCTGGGAGGATACACAAGCCTCGAGATGTCACTTGACATCAATTTGCGAGTTCTTCCATGCAGCTTACATTCGACCAAGCACCCTCCCCCTCCCCCATGTGTATTGATCGTTAATAAATTAATGGTGTTTTTAGAGACATAAATGATTGGTGTTTAAATTGCTCTAAATTAATACAAACTGTTTAAAGATAACTGTAGTAATACATAGGGTTGCGAAAGGAGTTATTCATTATGACATCCCAATAATAAGCCAACAGTTACTGTAGAGTTTTATGTTCAACAAAATTGCATCGGTTAAAATGATCTGCAAAGTTTAAATGAATCTCTTGAAATAAAACGTCCTTCGCTGGTCAGTCGAAAGGGTTTGGTACTCTTTTAGAAACAATGCAACGCCCACACGTGACACTTTTGACCTTAGAAATGACTTAATGCGTTAGATTTGAAAGTTATTCGCACCATCCAATTACATCCTATTTAAGTTATTATGTACAAAACCACCTAAATGGCAAAGTTCACTCTGATCAAAAGGAGGTGGTAAAGAATAGCAAATCAGATATTTCATCGAACCTGGGGGAGTTCTTAGGAAAGGCAGCCACTGCTTACTTACACGAAGGTAAAGCTTTGTAAATAATGATTAAAACTACTTTAATGAATGTTTTATATCAATAATTATTTTAGTCTCCTTTTTGAACAAAAATATATTAATTCTTGACAATCTAATATTTGAAAATACTCGGACCTACTTTGATAGTCTTTGCGAAGAATAAGAATACCTCTTGCCAAGCCGTCCGGGAGCGCTGGCAAACACCTTAGCCCAGAGAAGCATTGAAACAACTTGACGGTGCGGTTTCAGAAAATTACTTAACCACGGTCGGACAAATGCTTTCGGATTGAAGAAGGCAATTGAGAGAGCCATGTTTGGTGACTCCTCACTGAATTTTTTTATGAACTGGCGTGATAAATCGATCCGAATATAACACAATGATCGGAGACCAAAGAAGACCAAGAGAGAGAAATTTCAGAGAGTTAACGGCTAACAAGCAAACACGTCGGAGTCACAATCTTCTAGTGTCTCTCATAACTTCATCACTGGAGTCTCTTGGTAACATTCACGAGCTTCTATCATCAGCTCTCTCTCAGACAGAATGTCACAAAAATGCCTATCCCTTCAGCTTCAATTTGAAATTATCTTGCCAAGCAAACCTGGGACGGTCAACTACACAAATATCCCACTTCGATTACATCACTTTTTATTTCAGAAATAGTCCGAGTCATTTTCGCATTCAAATCCACCCACATATCTACTTACACATGAGATAGGTCACTACATAATCTCAACCAATAGATTCCAGTCCGCATTGTCCATACAAATGAATGTTTACATACACAGTTGTACCTAAACTTACATAAGCATCATCTTCACACAAATTCATCCAACTCATCATAGCTATTCCCTCTCTAATGACCTATTATTGCTCCGCGCACACATGTGCTGGCATTGGATATACCCTTAAACATTAGGCCTTCACAACATCTGTTTTTTTTTAAATTGTGTAACTTCAGGTTTGCGATATTTAAGCGTGATTGAATCGTGCTGGGCGATGGTCAATTGACTTTCGTTTAATTGCGGGTCTGCAATTGCAGATAAGTGAGGGTTGATTCTAAGACGAGATTCGGCCACTACTTATAGGAAAGTAGAAGTAAAATTAGAGAAAGAAAAGGCGAACTTGTAGTGATTGATGGAGATGTAAGATTAGGAAGAGAAAGAATAAAAAGGAATAGTAAGATAAACTGCAATATAATCAGTGGGCAATCTAACAGCACTAAGAAGAATTGTACAAATGAGGTATTTTGAACCATTGCTCTTGCAGTCGCAGTACACGAGATCGTTTTCAACCACCGGTGGTGGCAGTACACGGGATTGTTTTCATCCACCGGTCGCCGAAGTACACGGGATCGTGTACACCCACCTGTCATTGCACAACAGGGGATCGTTTTCACCCACCGGTCGTCGCAATACACGAGATCGTTTACAACCACCGGTCGTCGCAGTATACGGGATCGTTTTCATCCACCGGTTGTCGCAGAACACTGGATCGTTTTCATCCAGCGGTCACGGCAGTACACGGGATCGTGTTCACATACCTGTCGTTGCAGTACGCGGGATCGATTTCACCCGCCGTTCCTCGCATTATACGTGATCGTTTTCACCCACTTGTCGTTGCAGTACACGGGATCATTTTCAGCTGCCGATCGTGGCTGTACAAGTGATCGTTTTTACCCACCAGTCGTCGCAGTACACGGGATCGTTTTTAACCACCGTTCGTCGCAGTATACGGCATCATTTTCGCTCACTGGTTGTCGCAGTACACGGGATCGTTTCCATCCACCAGTCTTCGTAGTGCAAGGGATAGTTTCCCCCTACTGATCGTTGCAGTATACGGGATTGTTTCACTCATCGGTCTTCGTAGTACACGGGATCGTTTTCACCCACCAGTCGTCGCAGTACACGTGATCATTTTCATCCACCGGTCGTCGCAGAACACGAGATCGTTTTTCACCCAACGGTCATCGCAGTACACGGGATCGCTTTCACCCTCTGCTCGTCGCAGTACACTAGATCGTTTACTCCCAGCGGTCGTCGCCCTACACGGGATCTTTTTATTCAATGGTCGTCGCAATACACGGGATCGTTTTCACACAACGGATTTCGCAATACAGGGCATCGTTTTCATCCACCGGTCGACGCAGTGCACTCCATCGTTTAAACCAACAGGTCTTCGCAGGATACCGGATCGTTTTCAGTCAACGATCTTCGTCTTACACGGGATTGTTTTCACTCACTGGTATTGGTAGTATATGAGATCGTTTTCACCTAGCAGTCGTCGCAGTACACGGTATCATTTTCACCCAGACGTCGTCTGAGCATACAGAATCTTTTTCACACACCGATCGTGGCAGAATATGGGATCGTTTTCACCTTCCTGTCGTCGAAGTACTGGGGATCGTTTACATCCACTGTTCGTCGCAGTACACGGGATCGTTTTCATCCACCAGTAGTCGCAATACTGGGGATAGTTTTCACCCACCGATCGTAACAGGACACGGGGTAGTTTTTACCTACCGTTCTTTGTAGTACATGAATCGTTTTCACCCACCGGTCCTCGCAGTACAGGGGAACGTTTTTCTTGATCTGTCGTCGCAGTACAGAGGATCGTTTACTTCCACCAGTCTTTGAAGTACACGGGATCGTTTTCACCTACAGGTCGTTTTCATCCACCGCACATCGCAGTACACGGAGTTTTTTCTCCCACCAGTCAATGCAGAACATGTGATAGATTCATCCACCGATAGTCGGAGTACACGAGATCGTTTTCACACTCCGGTTGTTGCAGTACAAGGGATCGTTTTCACTCACCGTTTGTTGCAGTACACGGGATCGTTTCTACCACCAGTCTATGCAGAACATGGGATAGATTTAATGCACCGATTGTCGGAGTACACGAGATTGTTTTCCCACAGCGGTTGTTGCATTACAAAGGATCAATTTTGTTCCCTGGTCGTCGCTGTACACGCAAGCGTTTTCACTCTCCCCTCATCGCAGTACACTTGATCACTTACACCCAGAGGTCAAAGAAGTACAGGGGATCGTTTTCACCCAACGGCCGTCGCAATACAAAGGATAGTTTTCACCCACCGATTGTCAGAGTACACGGGATTGATATCACATACCGGTCGTAGCAGTACATTGGATCGTTTTCACCCACCGATCTTCGCAGTACACGGAACCATTTTGATCCATCGGTCGTCGCAGTAACGGGATAATTTTCAAACACCGATCAACGCAGTCCGCGGGATCGTTTTCATCCATTGAACCTGTCAATACACGGGATCGTTATCAACCAACGGTGTTTGCAGTATACGAGATCGTTTTCCCCACCGGCCGTCGCAGAACACGGGTTCGTTTTCCTCCACCGATCACGGCAGTACACGGGATCGTGTTCACTCACCTGTCGTCACAGCACATGGGAAAATTTTCACCCGCCGTTCGTAGCAGTACAAGGGCCTGTTTTCACCCACCGTTCGTCGCAATACACTGGATCATTTTGACTCACCGATGCTCGCAGTACACGGGATCGTTTACATCCACTGGTCATCGCAGTACAAGGGATCGTTTACATCCACCGGTCATCGCAGTACACGGAATCGTTTTCATCCACCGGTCGTAGCAGTACAGGGGATAGTTGTTAACCACCGATCGTAACAGGACACGGGGTCGTTTTTACCCACCGGTGTTCGTAGGTGATGGGATCGTTTTTACCCACCGGTCGTCACACTACACGGGATCGTTTTCACATACAGGTCGTCGCACAACACGGGTCGTTTTTATCAACCGCTCATCGCAGTACACGGAGTTTTTTCTCCCACCAGTCAATGCAGAACATGTGATAGATTTCATCCACCGATATTCGGAGTACACGAGATCGTTTTCACACACCGGTTGTTGCAGTATAAGGGATCGTTTTCTCCCACCGATCTTTGCAGTACACTTAACCATTTTCATCCACCAGGCGTTGCAGTAAAGGAATCGTTTTCAAACATCGATCGTCGCAGTAGACGGGAGCATTTTCATCCACCGGTCGTCGCAGTATGTGAAATCGTTTTCACCCAACGGTCCTCGCAGTACACTAGATCCTTTACACCCAGCGGTCGAGGAAGTACAAGGGATCGTTTTCACCCAACATGATCGTCGAGGTAACGAGATGGTTTTCAAACACCGATCGACGCAGTAAACGGGATCATTTTCATCCCCCGGACTTCTCAGTACACTGGATCGTTATCAACCACTGGTCGTCGCAGTATCCAGGATCGTTTTCTCCCACCCTTCGTCGCAGAACAAGGGATGGTTTTCATCCACCGGTCTTTGTAGTACACGAGATCGTTTTCACTCACCGGTCGTCACTGTACAGGGGATCGTTTACATCCACCGGTGGACGCATTACACGGGATCGTTTTCATCCACTAGCCGTCAGAGTACAATGAATAGTATTTACCCACCGGTCATCGCAGTATACGGGATTGTTTTCACCCACCAGTCGATGCAATACATGGGATCGTTTTCACCCACCGATTTTCGCTCTACGCGGGATTGGTTTTGCCCACGTGTCAACGGAGTACACGGGATGGTTTTTATACACCAGTCGTAGCAGTACATGGGATCGTTTTCACCCACCGATCGTCGCAGTACACGGAACCATATTTATCCTCCGGTTGTCGTAGTAGCGGCATCGTTTTCAAACCACAATCGTCGCAGTACACGGGATCATCTTCATCCACCGGTCGTCGACCTACACGGGGATCGTTTTCACCCAACGGTCGTCAAAGAACACGTAATCGTTTTCATCCTCTGCTCATCAAAGATCACTAGATCCTTTACCTCCACTGGTCGTCCGAGTACACAGGATGGTTTTCACCCAACGGTCTTTGCAATACACGGGATCATTTCACCCACCAGTCAAGGCTGTTCATGGGATAGTTTTCACCCACCGGTCGACGCAGTGCACTCGAACGTTTACACCAACAGGTCGTCGCAGTACACGGGATCGTCTTCACCCACGTGTCGTCGCAGTACCCTGTATCGTTTTCACCAACCATTCGTATTAGAACACAGGATCGTTTTTACCAACCGTTCGTCGCAGTAGACTGGATCAGTTTCACTCACCGAAGGTCACAGTACACGGATCGTTTTCACACAGTGGTCGTCGCAGAATAAGAGATCGTCTTCACCCACCGGTCGTTGCGGTAGACGGGGTCGTGTTTACCCGCCGGTCTTGGCAGTACAGGGGATCGTTTTCATCCACCGTTCGTCTCTCTACACAGGATCATTTTCACCCCCCGGTCGTCGTAGAACACAGGGTCGTTTTCACCCACCGGTCGTCGTAGAACACAGGATGGTTTTTACCCACCGTTTGTCGCAGTACACGGGATCAATTTCACTCACCGGTCGTCGCAGGACATGGGATCGTTTTCACACAGCGGACTTGGTAGTACACGGGATCATTTTCACCCACCAATCTATGAAGTACAGGGGATCGTTTTCACCCTTCCGGTCGTTTCAGTACATGGTATCGTTTTTACCCACCGGTTGTCGCAGTACACGGGATCTTTTTTACCCACCGTTCGTCGAAGTACACGGGATAATTTTCACTCACCAGTAGTCGTAGTACACGGGATCGTTTTCATCCACCGGTCGTCGCAGTACATGGGCTAGTTTTCACCTACCAATCGTTGCCTAACATGGGATAATTTTCACCCACCGCTATTCGTAGTACACGGAATTGTTTTCACCCACCGATTTTTACACTACACAAGATCATTTTCACTCACGTTTCCTCTGTGTATAGGGGATCGTTTTCGCACACCGATCGTGGCAGTACAGGGGATCGTTTCCACCCACAATCGCGCATAGCACGGAACCATTTTCATCCAACGGTTGTCGCAGTAAATGTATCCTTTTTAAACCCCGATCGTCGCGGTACACGTAATCATTTTCATCCAGCGGTCGTCGCAGTATGCGGGATCGTTTTCACCCAACGGTCGTCACAGTACACAGGATCGTTTTCGCCCTCCACCAGAGAAGTATACTAGATCGTTTACACCCAGCGGTCGTTGCAGTACACGGGATCCTTTTCACCCAGCGGTCGTCGCAGTACCCGAAATCATTTTCACCCACGTGTCGTCGGAGTATACGGGATCGTTTTCACTCACCAATCCTTGGAGTACATGGGTTGGTTTCCAACCATCGTTTGTAGCAGAACACTGGGTCGTCTTCATCTACCCGGTCATGGAATTACAAGGGAGCGTGGTCACACATCTGTCCACCCTGTACACGGGATCGTTTTCACCCAACTGTTGTCGCAGTACACGGGATAATTTTTCCCCTCAACGCGCGCAGTACACTAGATCGTTTACACCCAGCGGTCGCAGTAAAACAGAGGATCGTTTTTACCCACCGTTCGTCGCAGTAACTGGATAATTTACCGTCACCGTTTGTTGCAGTACAGGGGATCGTTTTCATCCACCGGTAGTCGTAGTGCAGGGAATAGTTTTCACTCACTGATCGTTGCAGTAGACGGGATTGTTTCACTCAACGGTCTTCGTAGTATACGGATTCGTTTTAACTCACCGGTCGTCGCAGTACAGGGGATCGTTTTCCTTTTCCGTTCGTCGCATTACAGGGGACTGTTTACATCCACGGGTCGTCGGAGTACACGAGATCGTTTCCATCCACATGTCTTCGCACTACACGGGATCTTTTTCAACCACCGGTCGTCACAATACACGGGATAGTTTTCACCCACCGGACGTCGCAGTACACGGGATCGTTTCCACCCACCGGTCGACGCAGTGCACTCTATCGTTTAAACCAACAGGTTGTCGCAGGATACCGGATCGTTTTCACTCACCGATCGTCGCCATACACTAAATTGTTTACACTCACTGGTATTGGTAGTATACTGGATCGTTTTCACCCTGGGATCGTCGCAATACACGGAATCATTTTCAACCACGTGATGTCTGAGTATACAGGATCATTTTCACACACCGGTTGTGGCAATACATGGGATCCTTTTTTCATACTGGTCCTCGCAGAAGACTGGATCGTCTTAATCCACCGGTAAAGTCAGTACACGGGATCCTATTTACTCACCTGTCGGCGTTGTATAGGGGATCGTTTTAAACGGCCGGTCGTTCTAATATACGCGATCCTTTTAACCCCCCCATTATTTGCCGTAAACCAGATCATTTTCACTGACCGGTCGTCGCAATACAAGGGATCGTTTTTATCACTGGTCGTTGAGGTACAGGGGATAGATTTACCCAACGATCGTAACAGAACACGTAATAGTTTTCACTTACCGCCCTTCTTAGTACATGGGATCGTTTTCATCCACTGGTCGTCGCAGTACAAGGGAACGTTTTCACCCTTCTGTCGTCGCAGTACAGGGGATCGTTTGCATCCACTGGTCTTCGCAGTACACTTGATCGTTCTCACCGACAGGTCGTCGCAGAACACGAGATCGTTTTCACCCACCGCTTTTCGCAGTACACGGGATTGATTTCTCGCACCAGTCGATGCAGAACATGTGATAGATTTCATACACCGATAGTCGGAGTACACGACATCGTTTTCACACACCGGTCGTTGCAGTAAAAAGGTTCGTTTACACCCACCGATCGTCGCAGATCGCGAAACTATTTTCATGCACCGGTAGTCGCAGTAAAAGGATCGTATTCAAACACCGATCATTGAGGTAGACAGGATCATTTTCTTCCACCAGTCGTCTCAGTACACGGGATCGTGTTCACCCTTCTCTCCTCGCAGTACACGAGATAGTTTTAACCCTCCGCTCCTCACAGTATACTACATCGTTGACACCCAGCCGTCGACGAAGTACACTCGATCGTTTCCACCCAACGGTCGTCGCAATACACGAGATAGATTTCACCCACCGATTGTCAGAGTACACGGAATCGTTTTCACACACCGGTCGTGGCAATACATTGGATTGTTTTCACCCACCGATTGTGGTAGTACAATGAACTATTTTCATCCACCGGTCGTCTCAGTAACGGGATCGTTTTCAAATACAAATCGTCGCAGTACACGGGATCATTTTGATCCACGGACGTTGCAGTACACGGGATCGTTTTCAACCATCGATCGTCACAGTATACGGGATCGTTTTTCCCACTGGTTATCGTAGAACACTGGACCGTCTTCATCCACCGGTCACCGCAGAACAAGGAATCGTGTTCACTTACCTGTCGGCACACTACATGGAATTATTTTCACGCACCCTTGGTGGCAGTACTAGGGCCTTGTTCACCCTGTACAGGTCGTCGCAGTACACGGGATCGTTTTCCCCCTCCGCTCATCGACGTACACTAGATCATTTACACTCAGCGGTCGTCGGAGAACACGGGATTGTTTTCATCCCCTGGTCGTCGCAATACACTGGATCATTTTCACCCACCAGTCAATGCAGTGCATGTAATAGTTTTCACCAACCGGTCGACGCAGTCCACTCAAACGTTTAGAGCAAAAGATCGTCACATCATACGGGATTGTTTTCACCCACCGATCGTCGCACTACACAGGATCGTTTTTACTCACGTGTCGTATGTGTACACGGGATTGTTTGTTACACAACGATCGTGGCCCTACATAGGATCTTTCTCAACCACCGATCGTCTCAAAACACCGAACCATTTTCATCCAACAGTTGTCGCAGTCACGGGATGGTTTTAAACCACGATCGTCGCGGTACAAGTTAACATTTTAATCTAGCGGTCGTCGCAGTACGCGGGATCGTTTTCATCCAACGGCCATCGCAGTACACGGGATCGTTTTCACCCTCCACGCGCGCAGTATACTAGATCATTAACAAAAGCGGTCGTCGCAATACACGGGATCCTTTTTCCTAGGCGGTCGTATCAGTACCCCAATCGTTTTCACCCACGTGACGTCGGTTATACGGGATCGTTTTCACTTACCAATCCTAGCAGGAAATGGGTTGGTTTCCAACCATCGGTCGTCGCACAACACTGGGTCGTCTTTATCCACCCGGTCATGGAAGTACAGGGGAGCGTGTTCACCAACATGTCGACCCTGTACACGGCATTGTTTTCACCATAAGGTCGTCGTAGTACACGGGATCGTTTTCACCCTCCACGAGCGTAGTACACTAGATCGTTTACACCCATCAGTCGGCGTAGAACAGATGATTGTTTTTACCTACCCTTCGTTGCAGTATACTGGATCATTTCTACTCACCAGTTGTCGCAATACACGGGATCGTTTTCATCCACCGGTCGACGCACTGCAGGGGATAATTTTCACCCACCAATCGTTGCAGTACACGGGATCCTTTCACTCACTGGTCTTCATAGTATACAAGATCGTTTTGTCCCACCGTTCGTCGCAGTAAATGGGATCGTTTTCACTTTCCGTTCGTCGCAGTACACATGATTGTTTACTTCCACCGCTCGTCGCAGTGCACGGGATTATTTTCACCCACCGGATTTCGCAATACAGGGGATCTTTTTCACCCACCGATCCACGCAGTGCACTCCATCGTTTAAACTAACAGGTCGTCGCAATATACCGGATTGTTTTCTCTCACCGATCGTCACCAAACACGGGATTGTTTTCACTTACCACCATCGGTAGTACACGGTATCGTTTTCATCCAGGGGTCATCACTGTACACGGGATCATTTTCAACCACGTGATGTCTGAGTATACGGGATCTTTTTCACACACCGGTCGTGTCAGTACATGCGATAGTTTTCACCTACCGGTCGTCGCAAAACACTGGATCGTCTTTATCCATCGGTCAAGGCAGTACACGGGATCCTGTTCACCCACCTGTCGGCGCAGTACACGGGATCATTTTCAACTGCTCGTCCTCGAAGTATGCGGGATCGTTTTCACCCACCGGTCGTTGCAATACACGGGATCATTTTCGCCCACCGATCGTTGCAGTACACGGAACCATTTTCATCCACCAGTCGTCGCAGTAGAGGGATCGTATTCAAACACCTATCATCGAGGTAGACGGGATCATTTTCTTCCACCGGTCATCGCAGTACACGTGATCGTTTTCACCCAACGGTCATCGCAGTACACGGGATCATCGTTTTCAGCCTGTGCTCCTTGTAGTACACTACATCGTTTACACCTAGCGGTCAACAAAGTACACGATATGATTTTCACTCAACGGTCGTCACAATACACGGGATAGTTTTCACCCACAGATTGTCGGAGTGCACGGTATCGTTTTCACACACTGGTCGTGGCAATAGATTGGATTGTTTTCACCCACCGATTGTGGTAGTACAAGGAACCATTTTCATTCACCGGTGGTCGCAGTAACGGGAATGTTTTCAAACACCGATCGTCGCAGTACACGTGATCATTTTGATCCACCGGACGTCACAGTACACAGGATCGTTTTTAATCACCAGTCGTTGCAGTATACGGGATCGTTTTCCCACTGGTTGTCGAAAAACACTGGATCGTCTTCATCCACTGGCCCCCGCATAACACGGGATTGTGTTCACTCACCTGTCGGCACAGTACATGGGATCATTTTCACGCGCTGTTTTCATCCACCGGTCGTCGTAGAACACAGGATCGTTTTCCCAACTGTTCGTCGCAGTACACGGAATTATTTTCACTCACCGGTCGTAGCTGTAAACGGGATCGTTTTTATCCCCTGGTCTTTGCAGTACAGGGGATAGTTTTGACGCACCGCTCGTTGCAGTTTACAGGATTGTTTTCACACAGCAGTCTTCGTAGTATGCGATATTGTTTTTACCCACTGGTCGTCGCAGTACCGGAGATCGCTTTCACCCACGGGTCGTGGCCGAAAAAAGGATCCTTTTCACCCACCGGTCGTGGCAGTACAAGGGATGGCTTTCAACTTTCGGTCTTCGTAGAACACAGGATCGTTTTTACCCACCGTTCGTCGCTGGACACGGGATCGTATTCACCGACCTTTCATGGCATTATATTGGATTATTTTCACCCACCGGTCGTCACAATACACGAAACCGTTTTCACCCACGCCTCATCGCAGTAAGCGGGATCTTTTTCAACCACCGATCGTTGCAGTATACGGGATCGTTTCCCCTACCGCTCGAAGCAGTATACTCGATCGTTTAAACTCTCATGTCGTCGCAGGATACGGGATCTTTTTCACTTACCTTTCGTCACCCTACAAGGGATAGTTTTCACACACCGGTCCTGTCAGTACATGTGATCTTTTTTACCCACCGTTATTTGCAGTACACGGGATCGTTTTCACCCACCTGTCGTCGCAGTACACTGGATCGTTTTCACCCTCAACTCGCAGTATACTTCATCGTTGACACTTACCGGTCGTCGCACTACACGTGATCGTTTGAACCTATCGGTCCTCGCATTTCACGGCATCGTTTTCACTCCTCGATTTTGACAGCACACGAAATCGTTTTCACTCACCGAACTTTGCCCTACATGGGATTCTTTTCACTCATCGGTAGTAGTAGTACACAGGATTCTTTTCACTCACCGCTCTTTGCAGTACACTGGAACGTTTAAACCCACGTGTCGTCGGAGTATACGGGATCGTTTTTATTCACCGTTCGTGGTAGTACATGGGATCGTTCTTACCCACTGATCATCGAAGTACACGAGATCATATTCATACTCCGGTCGTCGCAGAACAGCGGATAGTTTTCCACCCACAGTGGTGGCAGTATATGGGGTCGTTTAAAACCCCTGGTTGTTGCAGTACACGGGACTGTTTTCACCCAACGGTCGTCGCAGTACACATGTTTGTCTTCACTCACCGGTCGTCGCCCTACATCAGATCGTTTTCAGCCACCGGTCGTCGCATTACACGGGATCGTTTTCATCAACAGGTCGTCGCAGTACACCGGATCGTATTGACCCACCGCTCGTAGCAGTACATGAGATCGTTTTCACCCACTGGTCGTTGCAATACAGGGAACCGTTTTCATTCCCTGGTCCTCACAGTACACATGATCGTTTTCATCCACCGGTCATCGCAGTAGACGATATCGTGTTCACTCAACTGTCGTGGCATACACTCGATCATATTCACTTACTGGTCATTACTGTACACGGGATCGTTTTCACCCTCCGGTCCTCGCAATACAGGGGATCGTTTTCACCCACCCTTCGTTGCAGTACACGGGATCAATTTCACCCTCCGGTCGTCGCAGTACACCCACTGTACAGTACCCCCACCAATCGTAACAGTACACGAGATCGTTTTTACCCACCGTTCATCGCATACACGAAATCGTTTTCAACCTCCGGTCTTCGCAGTACACTGGATCGTTTTCGCTAACCGTTCGTCACAATACAAGGGATCAATTTCACCCAACTGTCGTGACAGTACATTTGGTCGTTTACACCCACCGGTTGTCGCAGTACACGGGATTGTTTTCAACCAACGTTCGTCGCAATACACGGTATAGATTTCATTCACTGGTCGTCGCAGTACACGGGATTGTTTGATCCACCGGTCGTCGCAGTATACAGGATCGTTTTCACCCACTGTTCGTCTGAATATACGGGATCATTTTCGCTCACTGGTCGTCGCAGTACACGGTAGTGAGTTCACTCATCCATCGTGGCAGTACATTGGATCGTTTTCACCAACCGGTCGTCGAATTACATGGGATCGTTTTCATCCCCCGGTCGTCTGAGTACACATGATCGTTTTTTTCCACCAGTCGCAGTATTCGGGATCGTTTTCACCCAAACGTCGTGACAGTACATGAGATCGTTTTCACTCACCTGTAGTCGCACTACACGGGATAGTTTACACCCATCGACCACCGCAGTACACGGGGTCGTTTTCACCCACCGGTCGTTGCAGTTCACGGGATCGTTTTGACCCTCCGGTCGTCACAGTTATCTGGATCGTTTACACCCACGGCTCGTCGCAGTACACTGGATTTTTCACACTTAACGGTCTTTGCAATACACGTGATCGTTTTCATCCACCGGTCGTGGCAGTATATGAGATCATTTTCACCCACCGTTAGTCGCAGTCCACGGAATCGTTTTAACTCACCTGTCGTCGCAGTACACTAGATAGTTTTCACCCTCAACTGGTCGCAGTATACTTGATCTTTGACACCCACCGGTCGTCGCACTTCACGTGATTGTTTAAACCTACCGGTCGACGTATTTCACGGCATCGTTTTCACTCCCCGATTTTGACAGTACACGGGATCGTTTTCACTCACTGAGCTTTGCCCTACACGGGATTCTTTTCACTCACCGGTCGTAGTAGTACACAGGATTCTTTTCACCCACCGCTCTTCGCATTACACTGAAACATTTAAACCCACGTGTCGTCGGAGTATACGGGATCGTTTTCATTCACCGTTCGTGGTAGTACATGGGATCGTTCTTACCCACGGATCATCGCAGTACACGAGATCATATTCATACATCGGTCGTTGCAGAACAGCGGATATTTTTCACCTAACGGTGGTGGCAGTATACGGGATCGTTTTTATCTTCGGGTCGTCTCAGTAGACGATATCGTGTTCACCCAACTGTCGTGGCATACACTTGATCGTATTCACCCACTAGGCATCACTGTACACGGGATCGTTTTCACCCACCGGTCCTCACAATTCAGAGATCGTTTTCACCCACCCTTCCTTGCAGTACACGGGATCAATTTTGCCCTCCGGTCGTCGCAGTGCACCCACTCTACAATACCCCCACCAATCGTAGTAGTACACTGGATCGTTTTTACCCACCGTTCATCGCATACACGGGATCGTTTTCAACCCCCGGTCTTCGCAGTACACTGGATCGTTTTCGCTAACCGTTTTTCTCAATACAAGGGATCGATTTCACCCAATGGTCATGGCATTTCATGTGGTCGTTTACACCCACGGGTTGTCGCAGTACACTGGATTGTTTTCACCCAACGGTCGTCGCAATACACGGGATAGATTTCACTCACCGGTCGTCGCAGTACACGGGATTGTTTCCTCCACCGGTCGTCGCAGTATACAGGATCGTTTTCACCCACTGTTCGTTTGAGTATACGGGATCATTTATCACTCACTGGTCGTCGCACTACACGGAAGCGAGTTCACTCATCCGTCGGGGCAGTACATTAGATCGTTTTCCCCCACTGGTCGTCGAAGTACACGGGATCGTTTTCATCCCCGGGTCGTCTGAGTACACAGGATCGTTTTTCTCCACTGGTCGTTGCAGTATTCGGGATCGTTTTCACCCAAACGTCGTGGCTGTACATGGGATCGTTTTTCCCACCGGTCATTGCTTCACTCGGGATCGTTTTCATCTACCGCTCGTTGCAATATACGTGACCGTTTTCACCCACCTGTCGTGGCAGTACACCTGATCGTTTTCACCCACCCGTCTTTGCAGTACACGGGATCATTTGCACCCTCCGGTCGTCTTATTACACTGGATCGTTTACACCCTCCAGTCGTAAAAGTACGCCGGATCGTTGTCGTTCACCGGTCGTCGCAGTACACGCGATCGTTTTCACCCACCATTCGTGGCAGTATACGGGATCGTTTCCGTCTTCCGGTCGTCTCAGTACACGGCATCGTTTTCATCTACCGGTCGTTGCAGTACATGGGATCGTTTTCACATACCACTCGTGGCAATATACCGGATTGTTTTCACCCACCGGTCGTTGTAGTACACGGGATCGTTTTCTCCTACACTCGTCGCTTTTCCCTCGATCGTCTTCACCCAGGGGTCCTTGCAGTACACGAGTTGGTTTTCTCTCAGCGGTCTCAACATTACACGGATCGTTTTCATCCACCGGTCCTTGCAGTACACGGGATCGTTTTGACCCTCCGGTCGTCGCAGTTATCTGGATCGTTTACACCCACCGCTCGTTGCATTACACTGGATCGTTTAAACCCACCGGTCGTCGCACCACATGGGATCGTTTTCACCCACGACTCGTGACAGTACATGAGATCGTTTTAACCTACCGGTAGTCGCAGTACACGGGATAGTTTACACCCACCAATCGCCGCAGTACACGGGATCGTTTTCACCTACCGGTCGTTGCAGTACACGGGATCGTTTTGATCCTCCTGCGTCGCAGTTATTTGGATCGTTTACACCCACGGCTCGTCGCAGTACACTGGATCTTTTACACTTAACGGTCTTTGCACTACACGTGATCGTTTTCATCCACCGGTCGTGGCAGTACATGAGATCCTTTTCATCCACCGTTAGTTGCAGTCCACGGGATTGTTCTCACCCACGGGTGTCGCAGTACACGGGATCGTTTTCACTCTCCAGCCGTTGCAGTACACGGGATCGCTTTCACACTCCGGTCGTCGCAGTTATCTGGATCGTTTACTCCCACCGCTCGTCGCAGTACACGGTGTCGTTTTCACCCACCGTCTTCGCAGTACACGGTATCGTTTTCATCCACCGTCTTTGCAGTACACGGGATCGTTTTCACCCCCCAGTCGTCGCAGTACACGGGATCGTTTTCACCCACCGTTCTTCGCAGTACACGTGATCGTTTTCACCCACCGTTCTTCGCAGTATACGTGATTGTTTTCACCCACCGGTCGTCGCAGTACACGGCATCGTTTTCACCCTTCGGTCGTCGCAGTACACGGGCTCGTTTACTCTCACCGTCGTCGCAGTACATGGGATCATTTAAGATTGCAACTTAACCTCCACTTGGATTGCATTCGAGTGAGTGTGGGGGGGAGGGATAACTCCCACACCTAGAGTGCATCTAGGGTTGTCGTCTCATATTCACTTGGGAATGGCTGAACACCCTTCATCTTTCCTCTCTTACCCTAAAGCACTGATTCTGAACGTGGGGCGCTCGCCCCACTATGAGACAATCTAACGTTTCAAATGGGGCAATTTGAAATTTTAGTTTATTTAAACAAATTTCATGTTTATTCTTCTAAATTTTTACTTATATACAACTTTGAATATCATCACTGCCGGAAAAAATCCCATGAGCCCACTTCCACACGTCATCGTGAGTCCGCCACAGCCTATGCCACAATAAGACAGTCACACGCTCATCGTTCACACTCTGCAGTTTGTAATTTTGCAGCAGTGCTTCACCGATTTTCAGGCTCAAGGTACGCCGTTTTTTATTACTTTTTTGCAATGGCTTTTGCGTATTAACCTTTGTTAGGTGAATCTTACAAAACCTATTTGACATGGCTTTTAGATATTTCCTGTAAATTGAGTATATTTTTCAGGAAAATTGGAAAGCGTTTTTCCAGCTAAATATCTCTCATGAGCGCAAATATTATTTTTCTTAATCTCCTAAACCCTATATATTGTGTTGCCAGACTTTCCGTAGTTACTTATAGTAACTTTAGAAATTACTAAAGGTACATGTCTAATTCTCGTGTGGTCTGTTAAAATTAATTGCAATAAAGTTCCCAGCTTTCTTTTTCTTTTATCCATATGAAATGAAATTTACAATATATTTTCTGTATTGTTTGTATTATTAAATAATAATTTTCAAAATATTTTCCCTTATATTTTCATAATCTGACTGAGAATTTTCAATGATTTTAGTTTTTTTTTTAATTTCTTTTAGTTATCTGATTTGACTGTGTTAAATGATAAGAATATTTGTTTGTTGTCTTTATTGAATAAATATTTGCAAAGAAGTTCACTTATAAATTTTTAAGTGTATAGTTGTAGTAGATAATTTTCAAATGATTTTACTTTTGCGTTTCTCGTAATCATAATACATTATAATCGTTGTTTTATATTTTTAACTTATGTCTTCTTTTATATGATATATTGCTCTGCCTGTGTAGGCATGTATAAATTTATATAAATATCCAGTATGGAGATATTTTAACCCTTGCATTGCTGTCGTCATATGATGATTTCAACATTTTAATGCACTTTTAAAATGTAGCAGACATATTTGGTTTTCTCTCTATAATTTTTTTTTATTGGAACTTTCTGCAATTTTTAATAATATTAATTTAATCGATTTTGTTTTGAGGATCTTTCAAAGTCATAAAAGTTAATGCTGGTTTTTCTTCGCTCGAGTAGAAAGTTGCTAGATAATTTAGCATATTTCTAATTTTAATTTCTGACAACTATACTTATACACAACAACCAAAACAAAGAAACCGTTAATTTATTTGTATCATAAGATACTAATAATTAATAAAATTCATTCTTTTTTTCTTCTCAGATATCACCCCTATGAATAAAATAAGTAGTACAAACAAAAAAAATGTTCATCATTATTCGGAAGAATATTTGCAGTTTGCATTTAGACCTGCTGCTCATGATGAAGGATTTCCTTTTTGCTTATTATCCAATAATGTTTGACCAATGAACCACTCAAAGGAGTTTGTTTGAAAGTATATTTTAAAGCTAAATATAAAAATTAACATTAATTCATCATTAGAGTAATTCAAAACCCTATTAGTAAAGTTTGAAAAAAGATCTACATTAAATTATTTTTTTTCTGCACTAACCACAGCTAATAATCGTATTCTTCAGGCCAGCTATGAACAATTTTTCCAATAGCAACATCAGCAAAGAATCATAGTATTAGCGAGGACTTAATTAAACCAACAATATCAATTTTTATCAAAATAGTTCTGCAACAAGATGATGAAGACGCTAAAAACATACTTCTCAGCAATGGTACAGTTTGCATCCGAATAAATGAAATGAGTGGAGATGTTGAGGAACAACTTGTTGAAAAACTGAAATCTAGGAAATTTTCAATACAGATGGATGAATTAACTGTTTTAAACAGTGAAGCTCTATTCTTGGCCTAGGTAGGATATATCGATAAGGAAGAAATTGTTCAGGAGTTCCTGTTTTGTGAATCAAAGAAAAGTACCACTATTGTAATATATATATATATATATATATATATATATATATATATATATATATATATATATATATATATATATATATATATATATATATATATATATATATATTGTCGTGGTATAGAAAGGACCGAGTGATGGCTGGAGTTCGTACGTATGGGTTGTTTACGTACGTCAAAACTCCTGGATTACGCTTTATCTCTAAGAGTGCTATATTTTTTAATTATTATTTATTATTATTATCTGATTATTACTTCTTTAATTTGATGGGGGGGGGGTTCCTAGTGCCTTGCTTAGCGCTTCGAGGATTGAATAAAAATTTATTTCTAAAAAAAACTCAAACTTTAATTAAAAAGAACATGAACCAACGAAATTTAACACTTTAAATACACAGAAATGAATTAACAAATTTAAGTGAGGCTTTCTAAAATGACATACTTGAAATTATTGTGATGGTTGACCCACAGCTCACTTTAATAAAAAAAATGCAACGGGACTTTACTGAAACGGATACCGGGGTTTAAATACCTTTGTAGGTTACTACTAAAATCGGGTTTGAGTCTGACCTTGAACTCAATGGTTACGTCACCTCAAGAATGTTGTTGCCTGGATGATGAGTGCCGCTTGTCCAGATGTGTTCGTACGTGCAAAATAGCTTTAAAACCACGGAGGCCCTTGGCGCGTGTGTAAGATGGAGAGACTCGCGCCTTCGGTAGGAAATGATCTCACCACTGGGCAGTGAAAGAATGTTTCTTTCTTCTCTTCAGATTACTCTGGGGAATAATTGGCACTGGCTAGCGATGAGCCAATGCGGGATCCTTTGACTCAGGGAAGTGCTGGAGGGTGTTCACTCGGGGGTCTTCCTCAAGGGCGAGGACTACCTCTATGCTTTGAGATGAGCCAGGATAGAGGGGTTTCTCTGACGAGAGTAAGTTGAACTTGCTTCTTAAATCAAGTTAACTTAAAGTTCGGTGTGACCACCAGGAACTGGCTCGAGGATAAGCTTCTTCTTAGTTTCGGTATTCCTCAAGGACGAGGACTATCTCGGTGCTTTGGGATACACCAAGATAGGGGAGCGGCGTTCTCTGACGAGAGTAAGTTGAACTTGATCAAGTTAACTTAAAGTTCGGTGTGATCACCAGTAACTAGCTCGAGGATGAGCTTTTTCTTAGTTCCGCTATTCCTCAAGGGCGAGGACTATCTTGGTGCTTTGGGATACACCCGGATAGGGGGGGTTTCTCTGACGAGAGTAAGTTGACTTGATTCTTAAATCAAGTTAACTTAAAGTTCGGTGTGACCACCAGGAACTAGCTCGAAGATGAGCTTCTTCTTCTTAGTTCCTTCTGTTGGTAGCCTGGGCCTCTTGCCGGGAACTTCGTCGCCTTGATGACTAACGGAATCTACCTCGTTTTTCCAAAGATATTTGCTTTTATATGTTGCCACCCCACTGGGGTAGGGGCATGACGAGGGGAGGGGAAAAGGATGAGTGGACATGCCGCATGAATGTTCCTCCTCCAACGGTTTTTCTCAGGGCGTCGTACGGCTGGTCCGGAGGGATCTTCTGGCTTTAGGGCGACGCTTCTCTAATTTCGCCTATGTGGTTAAATTGAATATGAGCTCTTAAAGGAAATCTTGCTGTTGTGACCGATGTTAGGGTCTCGAGTCCGACCTGAGCTGATTATTGCATTATGTGGTCTGGGCTGGCCGTTCAGATGCTCATCGAGACGAGGGGCGAGAGTGAGGTGGTTAAGAGTTTGGACTACGGCGTCTACGCTGCCACAATGTTGTGGTTAACGACCAGAGGCTCAGTTGTGAGGAGGGGAGGGAGCATCTATTCCCTCACACACACACACACACACACATATATTTGTATATATATATATATATATATATATATATATATATATATATATATATATATATATATATATATATATATATATATAGTTAAGAAGGCTTAAAAAATATCCAGATGAACACTGGATATCAATTGACAACATTACATCTTGTGCAGCAGAAGGTTCTCCACTAATGATGGGCAAGAAAAGTAGCTGTTTAAAATTAATGAAGGAAGACAATCCAAAAATGCCACTTGTGTATTGTGTTATTTACCGACAAAATTTAGTGTCCAAAACAATGTCACCTGTTCTACATGACATCTTAAATTCAGTAATAAAGTGTGTCACCTACATTAAAACCGATGCTAAGTGTGAACGTCTCTCTTCAAACAATTTTTTGAGCATACGAATGTATTCCATGTAAGATTGTTGCTTTATACTGAGGTACGGTGGTTATCTAAGGGCCATTGCTTGAAAATATTCATGAAATTGTTCTAGATTCTTAGCGATTATTCACAGGACAAACCTGAAATGAATCTTTTTGTAAGTATCGATGGTAAAGCATATCTCAGTTATTTAACAAATATTTTTGAAAAAATGAATTTATTAAATAAACAGCTAGAAGGAAAGAAATATGACACGAAAAAATTCAAAGGCCAAGATATTTGATTTCATCACACCTTTGGAATTATAACAGAACAATACGAGTATTTCTGCCAAATAATTCGACTAAGTGCGAGTTAACTGATGCTGCTAGTCTTATTATTGTTAATCATTTGAAAACACTAGTACGTGATTACGAGTACAGATTTTCCAACCTAAAATAATGAATTTTCCAGATTGGATAACTCAACCATTAGTAGTGCACCTCTCTCATGTAACGATGCAGTATGAAGAAGAGCTGTCAGAAATACCCTATGATGATTCTGTTGAAACTTCTTGAAAATACAAGTGGGCATAATGTGGTTCTGTAATGAGATGGAAAAAAAATAAACAAGTGCAACAAGTTTAGCAAGAAAACTACTATTGTCACTTCCGTCCTCATATTTGGTAGAATGTGGTTTCAGTGCTGTAACTGACTTGTTATTGAAAAAAAAGAAAAAGATTTGATATCACAAAACGAAGAGATTTAATGTTAAAACTAATAAATTTCAAGCCTCGAATAAATGCACTTTGCGCAAAAAAACATCAAGCACAAAAGCATCTCACTAAATTGATTACTCAATTAAGTTTGATATTTTATGCTTTATATTTTTTACTGATAGTACATTCTATTTTGTTTGAAGGATTTGACTTTTTATATTATATTATTTCGTTTGAAGGATTTTATATTTTTTCGAAGGATTTATTAGTGTAATAAACTATACATTTACAGAATATAGTTTAATTGGTTACATTAGGGGGGGTGGGACATAGCAAGTATTAAGAAGCTGAGGTGGAGCAGGGAGCCAAAAGGTTGAGAAACACTGCCTTAAAGGGTGGCCAGAGTTTAATAAAACACAGCTTTGCCACCTGGGCGTGGAAAAAGAGGTAGCAAATCAGGGCGAACAATGTTTGACAGTCTCTAAATCTTAGGCGATGTCACAGTGAGTTTTTTTTTCATCAAAATATAAATATAAAACCAACGAGGGCATCTCCAGGAGAAGGTATATAAAAAAAAGATATGTAAAGAAAGTGTGAAGATAGAAATGAAAATATTTCTTAAATAGAGAGCCGCCTTCATTCTGAGGCCCACTTGCGAGGGAGAGTAATATAAGAGAAAATGGGGGAGTGCAAGGGGGAAAAGAAAACATGCCTGGTAAAAAACAACACAAACTCCCCCCCCCCCCCACACACACATACAGAACCAAGAGATAGAAAATGAGAGCCCCTCCCCTCCCCTCCATGGGCAAAACCAAAGATGAGTGAACGAATGCTGTTTGGCGACGACTAGTCTGCAAAATTATTCTTCGGACAATAAAAATAGGTGAGAAACTTGAAAAGAAAGTGGCGTAAAATGAGATGTTTAGAAGGAAAGAAGCTCAGGTAGTTTCAATCTGATTTCCGACTACCAAAAAAGTGCGCTAATCCTCCAGGTGTCAGATGTAACACACTACAAGTAGCATCCCCTTGGGGGCTGGTGGCACGGTGCCTTTATTCCATATTTCTGTATTTAATACTTTTCACATCTACACATTTTTATGTTTCATAAAGTAATTTCCTTAACTTGGATTATTAAATGGATAATTAAATTAGATTATTAAATCGGATTATTAAATTGGATCATTAAATTGGATCATTAATTGTATCATTAAATTGGATCATTGAATTGGATCATTAAATTGAATTATTAAATTGGATAATTAAATTGTATGATTGAATTGTATAATTGAATTAGGTCATTAATAGGCATTTTCCGCTCCTTTGTTTCAGGGTTTGACACCAGAAGACCGGGGGTGGCGTGGGGTGTATGCCCTAAGGTCAAGCAAGGTCGGCTTCGTCCCTGAGCTTTTTCTGAAGGTGAGATCTTAACGCAAATGAAAGGCGCCGTTGATGCTACTGTTTTGGGACAAAGGGGTCACAACAGATTTACGCTACCCTACGCCTAGCTCAATGAGGAACAATAGTTTAGCGTGGGTTCCGATTCAAGGATCCTTACAACACACAGCAACCGATGTAGACCGACTCATATGTGGTCCCCATCTAACTACTAAATCTAGATCAATGTGTCTTCGCTCATGGGAAGAAGCGGTGTTTCACTTGTCTAGGGCGTGTCCAAAGCATCTTAGTTTATCTTATGGGTGGAGGGGATCAACAGGAAGGGAGAGAGAGAGAGAATAAACAAGAAAACAAATGATTAATAAAGAGAGGAATATGACCAAAATTAAAACCAGAATAACGAGACAATTCATCCGACTTCTTCGTGATGGAATGACCGAGAAAAATTGGGCTGGATCAAATCAATCCAGTCCGTGTACGCATAAACACGAAGAGAGGTCTTGAATAGACCAGGTTTGGGTTTATTAACCTTTAGGGTGAGGTTAGTACAAAAATGGTCTCAAAATACGAGGCCGAATACCAACCACAACCAAAGAATGCAAAAGAAACTTGAAAGGAATCGAGAAGTAATGGAATGTGTTTGGAAAGTTAAGAAGAAGGTATATGGAAAGGATAGAAAGATGTATCATCAATAGGATGTGGAAAGGATAGAAAAATATATACCCTAAAAGGATATGAAATGGATAGAAAGATGTAGCCTTAAAAAAGATATGGAAAGGATAGAAAGATGTAGCCTCAAAAGGATATGGAAAGGATAGAAAGATATAAACTGAAATGGATATGGGAAAGATAGAAAGAGTTATCTTTAAAATGATATGGAAAGGATATAAATATGTATCGTCCAAAAAGTATGAAAAGAAGAGGAAGATATATCTTCAAAAGGATGTGGAAGGGATAGAAAGATGTAACTTAAAATGGATATGGAAAGGATAGAAAGATGTAGCCTCAAAAGGATATGGAGAGGATAGAAAGATGTATCTTCAAAAGGATATGGAAGAAGAGAAAGATGTATATTCAAAAGGATTTGGAAAAGATAGAAAGATGTATCTTTAAAAGAATATGGAAAGGAAAGAAAGATATATCTTCCAAAGGATATGGAAAGGATAGAAAGATCTATCTTTCAAAGGATGTGGAAAGGATAGAAAGATGTAGCCTCAAACGGATATGGAAAGGATATAAATATGTATCGTCCAAAAAGTTTGAAAAGAAGAGAAAGATATATCTTCAAAAGGATGTTAAAAGGATAGAAAGATGTAACTTAAAATGGATATGGAAAAGATAGAAAGATGTAGCCTCAAAAGGATATAGAAAGGATAGAAAGATGTAACTTAAAATGGATATGGAAAGGATAGAAAGATGTAGCCTCACAAGGATATAAAAAGTATAGAAATATGTAGCCTCAGAAGGATATGAAAATGATAGAAAGATGTAGACTCAAAAGGATATGGAAAGGATAGAAAGATGTAGCCTCAGAAGGATACAGAAAGATGTATCCTCACAATGATATGGAACGGATAGAAAGATATATATTCCAAAGGATATGGAAAGCATAAAAAGATGTATCTTCCAAAGGATATTAAAAAGAAAGGAAGATGTATCTTCAAAATGATGCGTAAAGGATAGGAAGATGTATATTAAAAAGGATATGAAAAAGATAGAAAGATGTAGCCTCAAAAGGATATGGAAAGGATAGAAAGATGTATCTTCCAAATGATATGGAAAGGATAGAAAGATGTATCTTCCAAAGGAGGTTTTACTATTGTCACCGCTTCGGCCATACTAATCACTCCTATTGACGTGCAAAGTCGAGGTTACCCGAAGTCTGTGTAAGTTGCTCCAAGGCCGCAGGCGATAAGTCCATCGTGTGTGGCCAAGTCTTTTAATTGCGGACAGACGTATCCGTCTTCTTAGAAGCAATGTGGTGCGTATCTCTTGGCCGCTCAGGCCCAGGATCGTCTCTCATTTTGCGAGGCTAAGGACTTAGTCCTGGCGCGCCCGGCACTTCCTGGGACAGTGCATGGGACAGAAAGACACCCTCTGCTCCTGGGCCCTCTAGCCTACGAGCAAGGACGTTTCCGCGACCATTCGGAACCCTTCTGCGGGTTCTACCCACCACGGGCACACCCCTGGTAGAGGTGACGGCACAATGAGTTCACATCTATCCAGCCCCGGCCATAACCAAGGCTCCCCTCATACCCATAGCATAACCGGCAGCGCGCATCCACCGAGTCATTAGACTCACAGGAGGCAACACCCCTGGAGAGGGTCGTGAGGCCATCTTTCGGGATTCCTAAAGCTGCTCCCCGAAAGGAGGACAGCACTAAAGGAACTCTTCGGTTCCTTCGCCCACACACAGTGGTAGGCTGGGTGGCTCGGAGAAGATAGATCCTCCAAAAGATGGACCCCAGCCTCCGAACCCGCCCCACTCGCCTAAGGTTTCGAGGTGGAGGGAGGAAAGGTCTCGCATCGCATGGCGAGCCCAAAATCCCCCGATAACTCCTTGAAAGCGAAAGGGCCTTCAGCTAATTGTCCAGCCAACAGCGCCCAGAGTTCTGCCTCCGGGAAGTGTACAGCCCTCTTTTCTTCGAAGAGGGCCCCTGCATCTCATCCGAGCTCGGCCTGGAGGGCTTATTCCTTCAACGGAATTTCGGTGGAATTCATGCAAACTAGTGCTGCCGGAAGATGTTCTCGCTACGCTCTACGTGGACGACCTTTCGATCTCTTTTGGCGCGACCCAGATGCAAACTCTGGAGCTTCGACTAAAAAAGGCATTGAACCACCTCTTTTGCTATGCCGAAGAGCACAGGCTTCGGTTTTCTTTGGCCAAGACTAAGCTGGTGCACTTCTGTCGCCAACCACAGCTCTATCCTCACCCAGACTTATTTCTCAATGTGGTGCGCCTGGAAGTAGCGGACTCACACCGTTTGCTTGGTTTAGTATTCTCAGACGCCTCACTTGGGAGGCTCATATTCGCAGCCCTAGGGTCTCTTGTACCCACACCATAAATATTCTTCGTTCTGTGACGTTCAGCACTTATAGCGCTGATAGGGCTACTGCCTTACTTCTCTACCGATTCTTTGTTTGTTCAAAACTTGACTAGGGATGCCAGTTTTACCCATCTGGAGCCGATCATCTATTACGGAAGGCGGACTCAATCCACCACAGCTGTATCCGCCTGGCGACCGGTGACTTCCGAACGTACCCCATCGAGAGCATTTGTGTTGATGCTAGGGAGGTACCATTTGTTTTGCACCGTGTTGTACAGTCCATTATGCGCCTGACGCGTAAGCCCGGTTTCTCCCTCAGTCGCCAACGGCTCTCTGCATCCGCAGTCGATATCTAGGGTGATTATGCGGCCAAGAGAGGCCAGTCATATCCGGTGTAGCTCTCAAGCCGGTGGCACCTCTAGTTCTGCCCAGGACATCACCCTAGTGGTATCACCTTTAGCTATTTGCAACTATAGTTCTGCTCACAAAGTTCTACAGCACCAGGAGTATTGCATTTAACTTTTTGGGAGCACACTTCGTGTTACGCTGGATACGTGCCAAGACCCCGTCGGCTTCCACGTTGTATGCCTTCTGTTTCGAGTCACTCAGGCACTACCAGGCACTGCATCTGTCTTCAAGGGACATCACGCGCCCTAACCGGTACAGAGACAGGATTGTGATCTTTAGCGACTCACAAAGCACCCTGAGTGCTCTCAGGGAGTTGGAAGCTGCACAGACGCTGGTTTGCGGTATCTGTGAAGCCACAGTTGATGCGAACCGTGTGGATATCGAGATTATCTTTTGCTGAGTCCATGGACATGTAGGAACTGCGAGGAATGATGGCGCAAAAGAGTCCGCGATGACTAGTCCACCAGAGCAAGGTTTCGTTCTTCCTCACACCGAATATTTTGCAGGTATAAGCATCGCTCAGAGCTGCGTGACAAAGAAGATTGGAGACGGCCCAGCGGGACCTAAAGTTACGTGCTATTGCGCCGCGACTGTTCCCATGCACCTCCTCCCCAATGCTGCGAAGGCTTCAGGTTGCTTCTGTCATCCTCGAATTGGGCACACTCGTGGGATGCACCGTCATTTGATGCAGTGCTCACATGCACCTCACTGCGATAAACTGAATGTCCCCAGAATGCTCGGAACATTCTTATTGAATGTCCCAGTGACGGTGATCTTCGCGAAAGTTACCTGTCCCGGTACCTGGGCGAGAGGAGTCGCTACCACTTGTCTCTTGTAGTCGCGACGAGTTCGTGCACACAGACATGTAGACTATCTTATTTTTTGGAGGAGGCTGGCCTCCTCCATTTTATTTGAGTCTCTTGAGTGTTGATAGCATTATCCTGCTCCGAGATAGGGGGCTTTAGTCATTTTTTATCTCTCTTTCTCTCTCTCCCTCTCTTCCATAAACCCTGCCGCACTGAAAGCAGAAAGGCAAGCATACCGAATGGACAAACGTTGCTGAGTCACACATATCTCCATCACATTGGGGATTTAAAAAATTTCATTAAATCGCGGATGCCTTCATCCGTTAATTTTCTTCATGTAATGCGTTCGCCTAGAGACAACACTTAGTAGCTATCTTCAATTTTAAACAGGCGTACAACATGTCATGGCGCTAAGCCATTAAGAAAACCTTCCATAACCTAGGCTTGCGTGGACAATTGCCTGAATTCATTCAATACTTTCTAACCAACCGCACATTTTCCGTAAGATTAGGAAACGTACAATCAAACACATTCCCACATGAAGAAGGCTTTTCCCAGGCCAGCGTCTTGAGCATGCCTTTGTTTGTTATGGGGATCAACGGAATTTCGGAAAGCCTTTCTTAGGATATTGGAACCAACTTCTACTTAGACGATTTCTTAGCCTCCCTAGCAGGCTCTAAAATGGCAACGGTAGAGCATCGCCTCCAGCTTGCCATCAACAGCATCGCCAGATGAATCTCTGCATATGGCTACCAATTCTCAACCGAAAAGACCAAAGTGGTCCACTTTTGTTAAGTTGAAGGTGTATTAGGAAACCAGCAAAGGATTGCAGTCGTGGAACGGTGTAAATTTATGAGAGAGACCTTCGATAGGAAGTTGAAATGGGAACACTACATCAGAACTGTTAAAAACTCCTTTAAGGGGAGATGAACATCCTGCGCATAGTTTACTGACACAATTGGGAAGCGGATCGAGAAACACTTCTCTTCCTCTATCTCTCCTTAATTAGCCCCAAATTGGACTACAGGGGCGAAATATACTCTTCTGTATCTGAGAGACTCCTTATCTTTATTAACACAGGGGGCAATGGAAGCGTGCGTATAGCTACCGGTGTCTTTCGATTTTCACCAATCTCGAGCGAACAATAGGACACGGAAGAGATACCCCTGGACATCCGTAAGGCAGAGATTACCCTACGCTTCTTCACCTGTATCCAATGACTTCCAGCATTGTCGACAAAATAGACACCTTCCCGCGACCATTTTGATTTAAAGTACGGCTACGATTGGAGAAGATCTGAATAAGGATGAACTTCCTCTGTTCACTCGCTTTTCCAGATATGGCATTCTGGAAAACAATTATAACGATCTGACATAGTAACATAGTGTAACGTACCCCAACAGGAGGGCAAGCAGTAGGTGTTGTGAAATTATACTTTTGTAGAATCATTGATTGTACTCGAGCAGCTTATGGGAGAACATAACGATGAGATAAGAAGAGGCTGCCATGATTTTGGGTTCATTACAATCGGTTTTTTTTACTGTTTTTTTTTCTGCGTGGGAATTCTCAGGAAAATGAATGACACGCAAGAGTAGATGCAGACTTGAAACCTAAACGTTTTAAAGAGGGAGATGGTTATCGTTAAGGCATTCGTAGCTCATAACAGAGAAGAACTGATTGGAAATTCAATAAAATACGGGAAAGAAGCTTATGATGACCCCGCACAGAGACGGCAGAACATCGCGTTAAAAAGAAATGAATAGCGGGGAAAAAATCAAATGATGTTTGTCTGAGATATAAAGCAGAAATGAAAAGAGATTTATATGGATAATGTCACTCAAGAAATATAAAACTGATTTGAACGAATGAATCTTCTCATCTTAACCCATCTAATTGATGAAGAATTCGAATTTTAAAAGGATGAAGAGGTCAATAAGGCAGAAGTCACGATCGAGAGAAAGTGGGATGAATTTTCCTGAGTTTTCTAAAGTGAACAAAAATGGAAAAAATTGCCTCTAGAGCTCCTAAATTCATCATATGATATGTTTTTCAAATTTCGGTGCCAAACTTGATGATATTACTAAGAATTGAAAATAATAAAGAATTATCTTCGCTCAACTATGAGCAATCATAGATTCTCTAACGTGGCGATTCTTTCTATTGAAAGAGAATATACAGAATCACTTGATGTTGAAGAGATCACAAAGGACTTCGTAATTCGAAAAGATAAAAGGATAAACACCTAGTTGTTCAGTGTTTATCATATTTTTATTTATTTATGTTTGTCGTGAGGGAGGGGGGAAATATCTAAGTTGTTCAGTGTTTTTCATATTTTTATCACTTTCAACTTTTCACCCATATTTGACTATTATTGTTTTCTGTTTTAAATATAATTAGTATATTTTTTTTTCTGTGTCTCTCTCCAAATTTTTAAATTTTGATCATTATTACATTGTTCGTCAATCAATCAATATATGAAATGTAAATCTTTTATGTATAGTGGTCGAAGGTGTGTTACGTTTATGGAAGGGGGGGCGACCAATTTGACTATCACACGGGGCGGCCAAATCCTCCCCCAGCTACGCACTGTATAAATAGCATCTTGCGATGCAAGGAAAATCTCCTGCTGAGTTCCAGCACATGTAGGAGTTACTGGGAATGAGAGCGCCGTTACAGTGGCAAAGACCGCCGCCTATCTGCCAATCAGACCCATTGATCTCTCAATACCATGCGAAGACTACATCGTCGCAATACGAGCCGTCATCCGAAAGATCTGGACGGCTAAATAGCCGGACCTCTACGGACAAAATAAGATGCGACATATCTTCCCAAGCTTATCGATATGGAAGCCTCAAGGACTTACCCGCCGACGGAAAGTATCTGTGTGCGAATTCCCATCGAGCACACATCAATCCCACACAAATTCCTAATGGAAAAGCATTACCCCCTAACCCCCAAAACTGCATTGTACCCCTCAAATTACACATCCCATTGCAGAATGCCCGACTTATGGAAAACTTTTGAAATCTTACATTCATCATTAACGGCAGAAAATATCCACCCCGGAAGCGGAATCATCCGCTACCTAGATGATACACAACTCCTTTACAAGTTGTAGAAAAGAATCTCCAATATTCGGATCTGCATTTTAACAAACTTTACTTTTTTCAGTCATCAGCACATAATCACTATACTATCCATCTTTTGATCGATTCAATGCTGCACTCGCCCTGCACAATAAACTCACCACTCACATCACCAACATATCCATTTTGAGATTATTTTCAACATAGTTATCAAAAACATAGATATTACGACGCAATCACCTTGCAGTGAGTGCCAGGCACTTGTGCAATTCATACATCTATACTAGGGTGTGATACCCGAGAGGTATAATGCTGACCCACTATCCGATGACCCCGGTTTGGGGGTGCCCTGTGTAATCTGTGGAATCGTCACTCCCCCCCCCCCGTTCACTCGTGGCGGAGTTACAAGGCGGTCCCTGCAAAGACATCCGCCCCATGCATCGGCGGGTCAAGTGCGTAACCGCAGCGTCGCACCTTTCGGCGCCATGAAAGACCCTAAAGGTCAAAATGCAAGATCTCTCCCAGGAGAGTGAGATTCAATTTCACGTCAAATAAGAAATTGGAGACGTGTTTCTCCCAAGCTCGGATGCTAACGAGGAGCCAATGTAAGACTTGGTGGGAAAAACCGTTGGACAAAAGAACCCTCCTGGGGCCATGTTCAAGCCCATTCCCCCCTTACCACTCCCCCAGTGGGGTGACAAGGTATAAATGAGGAACACTGAGGAAAATCGAGGTAGTATACGTCAGACTGCAGGTGACGAAGTCCTCGATTAAAACCGAGCTACTTAGACTGGATTGGTAGTGTACTTGGCTTGCTAGACCAAGAAGGACCCTGCAAGAGAGGAAGTGCTACCTACCTTAAGGGGCTAAGAAGAAGCTCATCCTCGAGCTAGTCACTGGTTATCAAACCGAACGCTGAGTTAACTTTGTTAAGTTCAACTTACTCTCGCCAGAGAGACTTCTCATATCCTGGTGCACTTTAAACACCAGGGGTATTCCTCGTCCTTGAGGAATTAAGAAAAGAAGAAGAAAAAGGCTCCCTCTCGAGCCAGTTACTCGGTGGCCACACCGAACTCATAAGTTAACTTGGTTGAGGAACTAAGTTCAACTTACTCTCGTCAGAGAGACTCCTCATATCCTGGTGCATCTTAACCCCTAGGGGTATTCCTCGTCCTTGAGGAATTAAGAAAAGAAAAAGGAAAAGGCTCCCCCTCGAGCCCGTTATTCGGTGGCCACACCAAACTCCTAAATTAACTTGGTTGAGGAACCAAGTTCAACTTGTTCTCGTCAGAGAAACCCCCCTCTGTTATACTCGCCCTTGAAGAAGACTGGAACTAAGAAGAAGCTCATCCTCGAGCTAGTTCCTGGTTACCAAACCGACCTTTAAGTTTAATTTATTATCGCCACAGAAACCCCCCTCCGTTATCCTCACCCTTGAAGAAGACCCTCCCCGAGTTCAGTCCTCGTCCATGAGGAATTAACTAACGAAGGAGAAAAGCTCCCCCTCGAGCTCGTTACTTGGTGGTCACACTGCACTCCAAGTTAACTTGATTTAAGAACCAAGTTTGACTCCCTCTCGCCAGAGAGACCACGACTACCGTGGTGCCGCATAAAGCACCGTAATTGTTCTCGTCCTTGAAGAACCCCCCCCCCTTTTCCCGGAATACCGTGTGGACCCCCCAGCTGTTACCCTCACCAAAAGGACCTTGTGATCTCGCCTACCTACATCTGGCCAGACGGCACGCGTCGGGAGGCAATAACATTCCTGAGGCCTTTTAAACTCCAGATGAGTCCGTAAGTCTAATTCTTATATTATTGAGGTGTGTAGCGAAATTAACCAATTTTAGACGGTCCAACTAATTGAATTAATTCTTGTTTATAATAATATTCAGAGGATTGCTGTAGTTAATGTTTAAATGTTGTGTATTCAATTGATAAAGGTAAAATATAAGTTTATTTGGGGATTATTGTGCGTTTCTCTATATCCTTACGTGTTTCCAACTGCTCTATTCTTTATGATATTATTAAGATATCAATATATTAGCACTCTTAGAACAAAAAGGGGGGGCATTCTATGACAACTAGGTACCTGGAGGAGCTGCGCATTCTTCCAGCCTGAGTGAAAATTAGGGAAGCCCTGTCACTGGGTTGACAAGAACTCTATGATGGGGGCTTGGAAGTAGTTGGGGCGCTCCCCCCCTCGCTCACTCTCAGAGCTAAATTTTTAATTTTAGTTACTCTAAGATAAGCTCCTGAACCTTCTGTCTACAATCACTTGGTACCAAGAAGCACTGTTCTCACCTGGACAGTGTGAAAATTAGAGACCCCGCTACTGAGTTAAATAGAACTCAGTAGCTTGGGTAACTTTTTGGTGCGCTTTCTTCTCGTTCCCTCTTCGCATTCTTTTGTCTTTGCGACTATCCCCTCAACACGATGGGCGTGTAGTCCATCTTTGGTTCGTTAAACATGGTGCATTGATGCATTGCACGTCATATCGGGATAATCTAGCACTAGGGTGTAATAATAATAAGCAATCACCCACCCTACTCGTTAGTGGACCCTCCTACCTGTCTTAATTACATACCCGCCTTCCCTTTTAAAATTGCTCTTCTATCCACAGAAGTTCTGACTGCTCGGCGCATTTTCGTCCTCTTACCAGACTTTAGTCGTGTGGTAGTGTATACCGTGATTGGTCAAGAGAAGTATTAGGAACATGGTGTGCTGGGCCGTCGTCTTTACTCACCGCCTTCCAGTACACATATAAGGTGGCTACGTCAGCACCAATCTTTATGATCAAAAGCTTCGACGACACATTCGCCTGAATGGCAGGACGGGTTGTCAAGACACATCTTAGCTCGAAACGGTGGGTCCAGTATGTGCAAATGATCATATTCTGGAACTTTGTGAGCCTTTCTCTCCCATGTAAACTTTCTCTACACTCGCTACACATCCTGCGCTCTGGGAGGGCTAACAGCCTTTAAAGGCGCATTATAAATACCTATTATTATTATTATTATTATCCTATGGAAACTTTTCTCTTAACCTCTCAACGCAATGGGAGGTATTAGTATATATCTTTCATGCCACTTTTCGTTTGTTTTTTCACCATGGTTACAATAGAATAGAATAGTGGGCGCCCGCAGGTGCCTAAAGATCCGCCTCCAAGCGCGGCTTCGCACTCACTAGGTGTTGAGGAGGACAAGGTAGCACGAGAAACCGCTTCGACCCGTGGGGGGGAGGCTCCCCTCCCACCAATTCCATGCGGCAAAGGGGCTTCCCTTTTGTCATCTTTGGAGCAGCCTTCGGGTAGCTTCCCCTAAAAAAGAGGTGCCCCCAACCCCCCCGTGCTTTCTCTGCAACCCATGAAACCTACTTCTAGCAGAGAGAAGGTTTACTTCTCTCCTATGTCTATGGGTGAGGTGGCTTCCCTTCACTACTTTCTTTGGAGTCGCCCTTAGAAGAATACATCTCTGTACCAGGGGTCTTCCACAGGGCAGTCAGGATGCTCATAATCAACCACTTCCGGTGGGAGCCGCATGATATGGCCAACCCCCTTAGAGTGTCAAGGGTTACTGAGGCACGTGGGCCGTGCCCCCTACTGTCCTACAAGCTAGTATATTGGGCTTACAGTGGGCCAGCGTGCCTACCACCCTCTCTTCCCAGATGGAGGTCCACAGGACTGAAGAATCCTTGATTGGAATCGGTGTTACGTTGGAGAAGGGATAATCACATGGAGCTCCCCCGTGAGCTGGACATGGTATCGGAGGTTACCCTGGCCTAGATGGCATAATCTTCCATGGGGGACAGCTTAGGTTCGGCGTCAAGCACTAAACCTAAGTCCACCCCTGTGAAAGCTTCTCTTCAGGTGGCTCTGACCCCCGAGGACTCACAAGAAGAGGGGGCTCTCCTCCCCGCCTGGTGTCCCTTTAATAGCCAATCCCTTCTTTTCTATTATTATTATTCTGAAAGCTACCAAAGCCTCCCTCCAGAGTGAAAAAACAACTGCTAAATTGATTCCACACAAAATACCAAAATAGTACTAAAAAGAGGCAAAGGCAGCCATGAATAAAGTGAAGGGCTAATAGTAAACCCAGATGAATAAGAAATATTAGAAGATGAGAAAAAGCTACTGTTTCAAAAATGCATTCACACGGGACTTAAATGAAGAAATATCCCTTGAGTGTACAATCACGTTGGGTAAAGCATTTCATGTTTTAATTAACGATGGTATAAAACACCGTGAAAACTGTGTCGTACTAACATTCATAATATTCATAGCTAAGTCATTAAGATTAAGAGCAAACCTTGTCACGCGATCTGGATTAAAATAATCAAGCAAAGCTGCGTGCAACGGATGCTGAATAGTATTAAATACCTTGAAAAAAATGCTAAGAGCACCAACCTGACGCCAATGATCCAAATCAAGGGACAGAGCTGGTAATATAAACTTAATTGAGTTCAACGCTCTGCCATACAACCTGAGATGGAAATTAGCAGCAGACATCCAAACAGGTGCACAATACTCTAAATGAGGCAGAATGAAGGCATAAAAAGACTTAATAATTGTAGAGTCACAAGCAACATTCTCTAACACTTACGAAGTAATCCAGTCTTCTGGGAAATTGAGGAAGACAAGAAACGAATGTGCTTCTCAAAATTAGCTTCGAGTCAAGAATTAATCCAAGAAGACATAAGTCATTCCCTTCCTCAATAAGTTCACCTAATATGTACAAACTGGGATGAGCTGGATCCAGTGTACGGGATCTACTAATGGTAATTAAATGCGTCTTATTAGCATTAAGCTTAATGCCCCAAAGTTGATACCAAAAGGTAATCTTAGCTAAATCCCTATTCAGAGATGCTGCAACTTCTTCTCTGTTACATGGAGACCGAATTGAGGAGTACAAAGTTGTGTCATCGGCATACGATATCAGTTTATTTTCAAGGTTAATGCCCAAGTCAAAGGTGAAAATTATAAAAAAAATAAGAGCCCAAGAACGCTCCCTTGTGGAACTGCTGTGACCACAGGCACATAAGCAGAATAGGTCCCATCAACAGAAACACGCTGGGACCTATCTGTCGAAAAAATCTTAAAAAATATTAAGAAGGCTTCCATCAATACCGTAAAGTTGCAGTTTATATATTAGAGCCTTATGATTAACAATGTCGAAGGCTGAGCTGAAATCAATAGCTACAACACGTGACCCATGCCCATCGCAAGTTCACAAACTCTTGCGGAACCCAAATTTCGAATCAGATATCACACCGATTTTTTCACAATACATGATCAATCACTTAGCAAGGATGCTCTCAAAGATCTTAGATAAGAGAGGTGTGATTAAGATGGGACGGTATTCAGATGATAAAGTTGAAGCCGATGCTTCCTTTGGAATGAGAGTAATGTTGGCTTTACACCAACAAGATGGAAAAGAACCGGTCTTCAGAAGCAACTTAAAAACAACAGCCAATTTAGGTGCCAACATGGAAGTGATCTTCTTGAAGAATAGGGGGGAAAAGCCATCGGGGTCCGTCCCACCATAAGTATCTAGATCAAGAAGATACTTTTTAAGCTCAGTTGATTTAAAGGCAACTGATTTTAACTTAGGAAAGGGGAAACAAGTCAAGGAAAGCAACAACTCATGATCTCTGTTTGTTTATAAAGGTATTAGAGAACAAATTAGCTTTATTTAAGAGCTCAAAAGACATGAAACAATGAGGTTTACGTAGTGGAGGCATACTCGAGTCCACACCAAACAATAAAGACTTAGGGAGCCCCACCATTTGTGCGGCTGAGTAGTTCCAGCAATAACATCCTGTAAATGAGAATTATATGCAGCTTCAGCAGCATTATTAATTCTATGATCCTTAGCTCTAAGAGCAACATAATTATCCCAAAGCAACTGGCTTCGACTTTGCTCCCGACACTCAATGGCTCCTTGGTGACTGTGACGCAGCACTCTACATGAATTTTATGAAATGAGTAGTTTGTGCGAGACAACTCATAGACTACTCTTTAGAAGACTTCACCGAATAGCTGGACGACCAGTGGACGATAAAGATAGAACGTGTGACCCGAAAACAGGAATGGACCTTAAGACTCCACACTACACTCTTCATCACGTTCGACCGTGATAGGGTCCCTGGGTTAGTGTAATCTGGTTAGTATTGCTATTGTGTGAAGGCATTCGCGCCACCGCCACGGAGATGGTACTGCTGCCAAAGCTTCAGGCATAAAAATTGCTCATAGAGACTTGCAAAGTCTGATTTAACCAAAGTCTGCGTAAGTTCCTCCAAGGCCATACACGATTGGTCCTTATCGTGTATGGTTAAGTATGTCAATTTCAGAGGGTCGCACCCTGCTTTCACGAAGTAATGGGGGTGCGTATCTCCTGGAAAATTAAATATTGGTCGTTTAGCCTCCGGATCGTTTCTCATTCCGCGAAGCTAAGGGCTTGGTCGTGGTGCATCAGCGCTGCTTGGGACGTCTTATAACTCAATTTTTAAAAAATAGCTCCCTCTGGTTCTACACAACTCTGGCAGTCCCCTGTTAAAGCTGGTGGCAAAAAGGGTTCAGACCCAGCCTCAGCTAAAACCAAGGCTCCCCCTCTCCCCCAGCGTGACCGTTTTCCGTAATGCAAAACGGCCGCGCGCCTTCACCGAGTGGTTGGACTCACAGGAGGCAACACCCCTGAAGGTGGTCGTGAGGCCGTATTCCAGGGTTCCTAAAGCTGTCCCCCGAAAGGAGGATAGCACCGAAGGAGCTTCGGTTCCTACGCCCACACCCAGGGCTGGGCTGAGTGGCTCAGAGACGGTGGTTCTTCCAAAGAAGGACCCACCGTTTCCCAAACCGCCCCGCCCGCCAAAGCTTTCGAGGCATATGGAGGAAAAGACTTGCATACAGAACCCAACCTCCCCCAATAGGCTCTTGAAGGCGACGTGGCCTTCAGCTCTTTATTTGGCAACGGCGCCCGGAGATCTGCCTCCGAGTTGCTTAAGGCCATTCCCCGTAAAGAGCTTCTCTTCGATGAGGCCTCCGCATCATCTCCGAGTTAGGCCTGGACGGCATATTTCTTCAATGGGATTGCCGCGTACTCCGGGCCAACTGGGAGGAGCTATAGAGGCTCGTCTCCTTTCGTTTTCCATTAGCTATCTTTTTCTAGGAGACCATGCTGGGTGCATGCCTCTGCCAACCCTCCCGGGGAATGAGGGTTTTACGACCCCACCACCACGGTATAGGGGCTGGGCAGGAAGATGCGCCATTTATTCCCGACATGATGTCTCTGTTATTCTCTTTGCTTTAAATAGCTCTTTTCAGGTATTAGCTGTGCAGCTACACCTGAAGAGGAGGTATACTATTTCTGCGTACATTTCACCGTCAGCCGACTTCGACGCGAGTGACATCCGCCGCGTCGTGGCACTGTTGCCGAGACCCTTTCTCTTGCTCGTGGATTTGAACGGTAGACTCCCCCTCTGGAGGGACTACACGAAGAATGTCAGTGGTCAGGTCCTTGCCAAATGATCGACGAGCTTGAGATAGGTGTCATAAATGTACATGATTTTATGCACGGCTCGATACAGGAGACAACGGGTCGTACCAGATTCGGAGACCGGATTCTGATCTTTAGCGACTCACAAAGTGCTCTGAGTGCTCTCAAGGCATGGGAATCTACACACACCCTGTTTCGCGGTATCCATGATGGCACAGTTTCCTAAAGTCTAGATTATCTTCTGCTGGATTCCTTGTCATGTAGGAATCGACTGCATCGCAGGAACCTACTAAATGGCAGGAACCAGGGCAGCACTCCGGGCTTATTGGTAAAGAAGATCGAAAACGGCCAAGGGGAACTTATATTTGCGTGCTATTGCGCCGCGACTGTTCTCATGGACCTACTCACCAATGCAGCGACGGCTTCAGGTCGCTTTCTGTCGTCTTCGTATTGGCACTTTCGCTTGGCGCACCGCCATTTGATGGAACTCTTCCCTGCACCTTGTTACGACAACTTCTTTGTCATCCAGACAGTTCGGTGCATTCTCGTTTAATGTTCCAGTGTGGGTGATATGCGCGCACGTTACCTCTCCCGGCACCACCACGAGGGAAATCGCTAGTTTTTGTCCCCTGTACTTGGGACGCGTTCGTGTACACAGACTTGTGAAGTATCTGACTTTTTTGAGGAGGCCGGACCCCTCTATTTTATTTGACTCTCTCGGGTGTTCCTCGCATGATCACGTGCCGGAGGGGTGGGGGCTGAAATCGCCCGACGCCAGCTCGTGCTTCTTTTTTTGCTTGCCTTTGTTTTTTTGTTTGACTTGGTGTTGTTTTTGTTGGTTTTGAATTTTATGTTCTTGTTATTGATTTCCTTTTGTATTTTTATATAGCCTAGTATTAGGATGAAACTTAATTAGTAATTACGGTACATTATGCCATTGCTGGTAGTTTCTAGATGAGCAATATTAAAAAAAACATCCTCTCAGATGAAAGCCTTCAGTTGCTCACTGGAGGCTGGCTAACGACGTCTTGCAGCCTCCCTCAGGTCCTGACAGAAGTTATCCAGTGGATTCATATCCAGAGATTTTTTTGGTCCCGGAAACAATGTATGGTGAGGGCAAACTATGGGGCAGGTCTTAACCTAAGGATGGCATATAATCTCTCAAGTCAGCTTGGTACGTCTCTGTTTTTGCCATCATCATATTATTATCCGATCCTGTCTACATAGAATATCATATTTGACTCTGTCTTCATTAAATTCTCTCAAGAAATTAACTTCACCTTAAAAGACTCCTTAAAAATTTGCTACAGATACACCATACCGAATTCCCACCCACTTTCCTCCCAATTACAAAACGTAATGGCAATGCCAAAACACGTTTCATAACACATTTTCCACCGTCCTTAATTCTTTCCCACGATGAAAAACAACGATGATATATTTTATTATCAAGCAACGTAAATCAACATTTACGTTCTGGTTTATCTTTTACATCTACTTTGTCACGGCATCTTTACGCTCAATTTCGATGTCACCCATGTCGTCTGCTTGAAATAAACAAAGGAAACACGGGCGATAAAATAAGAGCGAGAACAGACAAAAAAGCGAATAAAACTCACTGAGGATATTAATAATAGTGAAGATAGCAAGAACTGCGAGAGAGAAGCTTACCAAGGCGAAGTTATGAATCGACATGAAAACTAGTTTTTTTGTTTGTTTGTTTTTTTTTTTACACAAAAATACAGTATTAGAAAGTATACAAAACGCAGAATCTTTCCGTTCTCTTTTTTCCCTTTCACACCGAGATGTTTTTGTGAGTTTTATTCAACCGCCTGTTTGTGACTTTTTCCATCGAGAAGAAAGATTAGAAATTGATTGAGTGGAACAGATAGGAAACGGGTATAAATCAATTAATCCATATCTGGTTTGTGAGAGAAAAAATAGCCTTATGAAAGAAGAAAATGGATGAACGCGGAAAACCTAGTCGTAAAAGAGAAGTAATATTGGGTGCTGGTATAGTATGTGATCTACAGCAACTTAAATCGAGACTAGCTTGTGATTTACATTCAAAGATTTTTTTTAGAAATGTGAAATTCTGATTAGAGGAGTGAGTTAAACATTAAAACATAATATTAAAATAATATTTATTCTAATAGTAATAATATTAAAAATCTAGACTAGCTTGTGATCTACATTCGATTTTTTTTTTAGAAATGTTTAATTCTAATTAGAGGAGTGAGTTAAACAGTAAAATATAATATTAAAAATGCTTAAAAATCCATCGATGAAAGAAAATACAAAGGAAAAATCCTAAATTGATTTTTATTTCATACTAGAAACATGAATACTATAACTGTCTGTATACAGCACGAATATCATTTAAAAATGCAATGTAGATCACAAGCAATTTATACCTTGTGATTTTTTAATCTTAGGTCGGTGATATTCTATCGTCTGTAGCTCCGCCATTATGTGCGTCTATTCAAGATTGCTATTATGGAGTTCTTATGGGCTTAAGACTAAAAGTGTATAAACTATAAAAACTGCTTTGTTTTATATACTAAACCAAATGTTATGAATTTTTAATGTAAATCACAAGCTATACCTTGTGATTTAATTTAGATCACAAGCTATACCAGAAACAAGCATGTAGATAACATACTATACCGGCACCTAATATTGTTTTTGTAAACTTACCAACTTCTGATGGCTCAGTAAAGCGATTCCGAAGACGGTTAAGATTAAAAGCAAGTACGGACAAAAAATTGAAATTTAAAAACACGAATTTACGACAGTTATTGATAAAATTTTGTTAAGCAAAAAATAGTCTTAGATTCTTGATTTTAGATAGAAATAATGTTAAGACTTTCCATTTTTTCTATATAAACGTTGAGCCTCAATCTCAGGAATGCCTTAGCTGATCTTTTATTCTTATGAATCGATTGGGATAGTTTTAGAACTTACGAGACCTGATCAATACACCAGCACGGTAAAATTATTCTGCACGTAGACATTAATAAATTAACCCTTCCTGACAATTAGAAATATATAATTTTATCACGCACTCCAAACAATGAAGTTACATATTCCCTAATCTATGGATGACTCTTCTAATTTCTCTATTTTATTTTTCAGTTTCTAGAAGAAAGAATGGATTGGTTAACAGTGACCGGAGTGAAGGTTAGTCAAAGTCATTCATCTCTTCTTTTTTTTCAAATTCATTTCAATTTTATGCATGAATGGCCCCCTGAAGTTTACGTGTGTGTTTAAGGTGATGTAACAATATTCAAATGTTATGTAACTATTACGGGATTTTTAATCTATTTTCGAAGTGTAGTTTGGCTGGTACGACAGATCTATGCATTGTACCATAATCATCTTGACGTCATGATCTTTTTAAAGTAAAAAAAATGAGTAAACCGATGTTTTTCTACGACTTTACAACTGAAGGGGTCGGGGTGGGGTTATAGAACTGTGTGGATTTTTAATCTATTTTCGAAGTGTAGTTTGGCTGGTACGACAGATCTATGCATTGTACCATAATCATCTTGACGTCATGATCTTTTTAAAGTAAAAAAAATGAGTAAACCGATGTTTTTCTACGACTTTACAACTGAAGGGGTCGGGGTGGGGTTATAGAAGAGTAACCACATGAGATGGTATCCCTTGCTGTACATCCGTGGATTCACAGTGGGAGAGATGTATCAGCATTTATTTCAATCAAACGCAAAGAAGCACTAATTTATTCGATCGAGTATACCAAATAGTGTTGTTTTTTCAGCATACAATATTATTGAGATTAATTGCCATGTTTTGGTTCATTACACTCTGCAGAGTCGAATTTTTTAAAAATATTTTGTGGGGGTCCCTCCCCCACCATAAATATTACTGCCCCCATCGCAGGGAGTGCGAGGCTGATCTCGCTAGTAATTCCTTGCCTTTAGGTGATAGCCTATCCTAACCTACCTTCTTTTTCTTATATTCTCCCCATTTTCTGATTGTGACGAATGACAACCTTTTTGCTCTGAGGTTTCTACTGCTGCTATTACTTGAGGTTCCATTATTTATTTTACTTGAGGTTCTATTACTGATATTACTACTTATATTTAAGGGGACGATTTATGTATGAGCTATATGGGCAGCAGCCCAGGACGGCATTTTGCCTGGGGCATTAATGGCTGCTGGGAGGGACGGGGGAGAGCAGGGTAAAGTATGTGTTATTCTAGTGGTAAAATGAAGTTGTGTAATTTAGGACATTGAATATTTTATTTATATTTTTTCTATCCTTGTTACTTTATTTTTATTATTTATGGTTGTTATTGTATATAGTTTGTGTACTTATTTAGTATTTATAAGTATATTTTTGTTGTTGCACGTATAAACAATGATAATTTATTTTATTGTTCGAAATAATAAAATAATAGATGTTCCCACCTGATTTTTTTTGGGGGGGGGGAAGCAGTTCAAGGGGGACGCTAATGGGGTGGTTTGCCCAGGGTGCCATATCTGCCAGAACCGGCACTGCATATTTTACATGAAGTTCCCCATTGCTCTGTTAGATAAGATGACAATCTGCGATCGGGCTTCCTGACTCGGATGTAAGACTGGACAGTGCCTTATCATCTTAAGCCATCGGTTCTTAAACATCATCGCGTAACTTCATCTCTCTCAGCATAACTGAATCATTCTGTTCCACCTTTTATTTCGTCACAGCATCTTTATGCTCAATTTTGATGTCGCCCATGTCATCTGCTTGAGATAACCCAAAGAAACACGGGTGAGTAGTGTTATCAGATTCGTGGATGAGGCTCATAATGAACCTACTGAAAGTAGTCATTTAGATTGAAAAAGTAAATCTCTAAAATATAAACTGAATTTATTTTCCTTCCAAGATCAATGTTTGTTTTTTGGTACAATTCCGAAAATGAAATTTTTAACAAATCAGCGAAACATCACTGATCATAGAATTGTATTATAAATGACAAGATTTAAATAGTCGCAAATTAGGCCTATTTGTGCTCTTAGGGGCAAATTTAAACTCCTGAACTTGGGCACCCTTTAGCTTGTTTTCATGAGAGTCTACAAATTTGCTCAGTTTATGGGGTGTTTCTATGAAAAGGAAGACAAAATTAAGGCTAACTACGAAATTTAGTGGAAACAAAACGAGGAAGGGAGAAAAAAAAAGAAACTACGAATAAGCTCGCAATAAAGGACAATAAAGAATATTATAACTCTCCCAACCCAACATATAGTGGTGGGGATCACTTTGAAATCTTTAGGAAAGATATATACACGAAAGGACTCAAATAAACCATCTGGTTCTTTTCTGTATAGACTATACATAAAAGGCTTGTAGGGGAGAATAAACCGTAATTACACAGTGAAGGATATATGTAAGCGTGAATGTGTGTACGTGCAGCCTGATATGTATCCCTTTTACTTTTAAGAGTTTAAAAAAAGCCCAACTTTCGCTGTTTTCCTTCACTTTCACAGTTCATTTTAAGACGCCAGCCACATCTCGCTCCCGTTTGCCTTTCACGGGCCGCAGCAAACCGACCTAACGCGAGGCCGAGAAGCGACTCGCAGCGCCCACGCGTCTCGCAACCGCTCACTCTCGCTAGAGAAGGGGTCTCATAGGAACAATGTGAGTGCTCTCGGGGGGAGAGAGGCGGATCAAGGGAGGAGGAGGGAGGGGTCGATATAAGAAGATGAAGTTATCAATCATTAAGGTCTACCCCTAAGTTTGGCTGAGTCCCTAGTGTGGTATAACGGATTGTCCTTCTGCTTTGGTCATTATCGACCCTGGCTTCGCTCTACCATCGGGTTTTTTTATATTCTTTCGTTTCCCAGATCTCCAGAAAGTAAAAACGATTATGGCGTTCAAGAAATAAATTAAAAAAAGAGAGGCCAAAAAACAAAAAAGATAAATTAATGGAGGACAGAAAGTGATTAAAGATAACACTGGTCTGCGTCAAAAATGTACCTTAGGTTTTCTGTAGTGTTTCTTAATAAAATTGACATCCTAAATCCGAATCTGGCATCTGTCTTTTTCTATCAGGTCCAGCTTTTGCGATACAAGGGGTGATAATAATTTTATAGTTTATACATATCGTATATTACATCAAAATCTCAATAGTTTTTTCACTACTGTATTCGCAGTAAATTTTGTGTACATTTTAAGTAATTATGTTAATAAGTTTATATTTTTGCACGTTATAAATTGCTCAGTATTATAATAATAATAATAATAGTGGTTGAGTTAAAAATTAACAGAAAATGTAAGAATAGCTCCGACAGATTTTGCTGTTTGCGGCAAAGTGACTTTTTCGTAGCAGCAATGTACAATCTCTCCTGTAATTAAATCATGCATATTTTGGAGTACGGCTAGGAGATCTAGATAAAAGTACTGCACCACATATCTGCTGCAAGGGATGCTACATAAGTGTAAGACGCTAGAGTCAGGGCGAACCTAAGTCTCTCTCTTTTGGTGTTCCCATGGTGTGGAGAGAGGGCAAGGACTACACTAAGGACTGCTATTTTTGCATGACAAATCTTAAAGGTGAGAATTGTATCAAGTATTTAAGCTTTCTGTATTATACTGGCTCCTGAAAATGTGATTATTATGCATAGACTTAGCATCAAATTAAAAATTAACATAGTTCACTTTAGCATTAACATATCTTTTACCAAACATTTATGGACTATCTGCAACTCCAAATCAATTCCTTTATGTAATATGCAATTATATTTTCCACAGGTATTAATAAGAAGAATAAACATAGTGTAGACTATCCAGATGTTCCTTCTGCCATCAAATCCCTGCACTATGGTCCAGGAATTCCTATACCTTCTACCCATGAACATATAGAGGTCCATGAAGAGTCTAATATGAAAGATGATCAAGATTATGACACATCTGAGTTTTATCAGGTTTCCACACATGATATAGTCGCAAGACCATTCACTCAAGTTGAGTTAAATTACCTGATCAGGGATCTAGCGCTTTCAAAGGAGAATGCACAACTTCTTGGTTCTAGACTTCGTGAAAGTAATTTTCACGCTAAAGAAACAACATTTCTTTGGTACAGAAATAGAGAACAAGAGTTTCGAAGCTATTTTTTACAGCATTCTTTCAGCTCTTTAGTATACTGCGCTAATATTAAAGGACTTATTGAGGCCCTTGGAATTCCCTACAACCCATTAGAATGGAGACTATTTATAGATTCCTCTAGTAGAAGTTTAAAAGCTGTGTTACTAGATATTGGTAACAAGATAGCTTCCTTACCTATAGGCCATTCAATCCTACTTACAGAAAGTTATGAAAATATGAAAAAATTGCTGGATGCAATCAATTACTATACTTACAATTGGAGGATATGTGATGACTTAAAAGTAAGATCATTTTTCATTTGGCATTTCTAAGCTCTTTGATATTCAGATTTTTATTTTTAATTGCTAATACTTGTATACACATTTTGGTCAACTTAGATTTTACAAGAATGCAAATCGAGAAATCATGAGTCATATTTTAGTTATATTTTTTTGTTGAAGCGTGTCCCTATAGGTTAATGCATCCTTTTGGGTTAATGGCGAACTTATCCTAATTGAAAAGCTATACAACATAACTCAATCAACTCAAAATAAGATGTACATATATCCAATTAGTTCCAATACAATGATTTAATGCATCGGCATACAGGATTTTTCAGTACATATTCATATTCTTATTGTTTTAAGAAATATTACTTTGAATTTGTTTTTAGAAATATTACACTTTGAATTTACATACCCTGCTAAATTTCTTTTCAGGTAGTTTCTCTTATAGTGCAGATAGTATGCACTATGAGAAGGTTTGGCCCCACAAGAAGCATTTAGAATTGGATCAAACAATCTGATAGCTGAACCTTTAGTGCCTCTTCACAAAATACTGCTTCCTCCACTGCATATAAAGCTTGGCATAATGAAAAATTATGTCAAAACACTTAATAAAGAAGGCCAAAATTTTTTAAATTCTTCAAAACTTTCCACAAATCAGTGACGCTAAGCTCCATGCGGGAATTTTTGATGGACCTCAGATCAGGAACTTGATGAGAGATCAGCAGTTTGAGGCATCAATGACGGACATAGAAAAAGATGCCTGGAAAGCTTTCAAAGCTCTAGTTAACACTTTTCTAGGCAATAAAAGAAGCTCAGAATATGTTGCCCTGGTCAATCAGCTCCTAACAAGTCTCAAACATTTGGGAGCTCGAATGTCTATAAAGATACACTTTTTACAGTCCCATATGGATTATTTTCCTGACAACTGCGGAGATTACAGTGAAGAACAGGAGGGAAGATTCCCCAAAGACATAAAAACAATGGAATCCAGGTACCTGGTTAAATGGGACGTAAACATGCTTGCTGACTACTGTTGGTGTTTGAAGCGTGATGCACCAGATGAGAGGCACAAACGAAAATCGTCAACGGCGTTTTTTCGTGGAAATTAGAATTATTTTCTTTATTATGTTGCATTCTTTAATTTTTAGTTTTATTAAAAGGATTATAGTTTACATACGTTAATTCTTGTTTCTATGATATAACAATAATAATGCTTTATTAGATAGAGAAAGGTTTATGGAATTTTATTTTCATGAAAAATGAGGTAATCTCAATGAGCATAGGTAGGCGTTATCGAGATAACGATATCGGGTTATCTGTTATCCGATATTTTTTCGCGTTATCAATTAATCGGTATCGCCAGGACTTTTGTTTCCAAACTAGCGATAATCGATAATTTCAGTTTTTGTTTCCAGTTTAGCACAGGGGCGAGCCGCGCGTGCCTTGGAGGCAGAGATAGGTAGGTCCGAGCTGAGAACTAAACGTATACTGAACGGAATGCGGGGCGACCGGTCTTGAAGTCTTCTCAAAACGTTCACTCAACTTCATTCTCTCACTAGCTGTCGGACTAGAGGTCACGAGGTGTCGCTCCTGTGCGCTACCGGGTTTACGCGTTCTTTGATGATTTTTTCCCTATGTTCTCGTGCTTCATCCGTTCTAATTTTTTGTGCACGAGTATATGAATGCATGTACTATTCAGTGCTATTCTTTAATATCCGTAAATTAACGTTTTTAACACTTACGAAGTTACGCTTCTATTCTAAACTGATCCTATTTTTATTTTAATTTAGTAGTGCAGTGCTTTGCTATTTTATAGTATTGAATTAGTGAAGGCGTCGCAAGAGACTGTTCCCGCAGTATCAGAATTTTGGATTTATCGGTTATCACCTTATCGGGCGATAAATTTATCGCCAGTTATCGATTATCGGTTATCGCCGATGAGGTTATCGTTATCGATTTATCGGTTATTGTGATACATTTTTTCGTTATCGCGCACACCACTGGTACTGAGAAAATTTGACCTGATTGAACAAAAATACATTTATTTTTGAGCTCAGGAGGTTTGATTCATTAAGAAATCACAAAGAAATCCTGAGGAACATAAAATTATTTTTCAAACGCAGGCCTGTGTAATGTACGAAACACCGAACCTCAATATTTTAAAAATAACTGAAACCTAAGGTCAAAGTTTGCTTAAAAAGCAGAATTGAGACCTCCGATTAGGAGGGCCATCGCGAAGCGCTCGTGGTAATATCATGGCGCTGCTTGAGGAAGTCAATTATGCAAACGCTCAAATCACTTTCCTTTTGCATAATCGATCCATCTGCCTCTCTCTCTCTCTCTTGCAGGTAGACGCGTGTCTCTATTTATATATATATATATATATATATATATATATATATATATATATATATATATATATATATATATATATATATATATATATATATATATATATATATATATAATGAAAAACTCATAAAGTAGCACGTGAGGAAAGCAATAATGTGAAAATTAACTTACAGGAAAATGAAAAGATGAATCCAAGCACTTTCGAACTATATTTGCAAGCTCATTTTCAAAGAATAGCATGAAAATGGAGAAGACAAGCTTATATAGGGTACAAAGATACGCCCATCACATCGCACAAACCAATGGAAAAAACACAAAAACAAGTCAGAAAAATACCAAGAAAAAGAAAAATAGGCAGCTAATAACAGACATATGAATCCCCAAAACGATATACACACAACAACGCCATGTATATGAAAAAAACACAAACATTTTAAAGGATTATCATTAGAGCGAAAACATTTAGGGCTAAGAGTTAATCTACAGACACATCAGAGACACGTGGTGTGGTAGGCAATGCGAATGATATTGCACTAATAAAGAGTGACAACAGGCTACATTATGAAGTTATTTCATTTAGTACAAGGTTTTTTTTAAAAACAGCGTCGAGTTTAAATAAGCCAGGAAAAATATTTATATTGGGTAAGATGCTAATTAAGGAACAATCGACAATATTTCTTTTTGTGAAATCAGCGGAATGATAAAGGAATTTTGCAGAATTTCAGTCACTGGGGTGGTTATTTTCAGATAAATGTAAAAATAAAGCGCTGTTTATTTCACTTTTTCTAATATTATACTTATGTTGTAAAATTCTAGTAGATAAAGATTTACCAGTTTGACCGAAGTAAGGTAAATTACAAATAGAACATTTTATAAAATATACTCCACCTTTTTTCCTTGTATTATTGTGGACTAACATTTTATATAAAGTGGATTCATATCTAAAATTTCCATAAATATTAAACAACTTAATATATCTTCCTACGGCGAGAGCTTGCCCTTTGCTACTAAGATTAAGATTTAAAATCTAAAAAATAGCCATAGTTAAATTTTTATAAATTTTCTGAACTTCGCCAATAATTTTAAAAAGGAACTCTAAACTAAATTTCTCCCCTTTCAAAATATCACGTTGCTAAAATATAGAGTTATAAAAGAAAAAAGATATATAAAAATAAATTTCCTGAACTTCACCATTTTTAATTCTTTGTGTTTTAAAAAATTCCCAAAATTTCCATACTTATATTTATTTCTGAACTTCACCATTTTGTTTTTTGATATTATAAAAGAATTATTAGAAATAACTGAAAAAATACTATAAGTCATAACCAAACTAAGATGAAATTATTATCCAAATACTAAAAAAAATCCCCTTCTTAAATTATAGAGTTAGTGATGATGATGATGATGATGATGATGATGATGATGATAGGGGTTGTTTTGGGGGGCAGTGGATTTGGCGTGCGTAGTTCGTGGGTAATTATAGTTGTAGTAAAAGTGGAAATGAGCTTGTGTCGGAGTTTAAAGTGAGGTTTATAAATCTAATATAAAGAGATTTCAGTGTACGTAGTTGTCTTTCGTTGTTTGCTGTATGTTTAATTGAAAAATTATTTAAGTTTGGTTTATGGTGTGGATGTCTGTTTTCGTAATGTCGATCCCAAATACACGTCGGACTTAAATCTCGAGCAGGTGAATTCATATATGATGGAGGATCGAAGCAGCGTTGTTATTTGGTCTTTAATGTTGAAAAGGTGTTGTACTTTGCGTGTGTTTTGAAAAATTGGTATAAAATGTGTTGCAGGAAATGAATTCTTATGAAATGGTGAGAGTTTGGCCCAGATAAGTGAATTGAGGGGTCCTATATATGGGAGAGGTACAAAAACCTTTTCTTTAGGGACGTATGGGGGATCTTTCGGGTTAAATATTTTATTGATAAAATTTGGAAATAGTTCGTGAAGAAAGTGATCTCCTTGTGGAAATTGAGGTATGATGTGGAGAGATTGTAAGCAGCGAGAAAGTAAGGTTTTGATAGAGTTTAATTTGATTTTGGTGGAACAATGACTAGGAAAATGTAGTCCAGAGCCCATATGTGTAGATTTTCGGTCAATGGAAGTGGAGAAACCGTCGGTTGTGCGTGTTATTAGTAGGTCTAAGAAAGGAATGGAGTTGTTGTCTTCCTTTTCTTGAGTGAATTTAATATTTTATGTGACTGGTTTATGTACTCTAGGAATTTATCAGATGAACCTTTAGAGCGGAAAAAGGCGATGGTGTCATATACGTATCTCCTGTAGAAGATAGGACAAAATTCTAAAGGGCATTTGTCAAGTGGCAATAGGACTTCCCATTGCCAGGCCATCTATTTGGTGAAAAAAGTTTCCATTAAATGAGAAATAGTTTTTTGTGAAAAACTGTAAGTAGTATTTTCTTTATTTGTTTCTCATTAAAACAGTTAAAAATAGAATTTGGGGAAGGGAATGCGCGAGAAAGAAAAATATTAATTGTTTCTAAAAGTGGGACACTGGTGTATAGGGAGGATACGTCAGAACTAGCTTTATATAGGTCGGAATTTTCTTTTGTAATTTCTTCTTTTAGGTGTAGAGAATTTTTGACAGTGTATTGGTTTGTGGCAAAAGGGATAATCAGTAGAACAATGAATTTGGCTGTTTTATAATTAGAGAAGTTATAGGTTGCTAGAATAGGTCAAAGAGGTACATTAGGTTTATGGATTTTAGGGAGACCATAGATTTTGCCGTAGGTGGAGACTGTAGAGTCGAGCTGTTTGTAGGTCTCTTCGTCAAGAGCGTGCGATTTTTTGAGTGAAAGAAGAAGCTTACTGACTTGGTCTTCAAGTCGGAGGGAGAGTTTCAGCGGGTCTTCTTGGACGGGAGCAAATTTGGATCAGTCATCTAAAATCATGTGCATTTTTCGTGTATATTCTTTTTTGTTCATTATAATTACACCTCTACCTTTGTCAGGGCGGGTAATGATAAGGTTATCTTTTAAAGATAGTTCTCGTAACAGAGTTATATCATCTTTATGGAAATATAAAGGGATTGTACGAAAATGTTTCATCTTGTGAAAGAATTCATGGGTGATGTTAGAAATGCTAAGTTGTGCAGTTTTAAATAGGCCTCGTATGAGTAAGGATTTACCCATACGTAGTTTATACGTGTATGTTATACACAAATTTTGAAACCCTTGGATTTTCTCTGGCAAAGGTTATAGAAAATATGATAGAAATATAGGCGTTCTGATCTTTAGAGTCAGTACTTTATACCACTCACAGGCATGTATCCGGAGATAAGGGTTGTGCATTCTCAATATCTTGCTGTAACAATTAGTTTAAAAATTTAGAGTACAAAATACATTTGTAAATAATTAATATTTATTAATTGCATTGATGATTTTTCTCTGACTGCCTTAGGAAAAACTAATACTCAAGCATTAGCTTAATGTGTTTCATATGAGGTTGTTGCACCTATAAAAGAGATTTAATAATAAATTGCTAACCTCAACTGAATAAGGCTCGCATTCCTGAGGGTGCCTTTAAGAGTATTTTGTGTATCATAATAAAAATCGACTTATGCAGTGCGCGGGGATGATTTTGATAGCCCGTACTACCTCTTTTCATCTTAAATACGTGTTACAAATGCTCCTGGTTTATTTCACTAATTACGTCCAAGAAATAACGAATAATTGTGTTTGCAATTATTTTTTATAGAGATTAACTATTACTAAGTGATTTCCACATTTTAGATTGTTAATTTAGTTCCTTTAATTGTTTCTATTCTAATAAGGAACGAAAAATTATCGGCGATTGAACTCGTTTGCCAGATTCGCCGCCATACTTGTTTACATTTTGAAATTTGTAGCGTGTCCCACATCGAAAGATTGGAAATATATCCTGATATTATATGAATATATCATAATAATTTCATTTTATTAGATCATTTTCTCTCATTAATCTCACTCTCTTCTTTGGCCTTATACTTATAAACTTGACTTAGGCCTTATACTTTTCAACCTTACATAGTCTAAGCTAAAAGAACTGCCCCAACTTTAAGAAAAAGCTTCGAGAGAAAAGTGAGATAGTTTTCATTTATTTGGCCCCATTGAGGTAATTTGACAAACTTATATAATAGGCTTTATATTGTAAAATAGTTAATAAAAGAACAAAAAATTCAGCTTCATGTGGAAAATGTAAAATCAATGTGAAACAGTCAGAATCTGCTCTACTTTGTGAATATTGTGGACTTTGGTTCCATATAGTTTGTGATAAAATTGCTGATGATGTGTACAATGCTTTGAAAACAGTTATGAAATGCAAAACTCCCTGGTTTTGCTCAAACTGTGACTCGAAGGCTAGAAATGTTTTAAAGTTGGTAACTGAACTTAAAACAAAAAATGATGAAATAGAACAAAAGGTAGAGGAAATTGATAATAAGGTTGAAGATATGATTCAGGTAAAAAATTAAGAATTTAGAGGAAATATAAAGAAAATAGCTAGAGGGGAGTTTTTCGAAAATAGACGAAGACAAGAAAAAGAGAATTGCTGATAATAAAGAATATGAAACAAATTAGTGAGATGGACATCGAGGAAATTAATAAAAAGAATTTGCAGAATGCGAATGATGACAGGAACATATTGAATAAACTTTGGGATATTTTAAAAGTCGGAAATATTAAGGTAGTTGAGGCAAAAAGGTTGCCGAAGAAAGAAAATTATAGAAATGAGCCAAAGATGTTGTTTGTAAAAGTGAACGATAGGGACCAGAAATACAAAATTTTGGATAAAACCAAAATAATTGATAATATACCAGAATGGAAAGATATTTATGTTGACTCGATAGAACGGAGAGCAGCAGGAAGAAGATTTTAAATTAAGAAATCAGCTAAAAGAGAAGAGACAAGGTTCTCAAAATCCAAAAAACTGGATAATAAGCCGAGGAAAAGTAGTTCAAAAGGTGCCGAACCAAAGAGAGCATCAGTAAGCCAGCAAGATGTTATTGTAAATAAACTTAGTTTTAAGGAAAATAGTCCTAGGATAAACAAAAAAATAAAAACAGTTTTGATTAATGCAAGAAGTATAGTTAATAAAGTACCTGACCTACATGCATATGTTTATGAAAAAGACCCAGATATAATAATAATTACTGAATCATGGGCATCAATTAAAATTGGGGAAGCAGAAATAAAACTGAGAAATTATGACACATTTAGAAAAGATAGACAAACAGGTAACAGAGGAGGAGGAGTTTTGATGTATGTTAAATCAGAACTCAAAGCGACATTAATATAGGACTTGACAAACAATGAAAAAAGAGAGTCAGTATGGGGTAAGATAAAAAGTATTGTTATTGGAGGATGTTATTTAAGTACATTAGCATCACAAGTAGAAAAAGATAGTTTATTTCAAATTCTTGGAACAGTTTGTCAAAGAGAAGAAAATATTGTTATCGCAGGTGATTTTGATTATAGGAGGATAGATTGGGACTCTTTGCATGCAGAGGGAGAAGCCCGGGACTTTCTTGATTTAACTATGGATAATTTTCTCACGCAGCATGTAGGAGAACCAACACGACAAGACAGTATTTTAGATTTAGTATTAACCTCAAATGATAATCTAGTGCACAATGTTAAAGTAAAATCACATTTTAGTAGTAGTGATCACAATATTGTGCAATTTAGTATATCTTTGCCAACGTTGGATTGGAATTGGAAATATCTTGATTATAGGAATGCTGATTTAAAAAAATTAGAAGAAGAATTTAGAAAAGTTGACTGGATCGAAATATTTAAAGATAAAAATACATATGAAATGTGGGATTTATTTAAAAAATAACATGATAGAATAATAAATTTATGTGTTCCAGTAAAGATAAGAAGCAATGCGAAACCTAAGCCATCCTTGGTGGAATATACATATAGCGAGAAGAAGAAAAAACAAAACTAGATGGTGGAAAAGTTATAGAGACAATCCAGACTTTAAGCATAATGAAAGATATAAAAATGCAATGAAAGAGTTACGAAGAGAAATAAGAAAAGCCAAGAGAAAGTTCGAACGGAAAATTTTACGGCAGATTAAGAGAGACCCAAAAATCTATTATGAATATGTAAGAAGCAAATTAACTGTTAAGGAGGAGGTTGGACCTTTAGAAAATGAAAATGGTGAAACTGTAACAGAGTATCTCCAAATGGCAAATAAATTTAATGAATATTTTACATCTGTTTTTACAAATGAAAGGCTAGAGAACATACCACAACCCCTAAAAATGTATGATGGAAATGATATGTTGAATGATGTTGATTTATCTGAGACTGCTATACATAAAGTTTTAGCAGACTTAGATCCAAAAAAAGCCCCTGGAAATGAACAATTTTTAATATAGTCCTTAGAAACATTAGACATTTGATATCAAAGCCATTGGATATTATGTTTAATCACAGTTATGTGCATGGACAAATACCAAGTGACTGAAAGGAAGCGAACATTACTCCAATCTATAAAGGGTCAAGAGCACCAAAAAATTCAGTATCGTCCTATAGACCAGTCAGTTTAACATCCCAAGTCAGCAAAGTTTTTGAAAAATTACTTAGAAAAGATTTGTTAAAACACTTATTGGAAAGGAATATAATTAAAGATAGTCAACATGGTTTTTTACCTAAAAAGTCTTGTCTGACAAATCTACTTACATTTTTTGAAAAGATAACTAAATATGTTGATGAGGGGTACCCAGTAGATATCATATACCTGGATTTTGCGAAAGAATATGATAAGGTGCCTCATCAGAGATTATTACTCAAATTGAGGAGTCATGGTTTTGGAGAAGGGATAGTGAGATGGATACGTGAATGGCTAACTTCCAGAAGGCAAAGAGTTGTAATACAAGGGCAAAAATCGACTTGGAGTAATATAAGTAGTGGTGTGCCGCAAGGTTCAGTATTGGGGCCGACATTATTCCTAGTATTTATTAATGATATTGACGAAAATATTAAATCAAATATTCTAAAATTTGCTGATGATATAAAGATCTTTGGGAATAGCTCAAATGATGAGGAAATTAGAGTGCTTCAGGAAGACTTAAGAAAACTTCATAAATGGTCAGAGGATTGGCAGATGATTTTCAATGTTAGAAAGTGTAAAACTGTAAATGTAGGATTTAATAATGTAAATGTTCTGGGAACAATAAAAAGAACAATTGACAAGTCAAAATTTAATATTATAAATCTTTACAAAAGCTTAGTCAGACCTATTTTGGAATATTGTTCACAGGCGTGGAGGCCTACTAATCAACAAGACATAGATAATATGGAAAAATTGCAAAGAAGAACTACTAAAATGATTACTGATTTAAGAAATGAATCATATGAAAATAGATTAAGAAGTTTTAATCTTATGACATTGGAAATGAGACGACATAGAAGTGATTTAATAGAGATTTTTAAAATAATGTAGGGTTATGAAGGATTAAGAAAGGAAGATTTTTTTACAATGAGTGAGGATAGATCAAGATTGAATATCAGAAAGTTCTCCTTTAGTCAAAGAGTTATTTATGAATGGAACAATTTAGATGATCAAACTGTCTATGCAAAGTCAATAAATTCATTTGAATCAAAAATTGGCAAATTATTTGAAGAATGTCCGGAGCTACGAATACGTCTGAAAAGCCTGCCTGCTCCATTAACGAAAAGACCGTTGGATGCTGCTAAACCAGCTCTGGCAGGGTTGGTAAGTTTCTGGAAATTACAGCGGAGTGAATTTTCTAACTTGCTTAGCGTTAAAGACACCATTCTAATCAATTAGATTGGGACTCAAATGGGGTCTTGGTGTTTTTCTTTCACTCTACTGTTAATCTATCGAGGGCATAAGTGGGTATTTGGGTATAAATGGGTACTACCCGAGGAGGAAATACCGTTTAGCATTGGTTAAAAAATATATATGAAATTGGGCCTTCTAAGAAGGTTGTAGCATAGATATATTACAATGTAAATAACCGAAAATGAATATTATTCATAATAATGGGGAAAATAATTTAATGTAACTCCATTTACACAAATATACACATATCAAAAATTTACTCTCTAAAATATGTGATTGAGAGTGAAATAAATTGTTAATCTTTTTACTGTTTCTGCAATTTAAATAAATATGTTTACTTTCGTTTTTGATGATACAAGCCATACTTCGTATTCTTTCTTACAGAGAGAACTTGGTTCCACAGGCACTCCTTTGGCGTGTGGCCTACGGCCTATTTGCTATTCTAAACCGCTTTTTTTAATCCCCTTTATAGACTCTTTATTTTAACACCCTGAACACCTTTTTCAACATAGATACCCTGAAACATTTTTTTTAAAGTTATTTCACCTTTTATTATATTGTCTTTATCCCTTGAAGATTTATATAAAGTTAAGAATTTTCCAAACACTTTTTTCAACATAGACACCCAGAAACCTTTTTTAACGTTATTTCACCCGGTTTGATATACAGAAAACCCCTTCGTCAGATCTCTTTTTTCATTTAAATTTGTTTTATATACGAAATGATATTAAAAAAGCGCCAAGGCCCTAATTTTAATACATTTTTGAACTTCACGATTTGTGTTTTTTCATTCCAAATCATTCGATAATTATATCTATTTTTTATTAACTCTTAGAAAGAACTTGATAAAAGCTCGAAACATACAAAAAACAGCGCTGCGAATAAAAGTTTTAAATAAACCTAAACTCAAAAACATCAAAGGTTACTTGTCCACTAAGAAAAAAAAACATTTTCAAAAATTTCAAAAATTCACCAAGTTAAATTATAGAGTTAAGGATAACGTAATCATTATCATAAATATCAGTATGGTGTTAAATTTTAAGACATTAATATACATATAGTCATCTAATCACAGGGTAGCAGTGCACAAAAGATTCCATACATGTAAACATAAACATAAATACGCCCACATCAATGAACAAAAGATTCCACACATAGAGACCTGGGCATAACTACGCACACATCAGTGAAAATAAGATTCCACAGATGAAACCTACATAAAAATGCACCCACATCAGTGAACATAAAATTCCACATATAAAAACCTACACATGAATGCGCCCTCATCAATGGACATAAGATTCCACACAAAGAAACCTGCACAAAACTACGCACCCATAAGTGAACATAAGATTCCACACATAGAAAACTACACATAAATGGGCGCACATCAGTGAACATAAGATTTCAAACATAGAAACCTACACATAAATTTGCCCACATCACTACCCATAAGATTACACACATATAAATATACACATAAAGTGCCCATATCAGTGAACATAACATTCTACCCATGAAAACCTAATCATAAATCCAGCCCGCATCGTTGAACATAGGATTCCACGAGTAGAAACCTTTACATAAATGCGCCCACGTCAGTGAGCATATGATTCTGCACATAGAAACCAACACATAAATGCGACATGTCAATGAACATAAGATTGAACACATGGAAACCTATACATAAATGCGCCCATATCAGTGAACATAAGATTCCACACCTAGAAACCTACACATAACTGAGCCCACATCAGTGAACAAAAAATTATCCACAAAGAAACCAGCGCAAAAGTACGGAAACATTAAGGAATATAAGATTACATACATAGAAACCTAGATATAAATGAAACTTACATACAATTGTGCCCATATAAGTGAATATAAGATTTCACACATAGAAACCTATACGTAAATGCCACCAATTCAGTGAACATAAGATTCCACACATAGAAACCTATACATAAATGCGCGCACATCCGTGAATATACGATTCCACACATAGAAACCTACACATGAATGCACCCGCATCAGTGAACATAAGATCCCCCACACAGAAACCTACAAATATCTTGGCCCACATCAGTGAACAAAAGATTCCTCCAATAGAGAAGACCTGCGCAAAACTACGCACATATTAGTAAATATAAGATTCCACCCATTGAAAGATATACATAAATGCGCCCACATCGTTGCACATAAGATTCCACACATAGAAACAAACACATGACTGCGCTCTCATCAGTGAAGATAAAAATGCACACATAAAAACATAAACGTAAATGCGAACACATCAGTGAACATAAGGTTTCACACATAGAAACTTACACATAAATGTGCCCATACCTACACATAAAGCCCTACATATAAATGCGCTCACATCAGTGAAAATTAGATTCTCCAAATAGAAACATACACATAAATGCGCCCTCATCAGTAACCTTAAGATTCCACACATAGAAATCTATACATAAATGTGCCCACATCAGTGAGCATATGATTCTACAGATAGAAATATACACATAAATGCACACACATCACTAACATTTGGATTCCATACATAGAAACCTACACATAAATGTGCCAATATCAGTGAACATAAGATTCCACACATAAAAACCGATTCATAAATGCGCCCACATTAGTGAACAAAAAATTTTTAACATAGAAACTTATACATAAATGCACTCACATCAGTGAATATACTATTCCACACATAGAATCCTACACATAAATGCGCCCACATCAGTGAACATAAGATCTCCCACATAGAAACCTACAAATATCTATGCCCACATGAGTGAACAAAAGATTCCCCACATAGAGGAGACCTGCGCAAAACTACGCACATATCAGTGAATATAAGATTCCACCCATAGAAAGATATACATAAATGCGCCCACATCGTTAAACATAAGGTTCCACACATAGAAACGAACAAATAACTGCGCTCTCATCAGCGAAGATAAGATTACACACATAAGAACATAACATAAATGCGAACACATCAGTGAACATAAGATTCCACACATAGAAACCTACACATAAATGTGCCCAAATCAGGGAACATAAGATTCCACACATATGAACCTACACATAAATGTGCCCACATCCGTAAACATAAAATTATCCACAAAGAAACAAGCGCAAAACTACGGACACATCAGTGAACATAAGATTACATACATAGAAACCTTCACATAATTGCACCCCATCAGTGAACATAAAATTATACACATAGAAACCTACATACAATTCTGCCTATATCAGTAAATATACGATTTCACACATAGAAACCTATACATAAATGCGACCACATCAGTGAACAGAGGATTCCACACATAGAATATTCTACATAAATGCATCAAATCAGTGATTATATGATTCCACATATAGAAACCTATAAAAAAATGCGACCACATCAGTGAATACACGATTCCATACATAGAAAACTACACATAAATACGCGCAGATCAGTAAACATAATAGTCCACACATAAAAAGCTACACATAAATGCGCTCCCATCAATGAACATAAGTTTCGACACAGAGAAATCTGCGCAATCCTATGCATACATCAATGGACATAAAATTCCACACATAGAAACCTACACATAATGCGGCCACATCAGTAAACATAAGATTCTACGCATAGAAACCTACACATAAATGCGCCACATCAGTGAATATAAGATTCCACACATATATGCACCCACATTAGTGAACATAAGATTCTCCAAATAGAAATCTACACACAAATGCGCATACATCCGTAAACATAAAATTCTCCACATAGAAATCAACGCAAAACTACGGACACATTAGTGAACATAAGATTCCGCACAAAGAAACCTATACATAAATGCGCCACATCAGTGAATATAAGATTCCACAATAGAAACCTTCACGTTAACCCGGCCACATCAGTGAACATAATATTCCACACATAGAATCTTATACATAAATGCGCATACATCCCTGGACATAAAATTTTCCACACAGAACCCAGCTCAAAACTACGGACACATCAGTCAACATAAGATTCCACACATAGAAACCTACACATAAATGTGTTCCAACATCAGTGAACATAAGTTTCTACGCATAAATGCGCCCATATCAGTAAAAATAAGATTGCACACATATAAACCTACACATAAATCAACACACATCATTGAACATAAGATTGCACACATACAAACCTACACATAAATCTGCACACATCAGTGAACATAATATTCCACACATATAAACCTACACTAAATCAGCGCATATCAGTGAACATAAGATTGCACACATATAAACCTACACATAAATCTGCACACATCAGTGAACATAAGATTCTACACAGAAAGCTACACATAAATGCAAGCACATCAGTGAATATAAGATCGACCACATAGAAACCAACAGATAAATGCTCCCACAATCAGTAAACATAAGATTCAACACTAGAGAACTACAGATTAATGGGCCCATGTCCGTGCACATAAGATTCCATACATAGAGACCTAGACATAAATGGGCCCACATCAGTGAACAAAAGATTCCTCACATAGACACTTGTGCAAAACTAGGCACATATTAGTGAACATAAGATTTCACACATAGAAACCTACACATATATGCGCCCACATTAGTCAACATAAGATTCCACACATACAAACCTATACATAAATGCACTCACATCAGTAAACCTAAGATTCCACACATAGAATCCTACACGAAAATGCGTCTATATCATTGAACATGAGACTCCACACACAGAAACCTACATATAAATGCGCCTTAATCATTGAACATAAGATTTCCCACATAGAATCTTACACCTAAAGCCGCACACATCACTGAACATAAAATTCCACACATAAAAACCTACACATAAATGCACTCACATCAATGAACATAAAATTCTACACAGAGAAATCTGCGCAATCCTATCCATACATCAGTGAACATAAAATTCCACACATAGAAACCTACGCATAAATGCGGCCACATCAGTAAACATAAGATTCTACGCATAGAAACCTACACATAAATTCGCCACATCAGTAAATATAAGATTCCACAATAGAAACCTTCACGTTAATCCGGCCACATCAGTGAACATAATATTCCACACATAGAATCCTACACATAAATGCGCATACATCCGTGGACATAAAACTTTCCACACAGAACCCAGCGCAAAACTACGGATACATCAGTCAACGTAAGATTACACACATAGAAACCTATACATAAATGCGCCCACATCAGTAAACATAAGATTCCTCACATAAATGTGCCCGCATTAGTGGACATAAGATTCTACACATAGAAACCTACATATATATGTGCCCATATCAGCCAACATAAGATTTTACACATAAATGCGCCCGCATCAGTGAACATAAGATTGCACACATATAAACCTATACATAAATACGCACACATCAGTGAGAATAAGATTACACACATAGACACCTACACAGATGTGCTCACATCAGAGACACGCACAACAGTAGGCGTGACGAAAGCTATTTCGTCATCGTAGGGAAGAGGTTAATTTTACAATCTAAACACATTTTAAAACAATAAAAACGTGTCTAACTTCATCAAAATTGTCATTGACTCCTTTGTTGAGAGCGTCGTAACGAATGAAAATAAGATTCCACAAATATAAACCCACATATCAATGTGCATACAGCAGTGTATATAAGATTCCACACATGGAAACGCGTGCATACATAATCGTAAAAAGACACGCTCGCACACAGCATGGTATCGTATATTTTATCTTCATTAACATCTGATGCCGCGGAGACGACAGCATCACGGTGGCCTCGTTGCTGTCCCTAGTTCTTTCTTATCATCGACTGATGATTTTCCAAAATGAACTAATATCAATAATATTATTCTGTTATTATTATGATTATTGTTATCTGAACAAATTACTCTAATTATTATGAGCATTAATTCGCACACGGATATTGAAGTCAGGCTCGCAATAATATCACCTCACTCTCACTCCCCACCGGTATAATCAGCCTTAAAATGCGAGTTTCCAAACCAGGCCAAGCACCAAGAGGATTCTTACACCTTTCTTGCTAAAGGGTGACGATGCACTCCAAATAATAATGGTAATCAAATTACGTTGTCGTCTCTAAATTACGGCTATTTCGATAAATAGACTTTGTCTCGAGTTTGTGGCGAAATGACATAAGTTTTCTCCCTTTATTGGGATTAATTTATTCCCCCTGCAACAATTAAGACGTCCAAAATCCTTTAAAAACAAATGATTTGTTGCTTCATTCGGGGCGATCCGTAGTTGCCTTGACTTTCGCTTTCGTGTGCATGTGATTCGTAACAATGGCGAGAATGAAATGACATCTACTTCCTCTTGGGTAACTACTAGGGTATTTCTATCTTCAATTCATTTTTATTCATGGAATAAAGAAAAGTCTCGTTCAGCTTCTAGGATTTTGTTATTTTTGTAACAAATCGCGCAATTGTGCAAAAACGCCCGAAATCTCAGGCGCCCGAATACAATGGATAAAATTCTGTTCCGCGACAAGACTCACGTTTCGCTCAAGGGCAAGATCCGCACTTCGCTCTACGGTAAGACTTGTGTTTTGGTCCGCGATAAGACCTGCGCTTCCGTCTACGCCATGACTCGCGCTTTGGTCTAAAGCAAAACCTGCGATTCGGACCGTGCCAAGACCCACGCTTTGGTCTGTGCTAAGACCCGCGCTTCGGTCTATGCTAAGACCCGCGCTTCGGTCCGAGGCAACACCTGCACTTTGGTCCGCGCCTAGACCCGCACTTTGGTCCACGGAAAGACCAGCAGTTTTGTCCGCAGCAAGACACGCGCTTCCATCCGCGGCAAGACCTGCGCTTCAATCCACGAAAAAACCCTCCCTTCGGTCCACGTTAACACCCGCGCTTCGGTCCGCGTCAACACCCGCGCTTCGGTCTACGTCAATACCAGCGCTTTGGTCCGCGAAAAGACCCGTGCTTTGGTCTGCGGCAAGACCCACGCTTCGATCCGTGCCAAGACGCGCGCTTCGGTCCACAACAAGACTCGCACTTCAGTCCGAGACAACACCCGCGCTTTGGTTTGCATCAAGACCTGCGCTTCGGTCCGCGTCAACACCCGCGACAAGACCTGCACCTCGTCCCGCGTCGATACCAGCGATTCGGTCCGCGACAAGACCCATGCTTCAGTCCACGACAAGACCCGTGCTTCAGTCCGCGCCAAGCCCATCCTCTTTGATATCTATCTTCCACGCATTCGTATTGCTCCTAATTTCCAGGGGGAGGTGGGGGCTAGCCCCGCTGGGTTATACTTCTTACTTTTAAGGAAATAATAATTATAAATTTACCATAAATTTATCATATCATAAATTTACCATTAATTGATCATAAATATATACAGGGTGTCTATTATATCATATATGGACGCTGAGGAAATAAAAACAATAGTTGGCGAATATTTAGTGGGATAAAAAATCTGCCCGTTTATACCTGGTAGTCCTTAATTATAGACCCAAAATTAAATTGACTTTTAGTAAAGATTTCATTGTGAATAAATGCCTTTTAGACTATTATATAGAAGCGAATTTCAAGTTTAATAAGATTTATATTTGTTTATCATCATCATCATCACTAACTCTATAATTTAATAAGGGGATTTTTTTTGAGTATTTGAATAATAATTTCATCTTAGTTTGGTTATGACATGTTTTTTATCATAGTTATTTATAATAATTCTTTTATAATATCAAAAAATAAAATTGTGAAGTTCAGAAATAAATATAAGTATCGAAATTTTGTGGATTTTTTAAAACCCAAAGAATTTACAAATGGTGAAGTTCAGAAAATTTATTTTTATATATTCTTCTTCTATAACTCTATATTTTAGCAACGTGATATTTTGAAAGGGGATAAATTTAGTTTAGAGTTCCTTTTTAAAATTATTCTAATTGGTGAAGTTCAGAAAATTTATAAAAATTTAACCATGGCTGTTTTTTTTAGATTTTAAATTTTAATCTTAGTAGCGAAGCGCAAGCTCCCCCAGTGGCGAAGCCATTGCCTTGTACTTAAATATGAATTTGTGAACAAATGAGAATAGTTGATGCAAAACGTGCTGGAAAGAGTAAATAATAAATTATATAAATAATACTATAAATATTACTAGTCACTTATAAGTGGTGATCCATGGAAATATCCATAAATCTTTCGAATTTTGACCTTTAAAAAAATCCCGTATTCAATTTATAATTATGTAATTTATAATAACCATCAATCTGGAACTCTGCTCTATAGTTTTCTCGAACAAATCATCAGGCCATGACTCTGTTCTGTCAATAACATTAAAATTCTATACACTCGTTGGCCCGATTAGCGAATCTATCTTATTCCATATGCTCCTACTCTTTGTGTACTATATTTACTATGAATCGTTCTCTTTGGTCTTACTATTACTACACTCTACCTTCCTAGCCCTCAACCTAGTTTCTCCTACACCTTATACCAATACTCCCCTCTAGACAGTCACTTTACACTTTTATACTCTTACTAGTCAAATGCAACCCATCCATTGCATACACATTAGTCCCATACTATCACACTATACCTTCACTCTCTCATTAATTCCAAGTGCACGCGACATCCACTCATTACCAACTCTAAGCCAAGGTGAAACTCCTGACGCTACACACCTCCTACTACTATCCCGAAACTTTCCTAATAAATCCCTCTATCTAGACACAAGTTACTCTGACCTAGTTCACCCTGTCATTCACTCGCACATCCAAAACAGCAACTATGTACATCCCTTTCACTTCCATTCACTACTATTTCAATTTTCTAACTCACAGCTGCTACACGTGAACCTGGTAAGCAAACCCTTACCCTCCCCTTGCGATCCCGTCCACTTAAGGTCCTCTATAAATACCTAACCTGTGAATCACCCACCAAAAGCACTTCCTTCGATTCGCATGCGCCTACAACTCCCCTTCTCAAAGCCCTCCTAAGACGCTAAACCTGCCACTAGTAGTAATAGGCCTAGACCTACACTCTCTACCTAGGTCTACTATACCACATCCTTAATCTCGGCAGCCGTACTTCCATCAGTAACAAGATATCCATCACAAGCTCCCTATTTCCTTCCTCCATTTACCACCCTCGACTCGCTACTATCTTCACTAACCCTACTACTACCTAACCTATATAAGCTAAGCTTGGATTACCCAAATTCCCCTCAAGCCTAGTCTCAGATCACTATAAGCTCGGTACTAACCTACAATAAAATGAATGTAATCAATGGTTAACCTCGCGAACGTGAGGTAAAGCGTACCAATGAATATCATTCGCGAAAGAATGATAATAATTTAGTCTCTCATTCCTTAAATAAGTGCCGCTGAAACTTGTTCACGTTGAGTTTATTAAGGTTAGTACGTGTTCTATAGACAAGATAGTTGAGACAACGTGTATTTATTATAACAACACCCCATTCCTCTGCTATGTTGTTTTCTTACCTCATTCGGTGAACATTGGTCTAACTGTGCAAATAAAATTAGATTTCCAAAGCTATATTTTTTCCACTTCAACTAGAAGGAAGTTCATGATCCCATTTGTAGGAGGATTTTAGGAGTTTCCTACTTGTATCTTGCTGAGGCTCACGAAGGCCGAGCGCTGGACAAAAATGGCGCAACAAAGCAAAGTAATAAAGACAATGGTATTTTCATCAACTGGGACTATTTCAGACGAGCATAGACTTAAATGAAATGCAAGGAATCGGGTCGACTGGGCATGCGTAATACCACTATGTCCACTTTTGACCATTTTAGTGGTTTATCTTCAACAAATCCAAGTCGTTTGATTATCTTAATTACATTTGTTTATAGCCATTATCTCGAGACAAATATTTATGGGACATTCTCGCGAGCATCTTTAGTGGCAGATAAAAAAAAGCTTTCTTCGTTATATCAAATATAGGCAAAGTTGCAATTTCACTGCAATGGATCGGTGCAACAATAAAAGTGTTGGGTACAAGGGCAATCTCCTTTCTCTGGCCATTTTAACTGACTCCCTCTTAAATTGGAACTTGTTATAGACGTTATCACACTTCAGAGACAACAGAATAGGCCTCACCCGAGTACAAATGTAATAATAATATCGTTCTTAATATCGAACCGAGTACAGGTGTAACAATAATAGGGTCAATACACAAAAATAACTGTGAAGTTATTTGTCAATGCCATAGGATGGGAAAGAAAGCGTAGACGGGAGATGGCATCAGTAAATCACTCAGACATGAAATTTCTACCCGAAAGCTTCGTTGCCATGGCGTCTCATCATACCAGAGTTTTATCTCTTGATCCATAGGACTTCGAACCCCTTGTCTACGTACAAATTGTCTCCTACCATATTATACGATTATTCCAGTTTGTTCAGATAATATTTATCTGTATCATTTATTTTATCGTAGTAAATTTATCTTGTTATTTGCCATCTAGCTTTCATTCAGCCATTGCGTACAGTCATGCTCCTCAATTCGGTCGAAATATTCTTGTCACATCTCATAATATTCTTATTAACACTTTCCTAAACATTCTTTTTAAGCGCAAAACTTCATTTTCCATTCAATCAAATCTCTTCGCATCCCCTAAACCCTACATTATCTCTTTGAACCGTATCTAATCTGGGTATTTCTCTCTTCTCCCAAACTACACTCTCTCACTACATAAAAGTTGATGCCAGATGGCAGCATTCAACACTCAGATCCATATCACACACGCGTGTTCTTATACAACCGGCTCTCTTTCAAATTCCCTAAATTAATTAATGTACTTTATTTCTATCCTCTTTTGCAGATATATTTTGGTATCAATAACTGACTACTGTCTACCAATATTTTACCATTTTCAGCATTCCCTTTTCAGACTTCTACTCTCACACGCAATCACAAACTTTCAAATCATTCACTTCATTTCACTCAGATCCAAATTCCAACGCAAGTTATTCAAGCATACAATTCCGTCACTACTTACAGATTTCATTCTCTTATCAAAGTGACTCCTTTACCTGCAATTTTACTACATACTTTTCTCATTATACCATCGATAAACGCATTAAAATCCCAGGGGTGGTATTGCATACTTGTAGTGCTCACAACAAACTATACTAAACCACCAGCTCGAATCTTCATCTACTCTTACACACTCATAAACTTTTCAATCTGTCAACAAACGCACCTCTAATACCATATATCTTTAAAAACATCCCAGAGCACTGTTCTGTTAACATTACCATGTGCTTTTTAACTGTCCCAGAACAAAAACCGGATATAAACCTCCTCTCTTAGAGTTAAAACCTTAGTTTCAATAAACTCCACTGAGCAAACTAATTCCCCAAATGCTTTTGTCTTCTGCGTTTGAACCCTCACTTTTGTCCAATCCTCAAAGACTCCGCCAATGTAACCCAAGTTTAATTACACTAAGAACCATTTAGCTAAACCGGGCAACGGGGTTCTAAGCTATGCGAAAAACGAGGTCACGACTATTTATGCTAAAATAAAGGTCATGAAAGTTTTGGTAGGTTTTAGCAGTGTGAAGGGTCCTTAGGGACATCATAGGAAAGCCAAGTCACTCAGAATGGCTTTTAAGTCCTAGGGATCAGAAAGACATAAATATCGAAATGATTGTGCTGAACATCAACGTAATCCGCCCCCCCCCTTTCCCCCACACATTCCAGAAACAGTCATCAAGCTCCCAAGACCACATTTGGGGGGGAGAAATACTACCCCTTCTCTTTACTACCATGACTCTGTCTTCCTTAACGGTTACCCGTTTCTATGCTGACCGAAGCTTCCTAAGCTCTTTCTGGCAGACGCAGGAGAATGTTTCCTCCAAATTATGTCATGAGGCATTTAACACTTTCCAAATAAACACAATGAACAAATTGGTGAAAGCTATTTTACAGGTTTTTTACACCTGTTTTTTTTATTCGGAAAACAATTTATTTTGAATCATCTTTCATGGCCGTCCTTCTTCGAATTAGATTTGAAAGCTGAAGAAACTAAAGTACAGAATAGACCATTTTATCGTTCTCTGCACTGTAATATAACGGCTTCAATGACACGGTGGCATTCAATGCCATGGACTTATTACTGTCGTTATTAATATTTCATCTTTTATCGACAGATTTGATTGGTACTTAATATTACTGCTTAAATTCCTTGCATTTAACGCTGTTGCAGAGTAAGGGATTGTGTGTATATTTGTGCGTGTAAAAACCGCGAGTAATACGTTTTTAATGTAAATTGACAATAGACTACATTTCCAGTCAAGAAAGTTGTAAACAGAATAACTTCCCTCCCCCCTCTGAACTCGAGTCGATAGTGGAGTTAAAGATATTTATGTCTAAAGTTCAGTGTTAGTCGTGCATTGGTATAGTATAGATGTGTCGTTTGATTTGCTCCCAAGCCTATATTCTACTGTTGATCTGATACGCTTGACAGCGCTACGAATGTATTGTTTGAACGAGTAAAATAAACCCTAGTTTGGATTAAATCAAAGGGGTAACCTGCAAGGTTTGAGTGACGATTGCAGTGGTTTCATTTGTGGCACATAAAATGTAACAGGAACTGATATCAGTAAATGTACTTTATCTTGTACTCAGTGAAAAAAACTGGAATTACTCACAATAGTTTTCCTTCACTCTACTAGCTAATCAAAGGTGAGATAATTTAATGTCAATCAGTACAAAAATGTTCTCACACATACACAAGGATCCAGAATTTGCTTTGACAGGCAACTGGATAGTGTCAGAAGACATTTATGACCTTTTGGAGTAGATTCCAATGGCACATATACTCGTAATTACCTCTTAGAATGATTCCGTCTTTGGACAACAGTACGAACAGATGGGAAGATCCAATGCAGTGAATGCCTAAAAAAACTAAAGGAAGTGGAGAGATTTCCTGAAATAATGCGCGTGTGTATGTATGTACTCTTGTTTTTTTATGTGTGAGTAGAGATGTGCAGGTAAGGCCGAAATGTCTTTGCATTATTCTTATGCAAGCGATAAAGTAAAAAAAAAAATGGATATGACTACTCAATATTCCAAAATATCGTTAAATAATGCAGCTATTCTTGGGAAAGAAGAGAGGTCTTTGTATTCAAAGTAAACACCATAGAAATATTCTTGCTGGTAAGGGTGGTGGAGGATAAATAATCTTTAGATCGATTTTGGTTGCCACACCTGATTGTAAGGAAAGAATGAGTAGTAGATGAAGCTTGACAGATCAGCTATTCATAACATATAATTCAACGGATGAATAGAGCCGCAAAGGTCTATCAGGGGTCATTCGAGTCAAGAGCGTCCCATAAACTGCACCCGCAAAATTGCAGCCACAATACTGCTTAAAAAAATCATCATCATTATTTGTAGAAAACTCATGCAGCTCAATATACAATATCAATAATATATACAAAAAGCCCACCCCTTCTCTCTCCAAAATCTCAAGACATCAATGGGGTTACACCCCACCCCTATAGAGATATTATGAAGCCCAGTCTATTGGAGACTTGAACGATGTCGTAAGTAGTGATCCCGTTCGCCGCAGGAGTTCTACTCTCCAAAGATTCCAACTTTAAACTAGCGCACTCACCTTCATGGCTGATGACGACTCTCTTTTCCTTGTATGAGGTCAATGGCGACTTCTTTTTCAGGAAGTCGCTGTGAATTTCATAAAATCGTGGAATCTGAGAGTTTTTTTGAGATAGTCACCTACATCATTTTTTTTTTCCTTAAGGGAAAATGGTTGTCAGGTGTTAGGTTCGACATGCTTCTAATGAGAAAAGCAGGTCTCCAAGTTGACTTTCTCATGAGAGAGGGTATAATTGGCAACACAAACGAAGGATATATTGTTTAATAAGGAATGCAAAGAGAAAAAGAACAGGAATAAATCAAATTAAGTAATAGAAATAGATGAGCAGAGGATAAACTTGGTGTTATCAGGAAAACAATGTTTCAGGAGGGCTTCGCAGATTTTAAAATCTCTTGGTATGAGGTCGTCGAAATGTATCTTGAACGTAACAATTCCGCAATTTCTCGACAACGACTATTATGAGTTAATACTTCTGAAAGTTTCTGTACATTTACTTAGTAGGGGGTGGGCCTTTGAATAAAAATATTTAGGAACCCCAGACTACACCGCTCATGATTTTAAGATCAAAGTAAATTGCCTCTGTATTATTGAGATCTAGTTGCCTAAAAATATGATATTAAAAATGATTGTAAACTAAGAATTTTTATTATACGAGTAATAGTGCTTTGTTCTATTAGCCTACATATAATTCCTAGCTTTAGATATATGTAAAAATTTACAATCTATCCCGCCAACTTTTTGAAGTGATTATCTTAAATGTCAGCTTAGGTGAAGGAACTTAAAGATGACTTAGTAAAAAGCTCAGAAACTGGCCCGTATCGCAAGTCCTACCACCCTTCAGTGTTTTTCGTTGTTGCTTGAAAGCTACTGTCAAGGAACTATTCCATTCACTTTATATTACAGATAACATTGCAATTAAATAAAGGCAAGAGGACCGAAGGAGATTTAAATGATTCGGACTTAATGGTGTTACAAATAAATTTCTGACAGTCTTTTGCAGCACGTTCTAAAGTCGCTAAGAAAGACCTTTAAATGTTTAAACCAAGTTTATCCTTCTTCACCTACCATTGAGCGGAAACTAGTCTAATAGTGGTAAACGTGTTGGTTCACTGATACAAGACACGCTGTATCTCAGCAACTGGTTCTTTCATCTTAATAAAACCATAGTTGTTCGTGAGAAGAATACCCTGGAAGTGATATGGTTCGAGTGCCAACCATGGAACAAAAATCAGACTCACGTTGACACCAATGGCGGATCCAGGATAAAAATCGAGAGGGGGACTAACCTAAATTCCTCCCTCTAAGTAGTCTGAGCAAAGGCATTGATGATTAATAATGGTTATCTTACACAACATTGATCATAAATAACAGTATATCACACACATCATGAAATTATAAATTGTAGTTTTGGACGTCAGCAAAGGTATAATAATACTGAATTTAATAATTGTTTTTGAGATTTACCTCCATTTTAGACATGGATCATATAAGAAGGTATATTCGATCGCAACTGTTTTAAAAAAACTTTATATATATATATATATATATATATATATATATATATATATATATATATTCTATATTAGTACATAACTTTCTGAATAGCAGAATACAAGTATGGCTTAACAAATGAAATACAAACATAAACGAGTCTGAAATTTGGGGGTGGCTTCAGCCCCCTATCCTCTCCCTAGATACGCGCATGGTTGATAATAACAGAACGTTTGTACATATTAATCCGGTCTTTAATGACGTTTTGTCCTGCATGCATGTTTCCTTTGCTAGTTGGCGTATTTTTTAGAGTATCATTTCTGCCCATCGATCTCAGAAGACTAAACAATCAGAGAGACTCGTCTAGCTTGGTACCAAGGACATTCATGACCAGTTTGTATAATGTACACAAAAACACAAAGAAGTGATAATTATCGAGTTTACTCAAGGTTAGTCTAACAAGTATAGACTAACAAAACATTGACCATTCCACTTTACTTCTGTCTTTCACCACCTAGAAAAGGAATTCATTGGTGTTTAGGTTAATTCTGATGATTACCAAGATTTTTTCTGGTTTCTTACCCGATAAGGGACTTACCCTTATCAACAAACAAAGGAATCTCCACTTAGAAGCTCGCAAGAAGGACAACAAAATATAAATTAAAATGATTGTCTAATGCGACTGCCAAAGACACCACACCAGCTGATCAAACTCAAAATAACAATTGATCCAAAAGAAGTGCACGAAAACTACTTCAGCTAAACCATTCCAATACTGAACTATGGATGAAAATACTCATTATCTAGCCTGGTGGAAGATTTATGGACACAAGATTAGGGTAATGTCCACGAGTTACTTATCGTAGATCACGAGTAAAAATATAATCAAAAGAAGGGCACATACCATGTATCTTCCATACCATATAGAAAACTATATAAAGCCGATTAAAACCATCGATTCTCTAACTTCAGCTTCTCTGTACCTTCAATAACATCATTTAGTCACTAATAAAGCCAGTATTCCATACTACAGAAGCAAAGTCAAGAACAAGTTGAACATATGTAATGAATACTTCTCATAAAATTAGGAGGCCTACACACAGTACTCTTCAAGAAGGATTAATTCAGACTACCATTTCTTAAAGCGATCTTTATTATATGACGATGAAATTGCAAGGTAGGGTCTAGTAACACGCTTAAATCTCTACGAGAATCAATGTTTACTATAGGAGTATTGCTTAATAAGTACTGAAATAACTCACCTCAAAACCTCTAGAAAAAATCATACGTACATACGAGTATTTATGTGCAGGGAAAAAAGGCCCCGATAATAGTTCATACAGAAAACAAAATTAATAACCAGTTAAAATTGAAGACAACTTAGAATTCTAAGTAGGTACTGCTAAATATTGTTTGGAGTAATCCACAAAGAGCAAGCATTTCACTTCAAGGCCGGAACAATGTGGTTAATGTATACTAAAACAAGAAAAAGCAATAAAAGAGCCTTGAGAAACACCACTAGCCATATCAACATAGTAGCTACTGCTACCATGAACTACGATCTTCTTACGTTCTCCAGAAGGAAAGTCTAACAGTCATCCTATTAATCGTTACCAAGAGAAAACAATTTCTGAAGTAGCAACTGCGTCATTTACCACATCAAATACTTTCTTATAATCAAATCACATTGCAGCAAATTACTGGTAGGTTAGAAATTATTGGCCCGAGAACCATACGAGACCTAAAGACAAATGGAAGGCTCAGTAAATTGGGATAATGATGAATAAAATTCAGGAATTCGTACAAAAAACTACAGATTTCTCCAACAATTGCACAATAACTCTGGATTTTCCTTCACCAATTACACAAAACTTTATTTACTGTTGTAATCATTAACTGTTCACTTTGTGCAATGATACAAACAACTGTAATATGATGAAGTAGCAATACCATATCATGAAGTAGCAATACTCTAATGAATAAATAGTAGTGTCAGTATATCCATCCAGGTAACATGAGAGTCCGCCTTCGGATGTAATTGTTTTTCTATGCTCAATGGGGCATCTTTTCAAGGAGGGGGATGCAAGAGGAACTAATGCCCCCCCCCCTTCTTTCCACTTCTCTAACCCTCACCTTTTCACCCTCACAATGGAGTCGTAAGTATATGTATACATTCAAGTAACTGCTCTGCCCTAGTGTACTTGTGTCCTGAAGTTATGAAATTCGCCATTTATTGTTTGTGGTATAGGAAGGACCGTGTGATGGCTGTTCGTACGTATAGGCTAATTACGTACTTCAAAACTCCTCGATTAAGTTTTTACCTCTAAGAGTGCTATATTTATTTTTTTATTATTATCGATTATAATGATTATTATTCTTATCTGATTATTACGTTAATCTTTGAGGGTTCCTACTGCCTTGTTCAGCGTGTCGAGGATTGAATAAAAAATGTTTCTAAGAAAACTAGAACTTTAATTAAAAACATGAACCAATGAAATTTAACACCTTACACCGAAATGAATTAAACATTCAAGTGGGGTTTTCTAAATTACATACTTGAATTTATAGTATTGGTTGACTCACAGCTCACTTTAATCTTAAATGCAACTGACCTCAACGAAACATATACCAGGGGTTTAAATACCTTTTGAGATTCCAAGAGAATTGGATTTGAGTCTGACCTTGAACTCAATTGTTAAGTCACCTCAAGAATGTAGTTTCCGGGCCGACGCGTGGATCAGCGTCCAGATGGGCAGAATGGAGAAATACTTTAAAGACACAGAGGACTTCGGGGCCTGTGGCAGATGGAGAGACGCACGCCTTATAGAGGAAATGATCTCGCCACGGGACAGGGAAAGAATGTTTCTTCTACCCTTCGGGTTACTCTGGGAAGAATTCGCACTGGCGAGCGATGAGCCAATGCGTGAATCCTTTGACTCAGGGGAGTGCTTAAGAGAGTTCACTTAGGGGTATTCCGCAAGGGCGAGGACTATCTCTGTGCTTTGGGATACACCAGGATAGGGGTTTCTCTGGCTAGAGTTAGTTAAACTTGCTTCTTAAATCAAGTTAACTAAAAGTTCGGTGTGACCACCAGGAACTGGCTCAAGGATGAGCTTCTTCTTAGTCCCTTCTCGTTGGTTTGCCGAGCATTTATGCCGGTCTTTGCTGTTCAGATATATCTAACAATCTACCTCTGACAGGCTTCTAAATTCGGTGTGATCACCACGAACTGGCTCCAGATGAGCTTCTTCTTAGTCCCTTCTGTTGGTAGCCGGGCCTCTTGCCGGTCTTAGTCGTCTTATTGACTAACGTAATCTACCACCTTTTTACAAAGTTATTCGATTTTATACTTCGCCACCCCACTGGGGGTAGGGGAAGGAAGGGATGGGGGTGCGTGGACAGGCTGCATTACGTCTCCTCATCTAACAGTTTTTCTCAGAGCGTCATTCAGCTAGCCCTAAGGGACCTTCTGGCTTTCGGATGACACTCCTCTAATTTCGCATATGCGGTGAAATTGAATACCAAATCTTAGGGGAAATCTTGCTGTTTTAATCCGTGTTAGGGTCACGGGTCCGACCTGAGCTGATTAGTGCATTATGTGGTCTGGGGCGGCTGTTCAGCTTCTTTTCGAGACAATGGGCGAGAGTGGAGGTTAAGTGTTTGGGCTACGCCGCCAACCAAAAATGCCAGGAAGTTGTGGTTAAAGACCAGTGGCTCAATTGGTAGGGGGGGGGGGGTATCAATTTCCTTACATTGCGTGTCTTTGACGGTATCTTCTCCTTGTGCAAATCCACGTTCTTCCTAACTTATTCCCTCCTTTACTCAATGGTTTCTGTGTTGTAATGATGACTAGGCATTTAGACATACGACGCTCCACCCCCCATTAAATCAGGACAAGGGGGGGGCTGTAATTGTCCTGAGAAACGCCTTTGAGATCACGCGGTCGTGTTTTGACTGCTAAATGGTGCAAGACGTGGTTCACCCAAATATCAATTCGAGCTCCCTCTGATCTTCAGTGGGAACAGACAGGATGAAAAAGGGGAGGACGATGTTCGGCCATGGAGGAAAATTCTTCACCTGGTTGAAAGCAACAAAGACTAACGATGAATAGAAACAAAGAGATTCGCTTAAGGTGGATGTTTGTTATCACTCAAATTGCAAGGTAAAGTAGGCCTGTGGTACTCAAATTGCAAAATGTGATAGCCTCAGCAAGGAACTTTACAAATGAGCACCCAGTTGTACTTATCAAGTCCTGAAATTAGGTACACGCATTAATTACTGAGATAATATGCTATGTAATAAATAATGAATCAATGTAAAATAGAGAAAAATACTTATAACACAACCTTACATTTATTAAGGGAAACATGAGATAAGTAAGCAAGTAGTTGGAGTTCCCACGCGGTCACATAAACATACACACACAAGGGAACAGCTGCAAGACGAAACGATCTCAATGATAGATAACGGGCCAGCCGAGCAAATATAGGGTGGTATGTGCTTTGACCGGTTAAGTTGTCGAAGACCTGTGAAATACAAACGATCTTACTGATATAGGGTGACAGCCCGGCTTGGGAAAAGTGTGTGTAATTACATTAAAAACGCACACGCCGCTTCTGACTCCGCCCAACAGTCAACAAAGGAATTAACGACCATATTGCCGATCATTAGCTCCGCCACCCGCCTAGATTAGAAAAAAAGAGGTCACGAACCCTGGGAGTGAGGGGCCTATATTTTAAAGCGGACTTAAACATATAGAGAAAGACTAAGATAGAGAGAAGGAATCAGTTAAATCAGTATAATTTGCTTGCCATTTTGTAATTATTAGCATCATGAGTCCGTTCCTCGTCCTTACGTCCTGCCTTAGCCGTAGCTAACTAACATTAGCCAAAACTTACACACAGACGCGTAGGATTTGAACTATTTCGCTTGCTCCAATTTTAGGTAGGCCCAAGCTAAGAATAAAGCCTACTTATCGCCGCTTTCCTTTCGAGTCCTTTTTACTTAACCCCGTGATTACCAAGGCACATTCTGGAACCCAGCCTAGAAGCGTATTTTCCGTGAGAAACTTTGGGAGTACGGGCAAACTCGACTGGAAGACCAAATGTAGGCAAATACCTACAAATTCCAATACACCCTCATATACTTTTCATACCTGCAGCAACCACAGTCCACTTCCTATATTTAGACACATGGGTGCAAGGGATTCAAATGTCCGAACTTACATATCCCTGCTCGTACATAGCCCTCATATCATTAAAGAGTTCCCTCAGCTTAATAAAGAAATTCATATCAAAATCAGAATGACAACGACTGACAAACCTTTGTGCACCAAAAGCCGATCCTTGTTTGTAGGTGCCCGGTACAGGGGAAAAGGTAGTACTGTGATTTGCACCCCAAAAGCAAGTATTTGAATCAATCCGTCGCTCATTGCAGTGCTAGCCATTTCGCGTAGGGGAGTCTGGATATGAAAACCATTTCGTCGGGTTGCATAAGCCGAAAAGTAATGCGTTGTATGCACAAATTTTGGCAAAAAGAGAGAACGGTCATGTGATTGGCTGTGTGTGTGCCAGGACACACGCATAAGACTCAGCACACCGCTCATTGCGTATAGATCCCTGTGAGCGCCGACATTGTTTTTTTTTTCTTTGGGCGCCGAATTGAACCCGGTACCGATACGGGGGGGGGGGGGAAACGCTTAATCCACTCGGTAACCGAAATTTACACCCAAATCTGAAGGGAGCATTTTTTTATTTATAAAACCGCAGCGAGAAGCAAAGGGGCACCTCCCTTGCCCCACAAGTTATAAAAAGGGTCAAGGTACATAGCCAGGATACATAATACCAGTAGGGGACTAATTCGAGCTTCTGTACGCAAGGTTACATAGTCTCAGTGGGTGGTTTACGCCAGGTTACATATTCCCATAAGCTTGTGTACGCCAGGTTACATAGTCCAAGTGGCTTGTGTACTCCAGGTTACATAGTCACATTGGCTTGTTTACACCAGGTTACATAGTCCCCATGGCTTGTGTACGCCGGATTACATAGTACCATTGGCTTGTGTACGCCAGGTTACATAGTACCGTGGTTTGTGTACACCAGGTTACATAGTCCCCGTGACTGGTTTACGCAAAGTTACATAGTTCTATGGCTTGTTTACGCCAGGTTATATAGTCCACGTGGCTAGCTTACGCCAAGTTACATAGTCGCAGGACATTATTTACGCTAGGTTACATTGTCCAAATGACTTGTGTACGCCAGGTTACATAGTCCCAGCGGCTTGTGAACGCCAGGTTACATAGTCCGAATTGGCTTCTTTACGCAAGGTTAATTGTCCAAATGGCTTGGTTACGCCAGGTTACATAGTCACCGTGGCTAGCTTACGTCAGGTTACATAGTCGCAGGGGCTTGTTTACGCCAAGTTAAATGGTACCATTGGTTTGTGTAAGCCAGGATACATAGTCACACTAGCTTGGTTGCGGCAGTTTACATATTACTAATAGCTTGTTTACGCGAGGTTCCATAGTCCCAGTGGCTTGTGTACCCCAAGTTTCATAGTTACAGTGGTTGTGTACGCCAGGTTACATTGTCCAAATGGCTTGTGTACGACAGGTTACATTGTCCAAATGGCTTGTGCACGACAGGTTACATTGTCCAAATGGCTTGTGTTCGCCAAGTTATATAATCGCAGGGGCTTGTTTACACCAGGTTACATTTTTCAAATGGCTTTTGTAACCCAGGTTGCATAGTCTCAGGGGCTTGTGAACGCCAGGTTACATAGTTCGAAGTGGCTTGTTTACGCCAGGTTACATTGTCAAAAATTGCTTTTTTAACCCAGGTTACATAGTCCCAGGGGCTTGTGAACACCAGGTTAATAGTCCGAAGTGTCTTGTTTACATAAGATAACATAGTACTCTTGGCTTCTGTACGCCAGGATACATAGTCCCATTGGCTTGTTTACGCCAGTTTACATATTATAAGTGGCTTGTTTACGCGATGTTACATAGTGCCATTGGCTTGTGTATCCCAGGTTTCATAGTCCCTGGGGCTTGTGTACGCCAGGTTAAATAGTCCGCGTGGCTTGTGTACGCCAGATTACATTGTCCCAGTGGCTTGTATACGCTAAGTTTCATAGTCCCAGTGGCTTGTGTACGCCAGGTTACATAGTCCCATTGGCTTCTGTACGCAAGGTTATATAGTCCCAGTGGCTTGTGTACGCCAGGTTACATAGTCCCATTGGCTTGTGTACTTCAGGTTACATAGTCCCAGAGGCTTCTTTACACCGGGTTACATAGTCCCAGAGGCTTATGTACACCAGGTTATATATTCCCAGAGGCTTTTATACACCAGCTTACATATTACATGAGACTTGTGCACATCATGTTACATAGTCGCAGAGGCTTGTGTACACCAAGTTAGTTAGTCCCAGATGCTTGTATACGCCAGGTTACATAGTTTCAGAGGCCTGTGTACACCAGTTTACATATTCACTGAGGCTTGTGTACACCAGGTTACTTAGTCGCAGAGGGTTGTGTACACCAGGCTGTGTACACAAGTATACAATTGACCTTGTTGGCAATTGGCTAATTTGGCACTCATGTAGACGGATGGGTTATGTATATTAAACGGGAAAACTAAGACTCATATAGCGAACCGAGCCTGGAGCGAACCTACCAGGTCGGAAGTAAACCGAAGCGATCGGAAATCCGTCCAACAGCGAAATTAGACATGGCAGTAGAAAATGAAGCCACAAAATTAGTAATTTATGATCGGAACAAAGTCTCTTCGCCTCCTTCATACACGTACTCTTATTCAGGTGCCAAGACCAATCAGACCAAAAGCCTTTCGCCAACAAAGGGTTGGCCGTAAAGAATTCCGTCACGCTTCGTTGCTGGCTCACTCAAGAATTGGGTCACCGTAATGTAGTGTTTCAAGGGTACAGATACACGATCCTTTGGCTATATAAAAAGGCTCAATTCGAATGACCTTAAAACTAATCGAGAATGACTACTACTCTGACTACCCAACGACTACCAACAAAAAAAAAATCCACAATGCTAAGTTTTAGAATTTCCTCGAGGCGAATTTCACTTGTGTATTGGATTACATGGGAAAGATTGCAGCGTGAGGGGGGGGGGATGGATGAGTTCTCAACTTTGTGGTTCTTCAAAGGTGACAACCCTAAAATATTACAACACTGCCTTTATGGTTGTATAAAGTCTTTAGGTTCATTAAGTTTCATCAGTTTTGTTATCTTGAAGCCTTAAATGACCTGTGAATAAACTTACAACTGTACCAGATCTCAAATGAGACGAAAGAAACTTTACCCACTAATCCGATGTACAGGACTGAGTTAGCGTGTACACCGAGGTGGATTATGTAACTTTTTAGAGGAGGCTGCCCCGACACCGGAGCGGTCTTCCTTCTTATTTTTTCTTTCTTTGCCTTTGGGGGTCTTTTGTATGTTTATTTGTTTTTGAAGTTTTGGGTTTGTTTTTGGATCGAATAGGCAGTCGCCAGATGGGCTTCGAAAAAAGTGTTAGCCGCCAGCAAATAAAAATCTAGGCCCAAAACTTGTTATATTATACCCTGCGCGATAGATCAATAGCAATGTAAAAACCTATTTTCTACCCATAGTAGCTGTACTAAATTAAACTTATCTTTAGTTTATTCACTTAAAGAAAGATTGAACAGATAAAAGATCAGTAGGAACTAGTGCTAATTCCTTTCAAATCACGCGATTTTATCGAAAATCCTTGTTCAAGTGCTCCCGATCATTTTCGACAAATAGAGAGAGGAAGGGGGGCGGAGAAATCTGATGTCACGTGTGTACTGTTTGTGTCTATTTAGGTTTGTTTTGAGGTCGATTTTCACAATGACGAAGCGATTTTTCACCAAACCTTGCCAAGCAGCTCGCTTCTAAGGACTGGACGAGAAAAAGTGGTTGTGCTGCACTAATCAAGTTGGAAACACTTTAATGGCCCAAGCTTCCTTCACGCATGCACGCACGCATACAAATCTGAAGAATTCCAAGTCTTTCGTTCGAATGAATTTGGACGTAATATGAGGAATAAAGAAAAGTTGGCGGTGGACAAGCAGCGTGGCACGATGGTTAGGGGGAAATGAAAAGAGACATGGTAAGAGATAGTATAGGAATAGAAAGAATAGTAAGTGTGAAAATGATTAGCAGTTGCAAAGCATTTAATGAGAACAAGCATCACTAGATCCAACATGCTAAACAATAAAAAAACGAACCAATGTAAATCATTAATTATTTTAATAAAAACAGGTATAACCAACGAGGGCACAATATATTTGTAGAGAGAGAATTGAAAGGCGTTCGGAATGAAAATTGAGAATACTTTTCTTCCAATTACAAAGATGATCCGGAGTTTTGGTTGAGAAACACGTCCTCAGACACAAAGGAGTCAAATGGCGAAAAAGCTATTGTAGCATATGGTCCTTCAACAGTTTTGAGTTGCCTCTAGGGGAAGAAATGGTTTATGGCAGACTTAACAAGGAAGGAAAAAGCTTACGGCAGGATTAGGCAAGGAAGGAAACGGCTTAAGGCAGAGTTGACTAGGAAGAAAACAGATTACGGCAGGATTGACGCGAAAGGAAGCGGCTTGTGGCAGGATTGACAGGAAAGAAAACGGCTTAAGGCACGATTGAAAAAGAAAGAAACGGCTTAGGGCAGGATTGACAAGGAACAAAACGGCTTAAACAAGGATTTACAAGGAAGGAAGCGGCTTACGGCAGGATTGACAAGAAAGGAAACGGCTTACGGCAGAATTGACAAAGAAGGAAATGGCTTGCGGCAGAATTGACAAGGAAGGAAGGAAACGGCTTAAGGCAGTAATGACAAGGAAAAGAACGGCTTACGGTAGGATTACCGGGAAGGAAACGGCTTACAGCAGGATTGACAAGGAAGGTAAAAGCTTACAGCAGGATTGACAGGGAAGAAAACGGCTTATGGCAGAATTGACAAGTAATAAAGTGACTCATGATAGGTTTGACATGTTAGAAACGGCTGCCGGCACACTTGACAAAGAAGAAAACGATTTACGGCAAGTTTGACAAGGAAGGAAAAAGCTTAAGGCAGGATTGACAAGTAAGAATTTGGCTTATGGCACATTTGACAAGGAAAAAAACAACGTACGGCAGAGTTGACAAGTAATGAAGTGACTTATGATAGGCTTGGCAAGGTTGGAAACGGCTGCCGGCACACTTGACAAGGAAAGAAACGTGTTAAGGTAGACTTGACAAGGAAGGAAACAGTTTATGGCAGAATTTACCACGGAAGGAAGTGGCCTACGGCAGACTTAACAAGGAAGGAAACGGCTTACGGCAGGATTAAGAAGGAAGGAAACGGCTTACAGCAGGATTGACAAGGAATGAAACGGCTAACGGCAGGATTGACAAGGAAGGAAACCGTTTACAGCAGGATTGACAAGGAAGAAAACGGCTTATGGCAAGATTGACAAAGGAGGAAACGGCTTACGGCAGGATTGACAAGAAAGAAAACGGTTTACGGCCGGATTAACAAGGAAGGAAGCGGCTCATGACAGGCCTGACAAGGTTGGACACGGCTGATGGCACACTTGATAAGCAAGGAAACGGGTTAAGGTAGACTTGACAAGGAAGGAAACGGTTAACGAAAGAATTCACCTCTGAAGGAAGCGGCTTGCGGCAGATTTGACAAGGAAGGAGTCGTCTTGCGGCAGAATTGTCAAGTAGGGAAACGTTTTACGGCACGGCAGTCTTGTAAAGGAAAGGAACGGCTTACGGCAGGATTAAGAAGGAAGTAAACAGCTTACGGCAGGCTTGACAAGGAAAGAAACGGTTTACGGCAGGATTGAAAAGGAAGGAAACGGCTTACGGCAAGCTTGACAAGGAAGCAAGCGGCTTACAGCATGATTGACAAGGAAATAAACGGCTTAAGGCAGGATTGACAAGTAAACAACCGGTTTACGGCACACTTGACTGTGAAAGAAACGGCGTAAGGCAGAATTGACAAGTAATGAAGCGACTAATGACAGGCTTGACAAGGTTGGAAACGGCTGCCGGCACACTTGACAAGGAAGGAAATGGCTTAAGGCAGGATTGACAAGTTAGAAACCGGCTTACGGCACAGTTGACAAGGAAAGAAACAACGTATGGCAGAGTTGACAAGTAATGAAGAGACTCATGACAGGCTTGACAAGGTAGGAAACGGCTGCAGGCACACTTGACCAGGAAGGAAACGGCTTACGGCAGGATTGACAAGGAAGAACACGGCTTACGGCATGTTTGAATAGGCAGGAAAGGGCTTACAACAGGATTGATAAGGAAGGAAACGGCTTTCACCACACTTCACCTGAAAGGAAACGGCTGACGGCACACTTGATAAGGAAGGAAACGGGTTAGGTAAACTTGACAAGGAAAGAAACGGTTTAGGGCAGAATTGACAAATGAAGAAAGGGGCTTACGGCAGACTTGACATGGAAGGAAACGGCTTAAAGCTGGATTGACAAAGAAGGAAACGGCTTACTGCAGGACTGACAAGGAAGGAAACGGCTTACGGCAGGATTGACAATTTAGGAAACCGTTTAAATAAGGATTGACAAAGAAGGAAACGGCTTGTGGGTAAAAAGGCTTTAAACGCCCCGGCACTCCTACCCGGGGCGTAGGGTTGACAAGTGCCAACTTGCCACTCAGCGTGTAGGCCTGCAGGCAGCAGTTATCTTTTGTCGTTCGCCATTTTTGAAGGGTTCAGGTGTGATTTCTTACATAGTGTTTAATTTTAATTAATTATAGATAATTAACCCTTTCAAGTACAATGAGTAAGTGGCCAAAGCAACAACCTAAAAGGTTTCAGATCCAAAATTTTCTAAGTTGATTAACGAAATAAAAAATGATAATATTAAGGCTTTGTGTAAAGTGTGTAATGTGAAATTACGAGCACACTTTAATGATTTATGCAAACATGCTCCATCTTCCAAGCATGTAAAAAATAATGTATTAATAGAGTGTCATTCAAAAACGAATCTGAAAGAATTTTGTCACATAAAAACAAAATAGACCAATTCGAATTAAAGTTAGCATCTTTTACAGCTTGCCATACAAGTGTATCAAGTGTTCATCATTTAGGTGAGCTTATTAAACATGAAATGCTCTCATCATCAAAAGCACTTGACTTGAAGTTGCATAGGAAAAAATGCACAGCTCTTATTAAGAATGTCGCAGCCCCAGCTCTATTTAAAGATCAGGTTGATGAAATAAGCAATAGTAGGTTTTTCCTTATCATAGACGAATCTACAAATATTCCTCCTTGCGGAAAGCATTTATGTCTTTCTTTGTATTAGATATTATAAAAAAAAAAATGAAATTGTGACTGATTCTCTTGGGTTAGTAACTGTAACAGAAACAACAGCTGAAGCACTTTATGAAATTGTGAATAGGTATTTCAGGAATATAGGAATTATCATGAAAAATTGCTTTGCGTTGCAACAGATTTTCTCTCGCTAATCTTTGCGGCGTTAATAAATCATTGAACACTCTGAGGAAAAAAGATAATCCAGATCCATTCTTGTTAAATGCGTTTGTTATTCGTTGCATTTAGCTTGCTCACCTGCGTCTGAAGAATTGCCTTTTAATATAGACTACTTAATGTGAGAAACTTATAACTAGTTGAGCAGATCAGCTGTTAGAAATGAAAAATAAAATTGGATCATTTTGTTTTAGGCTAAACTGTTGTTTGTTTTTTGTTTTTTTGGGGGGGGCTACTTTTTACCTTGATATGCTACTTTTTATTACTAGTTGGGCTAATTTATTAGAAAAGCATCTGGCAATCCTGGGTAGGATACGGAGCAGAGACGCTTTCAACTCACCATTCACCACGTAGCTACATGTACGGACATGTGCCTGCACATTTGTAGCACAATTCTGTGTATTCGCATTGCACATTCGTGTATGTAAGTGCATAATTGTGAGGATTCACGAGAGTCATGGGCACTTAAGAGCCCCCTTGTCTTTAATAACGATCGTTCGTGAATTTCAAACTCGCTTCAGTGATCAGCACACTGCTGATAAGGAAGTTTGTAGGTCGCTCTTTGTCTACGTTCCGGCCAGGCGGACATGCACATACAACCACAAAACGGTACACACAGATGGTTTGAAATTCAGGTCTACAAGGTCGAGTCGTCAGAACGGTTCTTAGGGGTAAAAAAAAAAAAAATCAGAACTGCAGACTGAATTTTTTGGCCATATCTACTTTTCCATCGAAATTTCGTCGCGTTGTTTCGGACTCGTTTACTGGGTGAAGCGGGAAGGTCCTTACGTGCTCATGAACGAGCCCTTCGTAAAGCACGCTCCCGTGGGCAGGATACGACCTCCCTCTCACTTGCCTATCGCCTTGCTAGTTCGACTTATTCTTCCAAATTAAAATCAGCGCGCGAGGCTCATTCACGCAATCATTTGTCTGAGAGCAAGAATGACTCTCGGACTATCTTTCGTCTCCTCTCTCTTCTTTCCTCGCCTAGTTCCCGTTCCCCCACCTCTCCCCCATCAATCCTTCTACTCTTTCTGAATTTTTCTCTGATAAAGTTATTAACTTTCGCGCCATACTACTTCAGTTGTCTGAACAAACCCATGCTGTTCTCCCCAACCATACTCCATTGCCGCTTAACGTCCTCACTCGGGAGCCCTCTGAAGAATTAAATGCCCTGATATCACACTCTAACAACTCTGGATCCCCTAAGGACGTCTTTCCACCCAAACTCATCCACGCAATTCTCCCTGCTGTCTTCCCACTGATTCTTCATCTCTTTAACACTTCACTTGCCACAAAAGTGGTTCCCTCTTCCTTCAAACATGCCGTAATTTGTCCTATCCTTAAAAAACACACCTTAACCCCTCTGAACTATCTAGCTATCGCCCTATCTCACAGCTTCTATTCTTCTCTAAGATCCTCGAGAGAGTGGTTTTCTCTCGCCTTAATAATCATATTTCTAACTGCAATATCAATGAAATGTACCAGTGTGGGCTTAAAGCGAAGCCCTCTGCTGAAACTGCTCTTCTTACTGTTCCAGACGGTTTACATATAGCAGCCGATAGGGGTTGTACGTCCATTCTAGTCCTCCTAGACTTCTCTTCTGCTTTCGACACCATCGTAAACACTGTCCTCCTTGATCGTCTTCACACTTTCATTGGTCTCTCGGGCACTGCGCTTGATTGGTTCCGCTCATATCTCTCCCCTCGCACTCAGTCGGTCGCGCTCGATAACCTCTCCTCCGAGTCCGCGCCCATTCATTTTGGGGTGCCTCAGGGCTTAGTCCTTGGTCTCCTCCTCTTTCGCATCTACTTACTTCTTCTTGGCTCCCTTCTTCGCGATTTGGGCCTGTCCTTCCAACTCTATGCTGATGACACTCAGATATACCTTTGCTCATCTCCTGTGTCCTTCTCCCAATCAATTACCAAGCTCCTTTCAGCCTACACCTCCATAAACTTTTTCAAATTTAACCCCGATATAATTGAGCGTCTCCTTGTTAGTATCGCTTCGATGATGGAGAAATTTAAAGCTTTATTCCCCTCCATTAACCTTGAAGAAATCAATGTCGCCTTCTTTGACACCGTCAGTAATCTTGGTGTTATTTCCGACGAGCAACTCTCGTTTAAACCACACATCCATCGTATTTGTAAGTCTTCCCTCGGTTTCCTCCGCAACTTCTCACGTGTTCGATTCCATTTTCATCGACGAAGCCTTGAGACTTCTATTCATGCCTTCGTCCCCTCATGCTTAGACTACTGCAATTCTTTTCTAGTGAATCTCCCTTCTTCGTCACTTCGCCGCCTACAACTAGTTCAAAACTATGCTGCCCGGCTCCTCCTTCGCCGCCCCAGGTTCTCTCCTACGATGGATCTGTTACAAGAGCTACACTGGTCATCTATTCGCTTCCGTACCCACTATAAATTTTTTTTCATCACCTACAAGGCCATAAACCTCGACGCTCCACCTTATCTCTCGTCTGCCCTCTCCCGTCTTCAAACTCCTCGGGCACTCCGGTCTAACCTCGCCTCCCTCCTGAACACTCCTCGTTTAGTCCTCTACTTGATGTGACCGTTCCTTCCCAGTTTGTGCTCTAGACTCTGGAATGCTCTTCCTGCCGAAGTCCGATCCTCTCGCTCCCTTCAAACGTCTCCTAAGGCCTCATCTCTTCAGAATTGCCTTCTCTCCCCTGTAAACTTTCTCTACACTCGCTACACAACCTGCGCTCTGGGATGGCTAACAGGCGTGAAGGGCGCATTATAAATACCTATTATTATTATTACAATTAGGTGGACTTAAAGAGGAGAAAATGCGAGACTCAGAACAGGGATGAGATCTAAGTACTTAGCGGCGGACGGGAGGCTCCACAACCACCATTCTCCGGATATTAACCAACTGGAAACCCTCGGGTAGGACTTGAAAGAGGCCGTAAGACGTTGTCAGCAAACCTCCAATCAGCAACTGACACCAGTCATCACCAAACCTGAAATTCCATTTTTACTTGGATCTTCGTTTAACCTTGTCGGCTCCTGCACATGGACGCGATCATCACACGAACGAAATCTCTCTTTAAGAAACAGATTTTAATTACTGAATTTGGAGTCCTTCACTGATTTTGTGGCTCATGTTATGGATTGTGTGGGCTTTTGAATGTCTGTGGATATTTCTACCTTGTAGTAATAGAACCTTTGCTATTGAAGTCCTCGCTTCCTTGCTTTAAGAGAAACAGGGGCCCGAGGAAGACAGTCCTCTCTCTTGGCAGTGATGGGCCTTTGGGACGCCCTTCTCTAAGGTAATTTTTGATGCTCATGAAACTTACCCGTGGGTGAAAGGTAATCTCTATGGCGCCCGATGAAGATAGTGATAATCATACCAATCATGATAGCCATGTTACGGGCAGGGTGAAACCCCATCAATAGATCCCTCTGAGATGCCCTTAAACCGTGCCTAATGCGTCACTCCCTAGTCACAAGGCGCACCGAAAGGCCAAACGGCACACTCACACTTCTACAAATACGCACATAGAGATGCAGCTGCGGCCTCAGTTAAATCAACAAAACTCGCCATCAAAGTAGGTACACACACTTATTACGCAATTGTTTCTCCTTACCCAACTCCTTGCCTCCTTTACGTCATTCCGTGTGACTAAAAATACTACTAAAGATCAGGGTAAATATCAGTAACAAATACACCCCAAGGGGTAATTCGGTAACATCTGGAGTTTTGCGTGCCTTTCCGACCCCAAGACCCCAATTGACCTCTCGAAAATTCCTGTAGGAGGATATTTGCCTATAAATCACCAACCTATTTAAATTTTTCAATCTTCACCACTTTCTTTACCGATTTTTCCTTATAACCTTTCTGCTTAATTCAGCTTCGTTGCTATTGCGCTTAAATAAAAAAAATCATAAACACCGAAGATGATCCACAAAACCCCAAAATACCTCCAAAGAGCAACAAAAGCCCCACTGACGTTCAAAATATCACCCCCCTTGAGGAGAAGACTTTTCCTCCTCATGAACCAGGAACATCGGCCCAGGACTCCTAGGAATACACCCTCTCCCCCAGGAAGACCCCAGTCTCAGGCATTTTCTTAGTCGATGGATGCGCCCCCAGCGAAGGCTTCAGTCTTATAGGACGCTATATAAAACGTCTATTATTATTATTTTAGTAGTAGTAGTAGTATTTTTATCATTATTATTGTTATTGGTATTAATGATAATAATAATAGTAGTGTGGTGCCATGGACATTTGTGCAGCCGGTATGATCTCGACTGCTTCCTCCTCCGAGCGGCGCTTGTTTCTGCTTATCCAAGTGTTGGCGCGGAAGAAGTGCCCAAGGTCGAACAGGGGCTCCCTAAACAGATGTAACCGTGTGCGTCACTCATATAATGGTGATCGCAGAACGTACATATGTCTTTGAAATGTACACGAACGACCCTACTTTTTATCTATTATTATCATTTAAAAAATAAAAGGAAAACTAACAAAGGCATTCATGTCAGAAGCTTTGGGGAAGGGCTCCAAAAATGGGGAAGTTAGGGGCTGGGGTTCTCTAGATTAGCAGAGGCGCTAAGGACCGGGACAAGGGCGCACATGTCTACATAAGAGATGTATTCACATCTCCCCCCTGTCATGGGGCCTAGAGTAGACCGGGAGGACCCCACGATGCATGCATAGGAGAAATTACCATTTGATCTTTTTTTGGGGGGGGGAACTAAAAGCTCCCATACATTGGCGAAATTACCATTTATTTATTATTGTTATTATTGGAGGGCGGAAGGTTCGATACATTGTAGAATATATGAATTGATTGGGAGAGGAGGACTAAAAGCTTCCAAATATAGAAGAAATTACCATCTGATTTGTGGAAGGGGACGAAAAAGTTCCAAACATGGTGAAATTACGATTTGATTTTTAGGGGGAACTAAAAGTTTCCTTCCAGACAATTGAGTAAAAACTTTTGTATTATTATTGGAACTCCGAGTATGCGCTACCAGTACCATGCCCGTTGTACCTATCCATTGCCCTTTCTTTTTCGACGACGTTTTTGTTGATCTGCAACACTTGCATTTTTCCCAACTTTCCCTAAATTGTGGCACAGCGGAGGATGAATTGCATTGCAACTTCACAACGGTTTCCTGATCGGGTCATAAATACCATTTCAATTCTTTTCTTCGCTTGTCAAATGCATTTTAAGATTCTATGGAAAGTTTTGGCCCACACTGTATGTAAAATAAAACGAAGGTAAGAGATAACAAATGAAGGAAATATATAATAAGCAGAGAGAAGCAGAAAGGAGAAGAGAATCTTAAAAGAGACGAGTATCTTAAAAGGAAACAAGCTATTAAAAGAGAAGAGGCTCTTAAAAGGGAAATAGCTCTTAAAAGGGGATCTCAAAAGAGAAAAGCCCCTTAAAAGAGAACAATCTCTTAGAAAATAAGAAGCTCTTAAAAGAGAAGAGGCTCGTAAAAGGAAACAAGTTCTTAAAAGGGAAGAGGTTCTTAAAAGAGAAACTCTTTAAAGAGAAGAAGCTCTTAAAAGAGAAGAAGCTCTTAAAAGAGAAGAAGCTCTCAAAAGAGAAGAAACTCTTAAAAGAGAATAGGGTCTGAAAAGAGAACCAACTCATAGAAGAGAAGAGTTTCCTAAAAGAGAAGATACTCTTAAAAAGGAACAAGCTCTCAAATGAGAAAGCTTTTTTTAATGAGAAAGTCTCTTAAAAAAGAAGCTCTCAAAATAAAAGTTCATAAAAGAGAAGAGAGTCTTAAAAATAAGAGACTCTTAAATGTGAATAGGTTCTCAAAATAAAAGCTGCTCTTAAAGGATAACAGGTTCCTAAAAGAGAACAGACTCTTAAGAGCCTATGCTCTTGTAAAAGTTAGAAATTGAACCATCTGCCTGGCCTAAATTAAGGCAGAATTAGTACGACCTACCTTGAAAAGGAATGTTCTTCTCTATTAGAGCAGAAAGGGTCAAAGTACCTGACTGTACAAAGTGTATAGTTATAAAGCTGAAACGATGGCCCCTACCACTCACTAGATTGGCTGGTCTATCTTTCATAAAAACATAAACGTGAACCAGATAATTTATATATCTGGAATGGCCAAACTTTGACAATCTTAAGGTCCCTTTCCCTCTTCCCTTGCCAACCACACCACACCACCACCACGGGTTCAGAGCCACCATATAACATCTATAGATTCATTCAATTCTAGTAAAAACATATTAATGGATATATTTAGTACTTACATAGCTACCCGGTGTTGGCCGGCATAAAAAGTCTTGTCGCAAGTAAATACTAATGCATATTGTTTGAAATTCTTATATTGCGTAGTGAAGGCAGATTTAGGAGAAATGCGCACTCTCCCTATCAAATAATCATCGTACGCTCGGCAGTTTTCGTGTACACGTGAATGACCGTTAGTTATGAGCGAACAACATTGTAGCCGCAGGAACAGATCGAGCGTCTTGTAGAAACAGATTTTGATATGAATCAGTTGATTTATTCTTCTTATTATTATTGTCTGTGAGTTTTAATAATCAACTCCTAATCATCAAATAAGCCGGGGGGGGGGGGGCGGGAGATCATGCGCGATCCGATGGCTAGCCCATTTAGTCATATGTGATTTCACCTGCTCCTATGGAATTTCACGTACTCGCACGTATCGCCCGTTTTCACATGCACTTCACACGACGCAAGTCAACGCCGATATTTATTTATAAGTGAAAATGCTGCTTGTAATTCCTAGTTACAAGGAAGCGGCCATTGGCGGCGTAATTTGAACCAAGAGAGAAACAAGGTCACTGGACCTAAGTCGCGTGCGCTCAATTGTTCTGACTTGTGACCATATGACCTTACAACCTTAAAAAACATTTAATAATTAACGGAGTAACCCTAGGAAAACCTTGACAATTGTATATCATTCGGAAGAGGATGTAAAAAACAACATTAGGTGTTCAAATTTCGTTAGAATCGGCCGAAAGTTACGATGTTATTGCCAAAAATCTCATTTAAAAGTAAAATGGTTACCATCTGACCGACCGACCTACGGACCTACATAGTAACTTATCGCGTCGCGTCTACGCGAGTAAAAATGATCCCATTCTAATAAGGAAAAAAATAAACGAGACAAAGCAAAGTAGTGCTCAGGGCTCTTCAAAGGTTGGCTACGAATCCTTTTTTGTTGACAATGGCACTCTGTTATCATTAGGCTACTGGTCTCCCTCAAAGCCCCTTTCACTATGTTGTTGAAGAGGCTTTGAACCCTCCTCCTCGTCAAGTCATTAGCAAGGCCCAAATGAAAAGAGAGTCGGACCCCGGCTCTAAATTTAACCCGTCTGGAGAGAAGCGCCAGACCTCCATTGTAAACAAACCAGGCCGATGGCGAGGTAGGGAAAAAGTGACGAGCGACGAGAAGGAACCATATCCCTCCCCCCCCTCCTGTAAGAATTGTTTATATAATTATCCTTCGGTGTAGGTGTAGTAGTATCGCATAATTTCACCTAGCACAGATCTTTAGATCCACTGAGGTTAGTCCTAGTACAAGTAGTAGGGTAGTATGCGTTGCATGTTGAAACTTCTGTTTTTGGTTTGCATGTTGTTATTTTTATTTATATGCTGCATGTTGTTTTCAGCGGGATCCAGGTGTCAGGAGTCACTGGGGAGGATATACTCTCCTCTTTTGAGTGTCATACTTGACCCCAACGAGTCAATCAGGCTCATCATGAGTCACCTTCGCCTCATCAATGCCATCGCCGTCCTTCCTCCATTTCCTCAAGCTAAGCTCCAGGTGCGATAACAGTTTTTTATCTACCCATATATATATATATATATATATATATATATATATATATATATATATATATATATATATATATATATATATATTATATATGTATTTATATATATATATATATATATATATATATATATATATATATATATATATATATATATATATATGCGCATTTTTAAGGCCTTAAATACACCTAGTGTCTCTTAATTATACACAGGCAAGCAAGAAATAAATAAACACCTAAAGTTTTACGAAGTAATGTGTGCTTCGAATTCGAATTTGGTAACATTCCTTTTGAGCGAGATTAATTTTCGTTTGCTTAGATTGCAGGATTCTCAATCTGGAACCTCGAGAAGCTTAAGCTTTTCAACCAGGCTGCTCTGATGCCAAACTGAGAGTGACTTTCTCATTGATGCAGTGATAGGAATCTCTGAATGCCTTTTTTTGTATGCCTCCCCTCACCCCAACCAAGGTGGCGCGCCTTTTGTGGTAGGGGAACTGTTAGAGCTGTAAATTTCAGATTTGAGTGATGTTATTGGTAACATAAAAGTAGTAAAATTAATTTTGTTTCTGAAAAGATGTCCAGGATAATATTTACCTTGTGATAGAAGGTAAAAAATAAGAAAAATGCTCACTCTCCCATGCCACAGGTAGTCTCCTCTTTGGAAGAGTATGGCTATGAATCTATAATATCTCTTCACTCCCTCTAACTACACTGTTTTATTCGAAAATCTTCATAAGAATTACTTTCGGAGCTTCATCTATTGTTTTATTTTGTTATCTTTTTTAACGAAGTCCTCTGTCTGTCAAGTGGCAAATAAGTATAGAAGGAGCAAAAGAGTTGCAAATGACATTGCCCAAGTCACTCCCTTGATGTGAACCTATAGCATCTACTTAACCATAATAAAACAGCCCCTAAAACAGCAACTCGATCCGTTTTTTTAAATTTTTTCAGCAAATGATAGTTACCATTCGAAAGTTCACCGAGCTCAAGGCGTTGCTGCTCAGTAAACCATCTATAGAAAAACCAATATAGTATTACGTGTATTATTAACCTTGTTCTAAAATTGAGTTCGTTTTTGTACTCTTACCTAATTGGTAAATACAGATTGCTATAGAGAAATCTGAGTGATCTATTTTGTTATGACATTGTTCTCTGTTCCCAGTTCCAATTCTTTGAACGAGAGAACTCTGTCCTATATCAACTTTATTCACTTACACGCTACCAAACGGGGTTCTTGGTTTTTTTCAATCCTAGAATCGAGTGACCCGACCGAGAATCAGGATCGATGACCCTCTTCGATCACCATGGCAAAACCATCCTGATCGACCAGCTTTACTCGTGTGAAGGCGACCTATCATGAAATACTATTGATGATAAGTTTGAAGTTATATAATTTCTCTATGAGTGTCTGTGTCCTTGTTAACGCCACATTGGTGTACACAAACGGCTAATATATGCACGTATTTATGTTAAATTGGTTACATGTTTTTCAGTTCATAGATAGATGGTGATTTACCCTCTCGCAAAAAAATAGAGAAATTAGGGTATATAGAAGTGTTGGAAATTGAAACGTAAACATTTGCTCATCATGCGAGAGAAACTTTTTGTAATTTTTCTGAATTTTTGTCCGTTTTGTGTAATTTGTTTTTAATTTTTAACATATTTTTGAAGGTCATCGTTCCATCTTGTGTATGGTCTTCTTTTCGGTCGTCTTTTATTAAGTGGGGTTCAATCGCTTATTTTTCTGGTCCCTCTATCGACTTGAACTCTTTCCACGTGGCCTGCCACCTCTATTTGAGGTTTCTTATACCTTCAACAATATCCTGACGTTTTGTTTGTTCACGTATTCATCTGATTTCCTGTCACGTCAAGTTATTGCCATCATAATGAGCTAATGGGCTCTTTGCCTTGTTCTAAGTTTTAATGTTTTGGTCATATTCCAAGTTTCTGCTCCATAGGTGATAGTTGGGATTATACATTGGCAATTCACTTTTGAAATAAAAAAATGCCTTTCCAAATGTCTCCCAGCCTAGAGTGATTCTGAGTGGGATTTCTTGATATTTTCCCGTTGACCCAGATAGATATTTTTGTCTACCATTTTAATTTGCTCATTGTCAGGTGTGAAGTCTATCATGTCTATTTCTGGTTGGTTTGTCATGACTTTTGTTTGTCTAGGATTTATTTTTAGGCCCACATTTTTGGTTTCATGGTTAAGTTCTTGAAGCATTGTTTGAATTTCTTCTAGGGTATCAGCTATGAGTACAATATCATCTGCGAATCTCTGGTGATTAGAGTGATCCCCATCGATCTTAATCCATTTGTTTTGCCAGTTTAGCCCCTGAAAAGTTTTCTCCTTATCTAACACCTTTCTGTAATTGAAAGATGTCTGAATCCTTATGAAACTTAATGTAGGATCTGTAATTTTGTTATGTGTTCTATGATATTTATGTAGACCGGATATATATCTTGGTCTTGAAGGCTGTTATGACGGCTGGTGTTTCTATTGAATCAATTTTTTTCTGGTAGTCTACAAATACGAAGTATAGAGGTATATTGTACTTTGAAGTTTTCTTCATGGGCTGGTTGAGATTCTGAAACCACATTGTTCTCTCGGTTATTGGTCATCTTGCTGGCTTAGCAGTTTGGCCAGTTTATAGATACACGATAGAAGACTGATTAGTATGTTGTTGGTGAAGAAGGATTATTATGGCATTTGGCCATTCCTCTGGAATTTTGCCTGGTTTGAGACATTTCGTGATAAGGCAAGCTAGTTTGCCTACAATGACATCTCCAGCATCTTTGATCATGTCAGAAGTGATGTTGTTCCTACCTTGTGCTTTGTGGCTCTTCATTTGTTTGATTACATTTTCAATTTCTGATTTAAAAGCGCCTAGCACATTATTGGGTGTTGTTAATTGGTTGGTTTGTTGTACAACTTGAGTACAACTTTTTATAGTACTTCGTTGTTCTTTTAACTATTGTTTTTTGATCCTTGGTGATGGAATCATCTTCCTCATTTAAAAGCAACTATATGAAATTTTCCTTTTAAAAGTCACTTTTTTAGTTATTTTATACCACTTTCCTTCTTTGATGGTGTTTTCAACAATAGTTTCATTATATTTTAGGATGTCGGCTTTCGGTTTCTTTTGAATGAGCTTGTTTATTTCCGCTAAAGTTTCTTGTTGCTCTATTTCGTGTTTCATTGTGTTTTTCAATCTCGCTGTGGTTAAGGGGCGCTGGAATTCTGGAATGAAGTATTTTTTAATCTTTAACGGGTTTAATTTTTAAAAGAATAGTTTTCTTTTCTCTTTCTGAATGCTATTTTTTATCCTACATCTAGTCATTCTGTGTTCGATGATTTTGATTTTATTGATGACTTGGAAATAATTGACAGTGATTTTTTGGGTGGACTAGAATGTAATCAATTTCATTGTATATCTCATCCCTTGGCCTTCGCAAAGTCCATCTTTGCTGTTTTGCCTCTTTTTGGGCATAGGGGTCCGTCTTAACCAAGCTTCTTCTGACCCTATGCCCACAAATTTCCAACAGCCACCCAGGGGTACCCAAAGACACGAGGAAGGGAGGAGGGACAGCTTTGAATGCAATTTGGTGTATATATTGCCCCTCCTGTAACTAATCCCACCTCTGCTTTGATAAAGAAAGATTTCTTGTAAAGGAATTTAAGAAGGGAAAAAAGTTTAATTACGAAGCCATTTTCATCCTATGATGTGGACAATAAGAAAGGGGCAGAGATAAATGGGGTGGGGCTAACTGCACAGAAAATTGAGTTAACAAATATTAAAAAGGACAAAGACTGCTATAGAAAACTTCATCAACGCTAAAATAGGGCTAGGAGAGCTTGTTATAGACATCCTTAAAGAAGTTCTTTCCAAGAACGCAGTTCTCAAGGTACGAGGTGGTACTCCTTTGGGGAGATCCTACAAAGGAGAATTTGTCACTCCATTCAATAGCGTCCTCTGGAAAGTGGATCTTTGGCGTATTGCTTACTTACTGGATCAGTTGTAAATGATGCTAATATACGAAACCTCCCCAAATGTACCCCATTCAACAGAATCTAGATCTCATTGGGATGTAAAAATTTACCAATCGAAGAAATAGAACGCTTACCTAAAATATCACTGAGCCATTCTTAACTATCCAAGAAGTAAACAAATATAGTATTTTAAAAGTATATATTTTAATTACAAGGAAATCTAAAAAGAAATATTAAAATAAGCGTTCAAATATTGGCATAGAAGAGAGACACGAGGTGTCTCCATGAGAGAGAGAGAGAGAGAGAGAGAGAGAGAGAGAGAGAGAGCAGCGAGCGGCCTAGAAAATCCCTAATCTACAGCCGACAGAAGCATTTCCGACGATAAGACGACGCCGTGCTGAGTACGCCAAGGGTCGGGTGCTGCGAAGAAAAGGGATTTCGCGACGCCGTGAACCAAGCGAAGATTTGCCCCCCTTTCGGCGACTCGCTTGATAACTGAGAGTGTGTGTGTGTGTGTGTGTGTGTCTCTCTCTCTCTCTCTCTCTCTCTCTCTCTCTCTCTCTCTCTCACACACACACCCCATTGCAAGCCGCTTCTGGCTGCCTCGTATAAATACCCAGACGATGGAATTAAGAATTTAGTATGATCCCGTCTCCGCGAGCATCGTTAGCATTCGCCCGTTTTCGTTTTGACCGAACGCGTTGCGCAACTGTCCCGATCGGATTCCTCTCCGAGGCATGAACCCCGTTCAGCTAATTAATAGCCTAGTATCTAGAAGCTATTGTCTGAATCCCGGTATGGCTTTTAGCTCGGTGACATACTTCCTCGGTTCCTACTCTCGAGGTCACCCGTAGTAATCATAACTCCCCGTTGACAGGATTCTCTCTCTCCGTTCACTTCCTGGAGACATTCCCGCTAAATCGAGGCTACATGTGAGTCGTTTGTGACTTAGGCCTCCCGACTTGGGACAAGCGTGCGTTTGTTTGTATTTCATTACCGGGTGCAAACTTTCCCCTGTTCCGTCCCTAGTTCGCACCTAACCCAATTTAAATTGTATATATATATATATATATATATATATATATATATATATATATATATATATATATATATATATATTGGTTTCTTAGAAGTAAAGTTTATTTTGTTTAACTAAGTTTTGATACCCCTGAACCACCAAGAGGGTAGATTGTTACGGCCAACTTTAATCGCACTATATTCATGTATATAAATTCCCACGCACATCAGAGCTAATCCGTGCACGTAGACTCCCTTCTTGAGAACCAAAGGAACCGAATAAAGGTGGGTTTTACCTGATCTACGACAAATATATTTAATCATTTTAATTGGCTACACTAGAAATATCGGTATTGTGATACCATCGTGGCGTGATGTGCAAGGAATGCCTTTAACTAATGCTTTGCGTTTATCTTTGAATTTGGTCCTTTTTTATTCTTATATCTACGAAAAATTATGTTTTATTTTTTTATCGTCTTGTCTCTGCCGTACTTGGATTACAAGCATACTTATTTTCCTGTTGCAAAAGTCATTTCTTTGTAAGTCAATTGTGGATGATTAGTAACTAATGGTCGCATTATATTTTCATAAATTTATAGATCTTTACAAACAGGTTAGAAATACTAATAAAAGCATAAGACTTAAAGCCCCGGTCGTAAAAAAAAAATATCAGCTCAGATTCTTGACGTCAAAATAGTTCATCTGAAAAATCCTGGTTTTTCGTGAAATTCCGGTCTCCTGCCAACCAACCAAAAGCTTCTTAACTTCGATTTTCGAACAATTATTGATTGACGAACTTATCTTTCATTTATGAGATATCTTCGACTTCCTCATTTGCATTAAGAAAGATGACGATCTGCGTGGCTGAGAACTTGAAATGTCGAAAATTAGAGCCCGCCTGAACAAAAATTAAGGTAAATCCTGTAAAAAAGAACTCCTAAGGTTGATTATTCCTAATAAGATTAAATAAAAAATATAAAGAAAGAAGGTCGAGAAGGATGAAATGGAAACAGAAGCTATAATTTAGTCTGGCATTCAAACAAATGATGATGATTGCAACTAATATGAGAAAGCGGAAGAGAACGTGATAAATTCTTGTACACTACTCCTCTTTTTATAGCTATTGCTGCTCCGTCGTGTGGTTTGTTTGGGTGGTTAGTCGCTATTACGTCGTAGTTCCATATTTATTGTTTGAGTCTCAAGGTTAATCTCGTGATCTGAAAATAGAATGATGTCGGGATCTATTTCTCTAAAAATATTTTTGTGTGTTTTCTTTATCCTTCCAGCCATTCGTATTTATCTGTAGAATTCTTAATTTTCTATTATCCATCTTGTTTGTATGTTCTTAAGCGGATCTTCTTTTTTTAGAGAGCGGAGGTAGTCCATAAATTTATTTATCTTTTTCTGGTATTTCTGCCTTTTATCTCTGTCCTTGCTGAGTCTGACTCTTATCCGTTTCACATTTCGCGGTTGGTGTTTCCGGTCTTTGATTGCATGGCAAGGTGTTCCTAGTCGATTTTCTTTTTTGTTTTTGCGTGTTTCTTTTTACGTTTTTCTTATTATTCTTATCGGTGCTGCTCTCAGATTCTGTTTCATCGTTTTCTGTCTTCCTCTTGTTCAGATTCGATTTCCTATCTTCGTATTTCTTCATGGAGTTTGTTTTTGTATCTTCTTAAATTTTTATGTTAAATATAGCCGAAGAATCAATATTTTGCGGGAATTTCATTGGCTCCATCCCTTTTTCCTTGAGCATGGAGTTCAGCGTGGTGGCATATGTTCCTGATTGGGCAATGTTTAAGACGTGTGAGTGTAGAATGCTCGTGAGTATTTTTAAGTTCAGAGTTCCGTCAAGCGTCACTTGAGTGGTTGTTCCATGGTTTTTCGTTGCTGCTGCCGCCGCATATGAGGTGTTTCTTGTTGCTTCTTTTCGTTGTTGTGCGTCCGTTTCTTTTCTCTTTATTATTTCTTTCCGCTTCGGAGATGTCATTTCCATTGTTCTGTGGCTCCCTCCGCAATCAACACACTTTTTCGTGGAATTTGTGCAGCTCCTCTGAGAATGTGCGCCACTGCATTCTGAACATATTTCTCCTTCCTTTCTTAGGCAGTTTGCGGTGATGTGGTCTTCCATTTTGTAGCATCTAAAACAGATTTGTATATTGTGATACTGGTCCCTTTAAATGTTACAAGGCGGGATTCTCATACTGTATGCGATGATTCTCTTCTGTAGTGCCTTTGTTGCAATCTCGGTTGACTCGCCCACTATTTTGAACACATGTATGTTTCTTAAATTTGATTATGTCGTGTATCTTCATCCATGGTTGTTGTTCCATTATTTCATGTTTTATTTCGTATGGGAAGTGTTCCCCCACCTATGATTCTACTGTAGGGCATACAATACTTTGGTTGGCAATAATCTGGGGTGGCACTTTAGCCTCTAAGTCGATTTTCATTAAAGTGATGGTTCCTGCCGATGAAAGTAGCAGTTTGACATCGTTGTTTTCCGCCCAGATTACGACGAATCCATTAGGTGTTTATATGCATTTAATCATGGCGATTTATAAATCCTTGAAAATGCTTTGTGCTACATCCTGTGGTGTCCATTTTATCCCGTTTTAAATTAGCCAAAGTGGGAGCCTTTTGGTGAAGTCCTGTGGGTCTATGTTTATTTTATTAATTTTCCTGGAAAATAAGGTAGTAGATTATTTACCCCACTCCACTAGTCGGAGAAGCCCTCTATCTGTTCCTAATACTATCTAGCCTGCATGCTCTGGAGCGCACACTCCCTGACCACCCTACCTAATTAGGCCTAGCCCTATAAGCAGTCCTACAGTCAGATTCGGGCTTGTCACCGATAACTGGGCTCCTTCTTTGGCCCCCTAACGGGGGTCTTCTTCGAGAGTTCACTACATCCTCGTACTGACTGCTTCTGAGACCTTGCTGGCGGTCAGGTTATACTGTGCTAGATGGAAATATAGTAGGAGAATTTTAGATTTAAAAAGGTATAGTATGAGATAGGAAAATTTAAGGAGATCACCGCTTTGGGGGGATTTCCCGAGAATCAGAAACAGGAGGTCTCTCCAATCAGTCCGATTCGCGCATATATTTCTTCTCTTTGGTATAGACTTAAAAGTAAATAGAAAATGCTCTCTTCGGAAAGTTATTTCAAGTTAAAAGATTGATGTAATCTTTATTTTAATTTAAATTGTTGTAAGAGTGTGGGTGTGGGTATGGGGATAAAGAAAGGGTGTGGGGACAGATAGAGGAAAATAGACAAGTGTTAAAAAGAGAAAGAAGTGTGGTAGGGCGCAAAAGGATGTTGAGAGCCTGGTGATCAGCCCTATCGCTTTTTAAATATCTTTTTTTTGTTTTGTGGTTCCATTGTTGTCTTTGAGTTAGTTTATATAGTATGGCGTTCAAGCCATTTGTCTTCAAAAAAATTAATGTTCTTGGGTGTGATATGCTCATTTGCTTGTGTGGTAATAAATTACTCTAATCACTTTAGTGTTGTGCTTAGTGTCTTTGTTTTTTTTTGGTATTTATGTAGTGAGTGTAAATCGTGTCTTTGTTGTTTTTTTTGGATGTCTTCTTCGGTATTTTAAGGTCTTCATCGGTGAGGTTTCATAATTGGGTAATCTTTTTTCTTGGTCGGTTTCTTTGGTCTGAGTAAAAACATTCTTATATTGATGCGTAGAACGGCACTTCTGCTCCGCAAGCTAAAAGCCCAGCTGAGCTTGGAAATCTGGCACGACTTATGCCTCTTCTGTTCTGGTTAATCATTTGGACGATAACATCGTCCAATTCTCGATTAACCATTTCCTGCATATTCCTTCTCCGTTCTTATATGACAACGTTAATGGGACTTATCCCTGCCTCCCGGTATAGCTTTTTCTAGCGTATTCTCTCTCACCTGTATGTACCTGTAATTAGGTACATACATTTATTCTGCATCACTTGTAGTTTCCTCTTTTGTGTATTCGAGACACATGAGAGGCCAGAAGCGGGGTAAGGCAGCGTCGATTTTGCAAGTGCATTGTAAATATTTTTCTTATTACTTTTACGAAGATTTCTGAGCATGTATAGTTTTGACTGCAGCAGTGGCCTTGGTGATTCTCTCTTGAATGTGCTTCTTGTACCTGGCTGAAGTAATCTTCATTTCAAGTACATTGCAATCCGTGGTGTAGGGATAACGTCTATCCCCCACCTTGACGTCGTAAAGTAGTTTCCTGCCTATGGAGACTACTTTAAACTTTTCCTGATTAGTGCAGATCTTCCACCGGGCCTCGTAGGTGTTAAGGTTTTCAATTTCTGCTGCTGTATACAAGCTTGCCAAGGCGCTTTCCTCCATGGACAAGTGATTATCTGGTTGAAATCATCGAGGAAATGAATATTGAGGCAAGTGGGGCTTACAAGGGCTGGGACATCAGCGGTGTAAATTAAGTGGAAAGTGGGGGACAGCCCCCCCCCCCTCTGTGGAGGCCCACAGTGAGCGGAAACCTTAGTCCGTCCATGCACCTTAAACTCATGTACGCCGTTCTCTCCATGACATAGTCACAGAGAGTTATTTCTAAATTTTAACTTAGGCCCAGTTGTAAGATCTTGTACTGCATTCTCCACTGCCACACCTCATCAAAAGCTTTTGATATATCCCGACAAACAATGTCCACGTAACTTCTTTACCCTTTTGCTTGGGCTAGCTTTTCCGTGATGGTATTAATCGCCATCTCTGTACTTCGCTTCCTGCTAAACCCAAATTAGTGTGGGTGGAAGAGGGAGTTCTCCTCCAGGTGAGCCATCAGTCTTCGGTTGAGGATTTTCGCGAAGAGCTTCCCGCCAAATTCTCGAAGAGAAATTGGCTGGTAGCTCTCCTTCAACGTTGGGTCCTTTCCATGCTTAGGCAAGAAAATCATCTTAACCGTTGTATAAGCATCTGGAAAGTATCTAGTGTTCAGACAAGCGTTAAATATCCTTTTCATTCCTTCGATGACATTGGCTGGTGCCTTTTCAATGTTTAACTTTGTAAGCCCCGATTTTCCTGGGGCTTTTTGTCGGAATGAGCGGAATGCGCCGAGTAGTTCTTCTTCAGTAATCTCGGCGTCTCCGTCGCGCTGTCTATCCACCGGATGGTGAGGGTGCATCTTGTGTATTTATTCATTAAGCTCCTCTCTGATGTTGCTTTTAAACTCTAGGTCATAGTCTTCGTTTTCCTCCTCAGTTATGCTGAAGATTTTTCCCAATAACTTCACAATATCTCTTCAACTCTTCCTTCTTCCGTATTGATGTTTCCATCTTCCTTTTGCAACTCGATCTTTTTCTTCGCAGCAGATCCTTTGAAATTTCTGATCTTTTTCAAAAGTCTTTTGGAGTTGCTTTGTGATCGAGGCCATCGATCGCATCATTCTATCGTATCCATTGTTGTTCGAGAATTAACTGGTTGAGCTCTTTACTTCGTTGCATTAAGTGAATTGGTGCATTCCTGATGTTGATTTCATACAATAATTTCAGCTCACGGTATAAATCCTTCATGTGTTCGGTCCATCTGTAGGTAGAGGGGGTCCTACATTCGGATTTAGGTATACAAGCCATATCTGCGTTGATTAGATGGTTATTAAGATCGTCGAGTGCCTCGTCGACCACCTCGAGAGTTGTCTCGACCAAGTTGGACGGATCGTAGGTCTCGAGAAGACGGGCGTACCGTGTGCAGCCAGCTCTTCTGTAGTTCTTTTTGACTACAGCTGGAACTTGTATATGGTTCCTGTTGATAGTGAGTACGATCCCTATATGGTCACTACATGCTACCTGGACTTGTTCTATGTAGTAATTAAACAGCAGATGACGATTCACCAGACAGATGATTGGTTTTGTGGCACTTCCTGCTCTGACAAAGGTGGGGAAGTCGGGACCTATTCGCTGGGCGATATTTCTGTGCAGCAATAGGTCCAAACTTCTTCCTATACCGTTGAAGGTCCTGTAGCCAGATTCTCGGCATCTGGCGTAAGGATTCCCCATTAGCATAGTGGGGGCTCTTCTGCCAAATAGGCCAGTGAGAGTGTGAATTGGTAACACGTCTCTCCTTGGTGGTTAATATCCGGTAGCGATGACTAACTTTCCTATGTCGAGATTGACCTCAATCGCGAGGAAGGATTCTTCTAATTTCTTAGTTGCTTGTATTTAATCCCTTTTTTATTACAATAGCGGCACCGTCGAACCGCTCCTGAGAATTATTCGTGATCAACACGTCGTAGTTCCAGATTTTCATTTCTGCACTACGCATGTCGATCCCGTGTTCCGAAATTAAGATGATGTCTGCATCAATTTCTCTTAATAGATTTACGTAAAGAGTTCTTTTCGTCGTCCAACCGTTGGTATTAATTTTCAGTATCTTCAGTGCGTTCCGTAACATGGTGAATTGTCTTTACCTATGCTTCTTCTTATTTTTCTTTTTCTTCTTGGGGACTGGCCTGGTGGTTTTACTGTGCCCAGAGTTTTCCTTCTTCGGAGGTGGATTTTGGGGTTTTGGACCTGCTCTTCGTAGCTCGTGTACGGGTGCAGGGGCCTTCGTCGTTGTCTGAAGAAGAGGATCCCTCCTCATTTTCAGCCTTTTCATCTTCCTCTTCATCGTCCTCTTCGGATTCCTCCGATGAAGGAGCTTCTACGATCTCCTCCAGTTCATATTTGACATTGTTGTTTCTGATGACTGATTTCTTGAATATCTTGGAGCATTCAGGGTCTACAGTCATGATTACCGTCGGGTGATTATTGGCTTATAAGAGTGCATTGAGTACCTGGTTGTAACAGCCAGGCTTCACTGCATTAGCCACATTTGCGTGAGTAATGCACTTAGATCTCCTGCGATATTCATCTGTGCAGATGCAGGGGCAGTTTTTATTTCTCCATTCTTCTTGGCGACGTTCGCGTAGGTCAACTCCTTGGCTTTCTTCTCTTCTTCTTTCTTCCTTTTGATGATGTCTCGGCGCTTTGGGCAGTTCAGGGCCATGGTCCTGTGGTCACCTTTACAATTGAGACATTTTTTCTTAGTGCTCTCACACTTATCGAATCGGTGTCCCTCTGTTTATTTATGGTGTTTGGAGTGAAAAAAGAAGTTATGGGGTGGTAAAGGAGGTAGCGGTTAGTGTTTGTAGGTCGGTATATGGGTCCAAAAGATGGTCAAAAACGCCCCGGGCCATTTTCTATTTTGTCCCCCGCTCGTTCGCTGCCAGGATGATGGTGATGGCTGGATTTTATGTATCTCGAGTGGGAACCTCAAGAGGGGTGAATTATGGTTGACTTGATGCAGTAGCGTTCGAATCAACGGCCGCTAAAGTTTTGCCACCCCCTCTCGGGTAATTGCACCATAACTGCATTCAACTACATAGAGACGGGAGTTACTTCCCTCTATGATTCTGGCCGGGTCCCCAGGGCGATGAGGATCTCTCCTCTGTCCGGAACTCGCAGTTATGCCCCAGTTTCGAGATAATTTCTGACTTACACTTCCGCTGTGGGCTAGGCCTCAAACCAGTTTTCACATAAACCCTTAATTATGACAGTCCAAGTGGCCGGCATAGTTAAGACGGAATCAATGAATGGCAGACATCCAAGCAGGTTCGCACGCAGTGCGATGGACGGGAGCAGTGAGGTGCTTAAGCCCTCATTGAATTATGAATTTTCATCGAAAAAAAGCAGTATTATCTCGTTTTGAAGGGTGAAGCAAAATTCACCGAAAGACTTCCTTAATAGGCTCTTTTCTATGTAGGTGGTGCTTAAAGTCCGTTACTAAGCAAGTCAAAATGCTTTATCTGTAGATTGTCAGCAGAGCCTATGAGTCGAATATTAGCTGTCGATGTAATCTTTATTGGACAATAGACATATAAAGTGGGGAATATAGTAGCAGAGGGCTTAGTAGGAGAAATGATGGTGAAAAATGGGAAAATTGATAGAAAAACGAAAATGAAAAGTAGAATGAAAGACAGGTCCCTGGTGATAGGGTATCTCTGGCTTTCCTTGCTTTTTGGAATATATTTTGTTATATACTCGTATATAAATATATACAAAAGGCATTCAAGCCTTTGTAGCAGAGTTTGTTTTATCCTTACTGCTTTTGGTAAAGAATTTTATGTACTTATCTGCGTTGTTTACACCCTGATTTTGAGTTGTTTTTGTTATTTTTTTTTTTTTTTTACTTTTTGTTGTTTTTGATATTTTTTGGTAAATCAATCGCGCTAAAATTTGGGGGAAAAATTTAGAAAATTAGCATTTGGCTAATTTAGTGAAAATGGATATTGTTTGACTTTGTGTTGGTTGGGTATTGTGAAAATCTAAGTAAACATTTGGTCTACGTCGTCGTCAATGAGTAGTCTGCTTCTTTTAAAAGGTTTTGCGTGTCCTATGTCATCAAAATCCATGTGCTCGAGTACAAACTCGGGAGGGAGGTGGCGGTGTAATTTGTTCCACATCTTGCTTGCTCTCAGGTGAAGCTCCACGTTTATGGGGTTATCTCCAGTTCATCATGGAGCTCACTCTAACTTCTCCACTTTCTCCTTCGGGTTCTCTTTATGATATAGACAGCCTTATTTTGGACCTTTTGCAGTTTAAGGACTTGAGTCTTGGGAATCGCGTTTATAGGGACCGGCGGATGCAGGAGTTTTGATCGAATGTATGCACTATAGATCTTTAGTTTGTTGTAGGTACTCAGGTTTAGGAACTTGAAAAGTTCCTCTAAGTCCCTCCGTGCATCCGATGTAATTTTAGCTACATGACTTCCATATCCACAAGTTGTAATATGGAGTCCCTGAACCGTGCCCTCCGTGCGGGATTGGATGCGTGCACCCCCGACACGGATGTCTGAGAGTGTCCGTCGGAATAGTGGAATTACACGGAACCTTTGGGCATTGGTAGACATCTTCCATCTTCTCTCGAAAGAGTTGATGTTTTCGATTTATACCGCCGTACTTTGTGCCATGTAATTCACAGTTCGATAAGGTGTCGTACAGATCTTCGTTATATCATCCGCAAATTGGACGTATAACGAGCCTTCAGTCAGAGGTTGGGGAAGGTCGATGATGTATATGTTGCAAATCAAGGAGCTTATACACCCGCCTTGTAGCAACTCCGCCTCGAGCTCGAACTCGGGGCAATTGAAATCTTTAATGTTTAGAAACGCCCTCCCTTCCATTACGTAGTCGCATAAAATCCTTTCAAGTATGGCATTGATGCCCAGTTGTAAGATTTTGTATTGCAGGCCTCTCGCCCATACTTTGTCAAAGGCCGTTTTGACGTCACGGAATACCAGATTTGTGTGGCGTCTTTCAGCTTTTACCTTTGCCAACTTCTCGGTGATCACGGCTAGCGCCGTGTCCGTTCCTCACTTCCTTTGGAAGCCATGTTGTTGGTTGTTGTGAGAATTATTATCCTAGAGGAACGAATTCACCCTGTTGGCCAATATCTTCTCCAAGACTTTCCCTGCAAATTCTAAGAGAGATAGAGGCCTGAAGTTAGCAGGACTGTCCGGTGGCTTGCCGGCTTTGGGAATGAATATCATTTTTACTACCTTCCAGTGGTCAGGAAAGTAACCCACGTTCAGGCACGCATTTATGATATTCATGAGTCCCATTAAGATGTTATGCGGGGCTCGAATAAAATTCTCCCTTGTCAGTCCTATACGCTCTGGTGCTCGTTGAGGAAAGGATTTTAAGGTTTTCGAGAGTTCTTCGGCAGCAATTCTACCGCCGAGTCCCTCCATGTCCCTTTCCTGCGATACATAATGGTGACGATTGGTTCTGTGTATCTGGTCGTTTAAATCGTTTATTATGCAGTCTTCGAAGTCTAAATCAAAGTTATCATTCTCTTCCGGGGATATCTTAAAAAATATAGATGGCCAGAATAGTCTGAATTCCTCTTCGATTTCTTCCGCGTCCGTAGTTTCGATATTGTCACTTGTAAGATTTATGGTCTTTTGTGTCTCTCTTAGTCTTTTTACTGTCTGCCAGAATGTACGTGAGTCGTTTTCTACATTTAGTCCGTCTATCAAATTGTTCCAAATTACATTATGTTAGTCCCTAATAAGAGTTATTAGTTCGTCGCGTATCTGTCGTGTTCCTCTGCGCATAGCGATGTTGAGGCCAGTGAGGTTTACTTCATTGATCTGTTCCCCGTATTCCCTCGCGAGGGATTTCATTCAAGGGTTCCAAGAAGAGGCAGGAAGAGTTTTATATTTAACTCGAGAAATGGCTTCCTTATCCGCTTTTAATAAATTATCATTAATTTTATCCAACTCCTCGTCAATCTCTTCTAGAGTGGCATTAATTAAGGGGTCAGGATTATAATTATTTTAGAGAAGTCGTTTATAAGTATCCCAGTTGGCTCGAGCGTAGCTCTTGCGTTCTAGGATAGTGACTTGAATGGGAGAGATTAAGATTTTAATAAGGATAGCCTGGTGGTCGTGGGAATAAGAGGACCCTGTTCAATAAAGTAGTTGTAGAAAAACACAGTGCTAGTGAGCATTATGTCTGGTTTTGGGGCTGTTCTATGTGTTATGTATGTAGGAAAGTTTGGTCCAATTCTTGTCATAATTTGCCTTTCAATAAGTGTCTCAAGATTCCTGCCTGCTGGGTTGGTCAACGTGTAATCTAAGGCAGCACTCCTCATATTGAGATCGACGGCAAAAAGAACGGTTCTGCCGTGACCACAAAGTTGCAGGAAGCTGTGAAGAGGCGAGTAACCTTTCCTTGCGGGCTGGTACCATGTTGACAGGACCAGGTGGCCACTGCCGTATGGACCTCAACAGCGAGGTATGACTCATCGAGTCCAGTTATTGATCTGAAGTCAAGACCTCTTTTCACAGCAATCGTGCATCTGTCCAAACGTTCTCCGCTTTGATTTTTGGTTAACACTTCGTAGGGGAAATTTTTTATCCTGTCTGTGTCATTCATCCCATGTTCTGGGATAAATATAACGTGTGGGTCACATTGTCCTATTAAGTTACCGTATATTATTTTTTTTGTTCATCCAACCGTCTGAGTTAAAATGTGATATTTTTAATGTCTCCATTGTCTTGTTCACTAAAGATTCCTGTGTCTGGCCGTATTGATTTTTGGACTTATACTCTTACTATCTTAGGTCCTTGTAGAGTGTTTGGTAGCTTGATTGTTTTTCCAGTGCATTTTTGTTTTTGAATTCGCCGTCCGTTAAAATAATTAAGGTTTCAGGTGCCAGTTTGATTAAGCCTTGGAGTAAAGCTTCCTCGACTTGTCTTTCGCTGCAGTCGTCCGAGGTGAATCCCCATTTGTATTTTCCGGATATTACTCCTTCTGATATATCAAGGACATCTATCTCCTTAGGGAAAGAGGACTTATCGGCAGCGAATACCTTCAAGTTAATTTCTCGACTGGTAAGCGTGCGTAGATTCCCTCTTACAAGAAGAAGGCGATCGTGGACGTCTCTGAGGCTGTGAGGTTTTCCGTGAGCGAGGGAAGATCCCACCTCCTTAGGTCTCGCTGTATCAGTCACCGTAACCTCATTATCCATCTGTGTGTGCGATTGAGTTTGTTTGTTGTGCAATTTGTGTGTCGTTCTGCTTCTCAGTGGGTGTTTTTGCCTCCTTTGCTGCCTGAGCCTGGATCCTATAGGATCCCTGGAGACAGCTGGAGGGCTGCTGGGAGGGGGCAGCTTCTGGCAACTAGTTTCGCACTGGGGTTTGAGACTAACCTTAAGAATCTCCTCCAACCGTGGGTTTTAGGGAAACCACACCTTCTCCATTCCATTATGAGTCTGCATCCTATTAAGTCATCCGCAAAGCACCCCGGGGAGGAGCGATTTGTAATGTGAGCATAATAGATGCAACACAGATATCCACCCTAATATCACTTTTCTGAAGAAGAGAAATTTTCACGAAGAAAGAAACACACATACAAAAGAAGGAAGAGGGTCAACGCTTCCCGAAGGGGACCATGGAGCTGCCCAATCTCAAGCTTAAGCGGGTCCCCCTCCATACCATCCGGGGGGCAAGAAAACTACCTCGAAGTACGGTCGTCGAAACAATATTTGGAGCCCTAAATATAACCCTCATCAGGCTTATTGAGATTCCCCACGGATACGCCTCGCTTTGTTTGACTGATGACGAAATTGAGAAAATAGTGTCCGAAGAAGCCAAAGAACCCCTTCAAAAAATTGGGCTTGAAGTTTCCATACCCCAAGAAATCCTTGTAAGAAAAGAAGAATGATAATCCTAAAGAGGCTCGACCCATTCTTCACTGACAATAGTTGCGAAGACATCAAGGCCGAGCTAACCAAGCACTTAAAAATGGGCGAAGATATCCAGGGTTAAAAAATTCGGGAAAAATATTGTCAAAATAATCTTCGAGAAAGTCGAGATGGCTCAGAGGGCCATGAAGGAGGGACTTCTTGGGTTCTACCTTCGAATAGTTCCTAAGCAGGTTGAAGCTGAGGAATTTATCAGTCTGGAAAGCTGCTTCCGTTGCCTTGCCGTAGTAAAACACCCCGCGAAGGAATGTACGGTGCCCGACGTCACTTGCTCTGTGTGCTCAAAAATTTGTCACGGATGGAAATAGTGCACGTCGGAAAAAACAAGATGCGTGAACTGTGGAGGGGACCACAGGGCCTTGGCCATGAGATGTCCTGTTTGCAAAGAAGCTCTCAGAACAAAACGGGAAGTAATAAAGCAACAAAAGGAAGCAAAAAAGAAGACCTACGTTGAAGCGGCGGTGACGGCTACAACGACCATGAGTGGAACCGCAGCCCCGAAGCTATTAATGCTAGGTTAAAGCAAAAAAATAATGACTATGGTCATTGTAGTTCACCTGGCGAACCTAGCCAACCCCGGCACTTTTTCGGATGAATTAATTCGTCTCCTACAAAAGAACGGGGTTAAGAAAAAGCTGTGGTGCCCGCACAACCCCGTGTCGCAGGAAATATTAAATATACAGTTTGTCGACGAAAAACAAAAAGACGCAAACAAAGAAGATGAAGAATCAAAAAAGCAACAAAAACACACAAAGGAAGAAGAATCGGAAAAGCGCGGAAACTCAAAAAAGAGCTCAAAGAAGAAATAATAAGATGGAAGTGAGACAATAAACAGAGAAGGAAGAGAGTACAGAAATAGAAAAAAGTTCAGAAGATTAAGACGAAATCCTAGACTATCCTGGAATATTCTTCACGGAGAAAAGGGATATCCTACAGCAGGATTTCTTCTTCGACTCCCAGGACGTGAATCTCAAAGTCTTCGGTGCTTCTGTGTGAATACCTCCAAAGGAAAACGTAGAAAGACTGCGCGAAGGCATCTATCGTGGCGACTACAAGTGGACTTACGAAGGATCTTGTTCGCAGAAGGAAATAGGAGGACTACTGATGGAGCGCGCGATGTTCATCCCGGACTCGTGCATTCACACCGTCAATATGTCCACCTACAAGAAGATAAAAAGTGGCCAAGAAACATCGGAAATTGAGTAATAGTCTAAAGTACGAAAAAGTGTAGAAAATAGTAAAAAGCGAATAAATAACGATAATAAAGTGATTAGTGAGAAAAATAAATAATATTAACGGAAAGTGAATAACGATAATAAGGGAATAAATATCGATAATAAAGTGACTAAATTAGTGGTTAAAACAAGTTATTGGATAATAACGAAAAGTGAATAAATAAAGTAGAAAAGCGAATAAATAACGATAATAAAGTGATTAAAAAAAGTGACTAAAATATATAATGATTAAAACAAATTATTGATAAATAATCTAGAGTGAGAAAAGTAAATAATATTAACAAAAGTGAATAAATAATGACACTAAAGTGATTAAAATATGTTTACATTAAATAACCAGACACGAATAAAATAAATAACAATGAATAAAAGAATAACTCAAATTGGAAATATGTAAATACCAGGCAATGGCTTCGCCACTCCCCCTATGGGGACAGCTTGTGCTTCGCTACTAGGATTAAAATTTTAAATCTAAAAAAAAGCAGCCATGGTTAATTTTTTATAAATTTTCTGAACTTAACTATTTGTAGTTCTTTAGGTTTTTCAAAAATTCGCAAAATTTCGATACCAATATTTATTTCTGAAATTCACCATTTTGTTTTTTGATATTATAAAAGAATTATTATTCAAATACTCAAAAAAATCCCCTTCTTAAATTATAGAGTTAGTGATGATGATGATGATGATGGTTATGATGATGATAGTGATGATGATGACTATAGTAATTGAATGCGACCACAAAGGGTATATGGTTATATTTATTTTATTTATTTTAAATTAAAAGTTAGGGATGGTAAGAGAGGGAATAGTTAGAAAAAGTGGTATTTTAGTAGAAGGGTTCGTGTGCCAGTGGCAATATCTTCATTTGGACTTCTTTTTTTCTTTCATGTTTCTATTGGGCATAATAAAAGCATTCAAGCCTTTGTTTTCGAGTTTGCTTGAATTGTATTTACAAAGCTTACTCATTTTTTGCGTTTTCATACATGTGTGTTTCGTATGCTTCTTGTTTAACCTTTTTCGTGTTCTTTTTGGATCTTTTATTCATTTGTTAGTTATTTTTATTCTTTATCTTTTTGTGCTTAATTTGTCCACGACGGATCTTTTTATTTATTTTTTTATGTTTTTTTTAATTATTTATTTATTTTTTTCTTAAAAGGTATACATGATATCAAGTATGAAATTATTCATCAGGTTGTCATGTTTGGTTTTTAGCGTTTTTCCGTGAGTATATTTAACTATACAGTGGCAAAACATCTCCTGCGTACGCAGTTGGCTGTTGCTGAATTCGTTATGATTTTAAGTCCAAGAGCCCGAGCTTCATGGGTATATGGGTATAACTCATCCCGGACTAATATATCTTATGGGAAGACTTTGAATTTCGCCACATTAGTCCGTACCTTGGTGCGATTTTCGTATGTATTAAGGTTATTTATTTCGCCTGCCGTCCGGTTCCCGATGTCAGTTGGGTTTCGATAGTCGCTGCTTATCACCTGTGATATGTCGTCCGCCAGCTCAACATATAAGGCGTAGTCATAGGTAGGCTGGGGGAGGTCCTTCGAAGCCATTTATCTTTATGACTGCCTCCTGGTCTTCAAGATAGTCACAGAGGAGCCTTTTAAAATTCAATAATGTTAATAACGTGAACAACCTATTTTAAAAATTAGTAATATATTTTTATACAAAAACAAACCCAATAAATGTATAATACCAAAGATAAAAATAACTAACGTTTAGATTAAACACTATGATCTGACAATTCCAGGGAAAACCCCTTTATTTCTTATTCATACTCATATCTTACTCTTATCCGCTAATTCAACAAAACCTTTCACCACTATTATCATTTATTTTTTTTAAATATGTATTAAATTTTAAATATTTGTATAAAAAACTTATTATATTTCTGTCTCTAAATATATCTTAATATATTAATAATAATTAAACATAAGTTATCATTAAAAATCTGCTTAATCCTGATTGGTTGATATTTGTATAATTATGACTAGATGGAATGACTATTTATAAAGCTGTATTTTGTGGTTTAAGTTGTATTATTAGTCATTATTCAAGAAGCAAGAAGAAGTTATCCTTACCGTTTGCCTTTTCGAGACCTGTTTCCGCAATTTACGACGGAATAAAGAATCCAGCTGAATATTTTCCTTTATCCTAAGGAAGCTCGTTTGATCACTTAACCCAGCTTGCTACACGAGAAGAGCTCCCCTTTTCGCACTTTAAATAAAAAGGGCATATAACGTCCGAATGCCCATACCATAAGGTATTGTAAGCATTATTCTTAATGCAATCCACAGATTTGGCATGACATCCTTTAACTTATTAGTGTTTAGGAAGCTAGAGGCTTCTATTGGAAGCTTTACATCATCAGGAAACAATTCTTTGGCTATATCTAGTTCAGGGACAGATTACATCCATTAATATCCCTATTTTCTTTGTACCTTAACATATTCTCCAAACCTTGACATGCTATTTTGAGTTTAATTTTATCTAGACGTTCTTTTAGGTCATTTAAGAATCCCTGTATGTTATTAAAACTTTGTAACTGTTCAAATCTTTCTGATAAAGAATTAATAGCTCTGTCCAGTATTTTCATTAATAAATTAAAAAGAATTAAAGGCAAGCCAACAAAATTTCGTTATACTGTTGACAACTTGACAGTTATTGATGCATCTACACATAGATTTTCAATTTAATTAATGTAAAACAAATGATTACAAACATGCAGGTATGAAAGCCTTGGGTCATCTTAGGAAAATATTCATAACACTTGTATTTTTAAAATTATTGCGCTAAATTTCGGTAAGAATCACGTTGGAATAATAGAGAATCTGGCAACTATACGTGCCGATGTCATCAGTATTTGCAGTTTCATCATGGTGGACAGAAAAAAAGCTATCAAGTGATATTAAATATCGAATTATTCAGAAAGATAAATCTAAACTTTCCATTAGAAACATTGCTGAACAACTCACTGTGCCAAAGTCCACCATGTACAATCTAATTTTCAAGTTCAGACACAACGGATCAACTTCTAATGCCGTTGGCTGTGGACGCCATGCACAAATTTCGGTAAGAAAAAGGCGAAGGTTGATCAGAGAAGTTGATAAAAATCCACATATGACTCGTAAAGAGATCCGGGCTCAACTGGAAAGCATTAGTGTAGAGGTAAGCAAAACTACAGTTAGTAGAATGTTAAGTTCTTCTAGACGTAAGGCATACCAACCTCGCAAGACACCATATTTGAAGCCTGCAGATCTAAAAGCTCGACTACAATTTGCCAGGAAGAATAATGATAATTCTTTTAGTTACTGGAAGAGTATTCTCTGGTCAATGAGACCAAGCTAGAGCTTTTTGGAGAAAATCGCGCTCACTACGTATTTTGTAAAAGCAGAACCCGGAATCTTCCTCAGAATACCGTCCCAACTATCAAACACGGAGGTGGATCGATAATGTTATGGGGCTCTATCAGTTCATCTCGTTTAGGTAGATTTCATCGAATCAATGACACGATGAAAAAAGAGAATTATGTGGAAATCTTGAACAAATACATACGAAAGATGCCACTTCTCTGGGACTAGGGCGTCGTTGGACCTTCCAGCATGACAACGATTCCAAGCACACTTCAAGATTGTTGCAGGATTGGTTGGAAAATAATCATATTAAGGTTATTAAGTGGTCATCCCAGTCACCAGATTTTAATCCAATTGAAAAGCTGTGACGTGAGCTCAAAATAATGGTCTACAAGCATCAACTAAGAAATCTTCAAGAATTGGAGCTTTTCTGTCAAGAAGAATGGAAAACAATCCCAGTAAACTACCGGTCAAAAGTTACTTGAAAGGTATAATAGGAGATTGGAGCAAGTAATTCAACAAAATGGGCACGCAACTAAATACCAAAATGTTTGTCCCAAGACATTCGTATCTTCATGTTTATATTTTTATTATTCTTTGTTTATATTTCATTTGTTTTTCAATGAATTAACTTGAGAATTTATGTGTAGACGCATCAATACACTGCCAACCTCATATCGAAATTTTATTGCCCCACCTTTAATACTTTCTGATTTATTAATGAAAAAACACTTAAGAAGGAGGTGCTCAAAGACATTCGAACTATAATATATATATATATATATATATATATATATATATATATATATATATATATATATATATATATGTGTGTGTGTGTGTGTGTGTGTGTAACGAGAGGGGTCGGTTCTTTCTTATGGATGTCTGACCATATAAATTCGTACTTAGATTTTTGTAAACAACTTTATGAAAATATAACTTTATTTCTGAAGTTGAAGTTTTTCTAAGATGAAAGGCTGCAGCTGGTGAGCCTAGATTTCCTTTTCAGTGGAGGGAAGTGACGTGATCGAACCCCTTAGCAATGCTGATCTGGGCCATGAGAATATCTCTTATTTATATGCGTAGAGAAAGTGAGCGCGACCATGGGAGAGAGAGAGAATGGGGGGAAGCGAGGTCGTGTGAACTTAACACAGACACTCGAGGGGAATTGAAAAAAAGAATTATTAGTGTTAGAGGTCGAGGGGCAATAAATACTGGTTATAGGGGCTGTGCTAACAGTTTTAAGAGGAGATGAATGAAGCTCACATAGTCGTTAGGCGATGCCTAAGTCTAAGAAAGAACGTGTATATGAGTGTGCACAACTTTTGTGTACATGATCACTATATATATATATATATATATATATATATATATATATATATATATATATATATATATATATATATATACAGTGCCCCGCAAAAGTTTACAACACACCATGAAAAAAAAACGTTTATGTATTAGTAAACCCGATAGGTAAATGAAACTTTTATTACTGGCAGGATATGTATTCAAACAATAAATTAAATCATCAGGACCAAACAAAAACATCAATATAGTTTTTTGTCGAAGAAATACAATTAATTAGTAACACAAAAGTTTACAATACACATATCAAATCATTTCTTAATATTTTGTAGCATAACCACTGCTGCTAATAACAGCTTGTATCCGCTTAGAGTAGTCTCCTAAGTACTTCTTACGTGTGTTTGTGTTAATATTACTCCATTCCTCAATGCATATTTTCTTCAGTTCAGATATGTTTGTTGGTTCTCTTCTCTGGATTCTGAGCTTCAGTTCCTTCCATGGATTTTCGGTAGGGTTCAGATCTGGGGATTGACTAGGCCATTTTAGAACATTTACACCATTTGATCTAAACCAATTTTGTGTCAGTTTTACTGTATGCTTTGAATCATTGTCTTGTTGAAAGATCCAATCCTGTTTCAATTTAAGAGAATGCACACTTGGACGTAACTTTTCTTCAAGATTCTTCTATAATGTTCTCCATTCATCCGTCCTTCTATGGTTTCGATATTTCCAACACCTGCGGCACTAAAACAACCCCAGATCATGATTGAACCACCTCCATATTTTACTGTTGGGGTAGTGTTCTTCGGTGCGTATTTCGGTACCTTTCTTTCGCCATACCCTTGGAGCTCCATTACGGCCGAACAGTTCTATCTTTGTCTCATCCGACCAAAGTACGTTGTCCCAAAACTCTGCAGGTTTACCACCAAACTGTTTTTGCAAAATTCAAACGATCACGAACCTGTTTTCTTGCAAGAAGTGGGGGTTTCCTTGGAGACCGTGAGTCCATGCTACTAAGCGATCGACTAATTGTGTCTTTACTCACTGTAACTCCACTCACTTTTAGGTCACGCTGAAGTTCTTTAAGAGTAACCTTGGGTGTTTTACTGACCTTTCTTACTAATAAAAAAATTATATTGATGTTTTTGTATGGCCCTGATGATTTAATTTATTGTTTAAATACATATCCTGCCAGTAATAAAAGTTTCATTTACCTATTGTGCTTACAAATACATAAACGTCTGTTTTTCATAGTGTGTTGTAAACTTTTGCGGGGCACTGTATATATATAAAGGGTCTTTCAATAAAGTCGCTTGATTTTTAAATGTAAATAAAACAAGTTGTGTATGATATATGCACTCAATTTATTTTAAATTTAAAAGTAAATTTTATGGCATTAAGTGTGGAATATGATGTCGTTCAAATTTCCGCCGTAGCTTTGTTTGGTAGAACGTATTTGGGAGGCCCAATTTTCGATGACTTTGTCGCATAAATCTGGCTGAATTTGCTGGATGGTGTTCGTTATGTTGACTTTAAGGACATCAACTGTTTGCGGATTATTCACATAGACATGCCATTTAAGGTAGCCCCAAAGAAAGTAGTCTAATGGCGTTAAATCGCATGATCTCGGTGACCAGTTGACGTCGCCGCTGCGCGAGATGACCGTGCCCTGCAATCGCTGGTGCAAAATGTCTATCGTGGCGTGCGCAGTGTGGCACATAGCGCCGTCCTGTTGGAACCACATGTCTTCCGTATCCATATCAGGCATATAATCCAGTTGAGGCCACAAGAATTTGCTTATCATCGATCTGTAGGTCTCGCCGTTGACGGTTATGTCAATCCCATCTTCGTCCTTAAAAAAATACGGACCGATGATTCCGTCAGACGAAAATCCGCACCAAACAGTGACTTTGTTGGGATGCAATTTGTGCTGGTGTATCTTATGTGGATTGTTTTCGTCCCAAATCCGACAGTTTTGCTTGTTTACAAATCCATTCATCCAAAAATGGGCCTCGTCGCTGAAGATGATTTTTTGCGCGGAACGTTTGTCGAACGGAGCATTGATTTTGATAATAACATTTGATGATTTACACACGTTGTTTAACGCTATAACCTTCCATGTTGATTTGCCAAGTACTTCTGAACAGTTCACAGTGATGTTTTCAGATGTCGCTTTAACAAAATTGCCACTATCGCCTGACAAAGCTCGAGCGTCCTTGTTGAAAAACCCTTATATATATATATATATATATATATATATATATATATATATATATATATATATATATATATATATATATATATATATATATAATGAATCTGCTTTTTTCCATCTTAAAATATCAGATTAAAAAATATTTTATTTATTATTTTCACTTTTCCTTTTATTGGAAGATCTTTGATGGTGCCCGTGAAGCACATAGCGCCCCTGAGTTGTCGGTACATTGAGCGAGTCGGCACTGCTTGTGTGTTAACATCTTTAAAGCATGGAGTTGGTTCTATCATATTATGGGCCTGCATATCTTCATCAAATTCAGAGAAGATATTTTTATGCTTGGGAAGAATGAATTCCACCTTTTATACCACCATGCTGTTACAAGTTTTAGAGCCATCTATCCAGAAATGGCATCCCAAAACACCAAGAAATGAAAAGTTATATTCCAGCAGGACAATGCCCCATGTCATACATCCAACCACATCAAGAAATGGATAGTTTGGATAAATGGAGATCACCCTATGGGTTTGCCACCACAGAGTCCAGATCGAATCCCATTGTAGATAGAGGGGAGTAGGAAAAGGTACAAAGAAAAAATAATAGCGTAGACGAGTTGCGAACAGCTTCCCGCGTCGCTGGACCACTGTTAGCCAGCAGCGAATCCATTCGGCCATCCTGAGTCTCAAAAAAGACTCATTCAAACGAAGCTTTTAAGCCACTCGCCTTTACTTCTCGTACGCTATACCATAGAACCCTTGTGAGAACTGCTTGTAAAGTCAATAAGAAGTATCACAAGTACAAATAATAAAGAACTCTATGAAAAATTACAAGCAATGTGGGAAAAGAGAGCGTCATAAATATATACTCAATGTGTTCACCTCAAAAGTGTCTAATCAAATTATATCGATTATTCCATAGGGTGTTTTATACTTTTAGCCGAGGCTTTATGCCATGGTTTTACATTGCATAGCGATGACATTAATTACATCCTTATAGTACTTCTTCCCTACGAGACTTATTTATACATCTTTTTCGTGGCTTTTCTTTTATTTTTCCAATCAACTCATTCTTTCCTTTCACATTTAGTGGTTCTTTCATTCCCCCTGCTTCTAATGACCAGTGCATGAAGTGAAAAAAGAATATATAGCAACGTCAAAAATCAAGGCAAAAGGCAATAGTCGAAAAATAGTGTAGTCACTCGTTGAAATTTCGGTTTCTGTGTTTACAATTTGTGGACAACTCATTCATCATGTTTTATTATAACTATTAAAAATAGAAGAATAAGGAAATTAGATGAGTTAAGGAAATAGTCGTAGAGAAATGAAGCTTAGAATAAACTGTAAAATTTTATTTTAGGCCACAACTTAACTATAGTATAAGAATTGATGTCTACCCTATACTTCTGAATGCGATTCTTTCAAATTCGGTAAAAATTCCCGCCGCTAACCTAATAAAATCGAGATAAATCAGGGTATTAGGGTAATTAAATAATTAAATGTGTTAATGAGTAATTTGCGATTAAAATGAGCCCTGAATTTGATGGAATCAGACCGAGAAACCCTTTCAAACCCCAAATTTCATTCTATGAATCATATGTGTTTAAAACTTTAGTGCTTACATAGTCTATATCAGCTCAGTACTAATTTGAGTTTACTCTCGCGAAACTTGGAATTATACAATAGTGCAGCGAAAACCATTCAAACCATTAAAAATATCTAGAAACTAACCGTTGTGTAAATAACTTCCTAGCCCTAACTCTTTGCGTCGTAGTTAATTAACGTATTGCTTCAGTGATGCTAATCACAATCGTGGCGAATGGGTATTTCTTGCATTACTTCTCCTCAATTAAACTATTCACTATATAACCAACCAACACTTCAATGCATTAACTATTATTCAACCGAACAAATCTCTTTAGTAGTTTTTATATCCTTAGTTAGTTGATTACACAACTCTTATGATAAAGGTTAGTCCCTCTGTTTAATTCATTCACATTTGTTTTCGGTTTTTTGTTTTTATGTTTATAATTTAATATAATTGTTTTATTGTTTACTCCAGTTACCTTTATTTTTTTTATATTCAAGTCAGTTTATGTTAAAACTTCACTTCTTTCTATTATTTTTCAAAATTACACTGGATAGTATCAATTAATTCTATATATTGTTATTTATGTTTTACTTTAATCTCAATATCAATTTTATTATTTTAACTTGTCTTCACTCGCTTTATTAGCCATTATATAATGCATGTGTCGTGGAATGGCCAGACGATATATTTATATATACGTGGGTGCCTTTTGGGGATTGGCCCAAGGTGGGTTGAAGACCGAGAGTGAAAGGGGAGGGATGGTTTATTCTTACTTTGCGGGATCCTTTTAAACAATTATTTCAGAGTACGCGTTGGGGTTGCAAAAGAAAGACAATGACGAAAATATAACTTTACTAACAACAACAAAAAATATATATATATTTACATAGAAATTGAATTTAAATGGAATGGTCGCCCAGACGGGCTTTAAAGATCTACACACGATCAGGTGGTTGATTAAGGGATTAAAGAGGTCAGATACGGTTGGTGATTTAAAGGGGGATTTTAACTAGGGCGTTCACACAAATAAAGGAGCAATTGGGATAAGCCAGATTTACGATCAATCTGCAGGAGGCAACGGTTACGATTACCTTATGAGATCGTTGCCAAAGTGGGGCGAGTGGGGGTACGGTGAAGCGACGGTAAAAGTTGTTTACCTCGGTCTTCAGTACGAGGGAGCACTTGTCGTCTTTGGAGTCAGGAATCCTTCTCAGTCCTTGCCAATTGACTAGGGCAGGGTTCACTGAAGTCGAAACTTGCCGATTGACTAAGGCAGAATTCACGGATCGATTTAGCCTTCACTTGAATCGAAATCGCCGCTGGATGGGGGGTGAGGGGGAGAGCGTCCTTTAGCTCGTTCGTCAGAGTAGGTGGAAGTTTGACAGTGCTGCTGTCGAACTTGACTTTTGTGTATAGAAAGAACAGAGAGGGACCGCTGTTATACGGCAGTCAGGTAGTCAGAGAGGAGCGTTGCGGAAAATAATTAAGAAAAGGACAGCGAGAGTAGATAGGTCGGTGGCTATACACCGAAGCGAGCTGTTGTTGTGAGGGTGTAGGTTATGTGGTATTGACTGGGCGAGGGTTGGGGGCAAGTCAGGAGGGGGAGGCTGACAGCTCATCCGGAAACGCGTTATTCATGATGCCTATTGGTTTATGCGAAGAACGGTACGGGCGGCAGGTGTTCGTGGGCCGTGGGATATCGCGACGCCATCGCGTACCTTCTCACGTGTAGTGAGGTGTAAAGTGGGTCTGTGGTGAGTTTTTCGAGTTGTTTTGTAAGTCTGGTGTGAGCGTAAGTGTTAAGAGGAGTTAGTTTGTTGTTGTTGTGTAGTGCGTCCATTCTCGAGTACCGCGGCGAACAGCAAGTGCACTTTAGAGCAGAGTTCTGAATGCGCTGAGCCTTTCGCTTCCAAGTGTCGCTCGCAGCTACGAGCGACAGTGGGGCGTACGTGAGAATGGGACGCACGAGTGCTTTGTATAAGTGTAGTTTTAGTTTTTTACTCGCTGGGTAGAACCTACCCAGCGATGCGTTTGTGCGTGAGGCTCTTGCTTGTATTATGTTTTGGTGTAAGTTGAACCTGAGGGATTTGTCGAATGTTACCACCAGGATTTTGGTGCACTGTGTGTATGCGAGCCTTGTTGGGTTTTGGTGGATCATGTCTGGTGTGTGTGAGTAGATTTGTAGGTTATGCATGAAGTGATCTCTAGCGCCGTAGAGTGTCATCTGTGTCTTCTGAGGATTCGTGGCAATGAGCCATTTAACCTCGTAATCTGTCTTCTCGTCTAGTATTCTTTGTGCGTGGAGCGCGATTTCTTCATGGGCCCGGCCGCTGACGAGAATGGTTTCGTCATCGGCGTAGGCCACTATGTATGTGTGAACACAGTTTTCTGATGGGTGTGAGGTGTCATTTGTAAACATAATGTAGAGTGTGGGTGCCAGAACGTTTTCTTGGGGAACGCCTGAGCGTGGTGTGAAGGGTCGTGATAAGGTGTTGTATCTAATGTGGCAGCTCCGTTCAGTTAGGTTGTGCGAGAGGAGCCTTCTGGTGCAGAGAGGTAACTCCGTGTTGTTGGCGAGTTTCCCACGGAGTCCCTGGTGCCACACCTTGTCAAAGGCCTTCTCCACGTCCTTGCTGACAGAGAGAGTCTTTTGGTGTATTTGTCGTTTCTTTTGTATTCTGTCGTGAACGATGGTCACGGCCACCTGAGTGGACCTGCCTCTCCTGAACCCGTATTGATGGGGGAAGAACCAGTCCCTCTCCTCCAGGAACTCCCGTAAGCGGCAGTTGACCATGCGTTCAAGTATTTTGCCGCGATGCTCTAGTAGAGCAATAGGCCTGCAATTGTTTGGGTGTTTTGGGTCTTTGTGTTGTTTGTGTAGAAGTATGTTGTGAGAGACTTTGAATATTTTTGGAAAGTGGCCTGAGGCTAGTGAGGCATTGAATATATGTGTAAGTGTAGGGTATATGTCTGCGATAAGGTTGTGTATGAGTGTGGCTGGTAGACCGGAGGGGCCGGGGGCTCGTTTTGGTGTCGTTTTTAGGTAGTGTTTTGTTTCCTCGACGGTGATTGGAGTGGTAAGTGTGGACGTGTAATCGAGCACCTCCATTCGTATCAGGGGGGCAGGCCTTAGCTCGTGAGCGTGAGCCCGACACCACTCCTGGACTTCCTGGAAATGCTCCTGCGCGTGTGGTTTTGGTGGGTTGTGCGTGTGTACTGTGTCTCAATGGGACCTGAATGCGTCGAGGATGTCAGTAGTGTCTGTGAGCGTGTGGTTGTTTATTTTAAGTGTAATTGGTTTGGATGGTTCCGTTCCCAGCATCCTTTTCACGTGCCGCCAGAAGAAGGAAGGGTCCATGCAACGGATGTCGTCCGCGATGCGGATGACCTCACGCCACTGCCGGTTCCTATCTAGCTGCACGCATTGAAGGATGCGGGCACGTAGTTGGTTGATGTTGTGTTGTCGTGGGCCTCTGGTGTAGTGGTTGTTGTACTGTGTGATAAGTCTCTGTGTATGTATTGAGAATGTGAAGTGTTTTAAGCAGGTGTAGTTTTTGTGTGGTAAGGGTAGATTACGTGCGGTGGTGATGGTGTCTAAGAGTGAGCACCAGTGGTGGTCTATTTGTCCTAGACTAGTGTTCTCCAGGTCAAGGTTATGTGGTGTGTTTATGGATATGTGGCTCCTGAATTAAGCCCAGTTTGTGTTTTTGTAATCGTATAGAGGTGATGTGGGGATGAGTATGGGGGATGTGGATATGAGAAGGCATATCGGTATGTGGTGAGATAGTACGTGGGGACCGGGTGCTATGTGAGTGTAGAATCGTGTGGCGTGGTCGTTGCGGAAGACCACATCCGGGGATGTGGTGCCTCCGTGCGGGGCGAAGAACGTGGGGAAGGCAGGGCCGATGTGCTCACAGCGGTAACGCCGCAAGGCACCGGCCAAAGAACTGCCCGCATCGTGCGTATTGTTTGAAAGGAGTGTCGGGTAGAAAGCGTTGAGGTCCCCCGCGAAGAAGATAGGTAGGTTGTGGTTTGATAGGGCCCGGACTTCTAAGTTTAGCTGTATTTGTGGTGGACTGTAGTGTGTGGCCACTATTATGGGGCCAGAGCTTGTGTCAATTTTGAAGGCTAGAAAGAAGGTGTCGCGTGTGTTGACGAGGGAGTGGTGTATGTTGCGCTTTACTAGGATCGAAGATTCTAGGTGCCGCGCCTTTTGGGATAAGTATGTGGGATAGCCTGTAATGCGGAGTCTGTTGTTGGAAGGGTGTAAGCTGGTGGAGTTCAGTAGTATGATGTCGGGTCTTTGTGTGTTGAGTACCCAGTTGGCGACCGTATGGCGAATACCATGCCAACTGCGTACGTTTAGTTGTACTATGCAAATACGACCTATTGTCCTGGTCGAAGTGCGCGGTCCTATTTAGGTCCAGGGGTATCTGGTAGGTTGATGAGAAATCGTCTCGTCCTTGGAAAACGTTGGTGAACGGGAGTGGTCTGGAGGTGCCTTTCCCTCTACTTTTCCTCCTTTGCTGGCTAAGATTTCTCTTAGGTGGTAGAGTTCACGTAGAATTCGATCGCTGTATGCTTTCGAAACTCGGTCGAAGCGTTATATAGGCACCTGGAGAGGCGGCGCGCGCGATCTTGAGTGAAAAGTCGGCTACTCCTTCGGGGGAAAGGGAAATCTTGATAACGCTCGTTGGAATATCCAACGGATTCCCATCTTTGGGCACGGAAGCCCCGCATGCTCACGGAGAGGTGGCCTTGAGAAAGGGGAAAAGAAAGACATTGGTCCCTTGGCCAATACACCTGGGGCGAGTGATAACAGCGTCCACCGCCTCCTCGCCTATGTTCCCATGCTTTCCACATCTCCATGAGGTGATCTACGGATCCAAGTGGGTACAGGAGGGCACGTGGCCGCCATTGGACCTCATTCTATTACAGCATGCTTCTAACTGTTTAATTGTTATCGTTAATATTCCTTACTTCTCTCATTAGTTGATACGGTCGCCGAAGATGGCCTTAGTGAATGTTCGAAACCTCCGGTGAATAAATAATTGGTGTAATCTGCTAGGTCTTCATATTTCTTACTACGTATCAGATTCCCAAGGAACAAATCAATTACAAGTGTATATATATATATATATTATATATATATATATATATATATATATATATATATATATATATATATATATATATATATTATATTTATTTATTTATTTATTTATTTATTTATATATATATATATATATATATATATATATATATATATATATATATATATATATATATATATATATATATATATATATATATATATATATATATATTTATATATATATATATATATAAAAATATATAATATAAATATATATATATATATATATTTATATATATATATATATATTTATATATATATATATATATAATATATTTTTTTATATAATTTATATATATATATATATATATAAATATATATATATATATATATATATATATATATATATATATATATATATATATATATATTTATATATATATATTATATATATAAATATATAATATATATATTTATATATATATATTTATATATATATTTATATATATATATATATATATATATATATATATATATATATATATATATATTTATATATATATTTATATATATATATATATATATATATATATATATATATATATATATATATATATATATATATACGAGGGGGAGTCAAAAAGTTCTCAGATAAATGGCATAAAATTTTTATTTGTAATAATACTGTAATCATTTTTCTACATAAGCTCCATTAACATCTATACACTTTCTTAATCTATGAATCCAACGGTAAAGACCATCTTTGTAGAATTCACGGGGTTGTCTCTGGCACCAAGTAATGACCTGCTTTTTTGCTTCATCTAATGATTGAAACCGGGTTCCTTTTAGGTGTCCCTTTAAATTCGGAAACAGAAAAAAGTCAGAGGGTGCTAAATCAGGGCTATAAGGGGGATGAGCAAGAGTTTCCCATCGAAATTCCCGTAGCTGAGATCTCACAGCTTTGGACGAATGTGCAGGGGCATTGTCATGGTGGAACAAGATTTGCTTGTGGAGCTTTCCTCGTCGTTTTTTGGCTATTGAAGTTTTCAGCTTCCTTAAAACTCCTTCGTAATAGCTGGATGTAACAGTTTTTTGTCCTTCTAAGAAGTCTATTAAAATAATTCCCTCCGAATCCCAAAAAACTGTAGCCATTATCTTCTTAACGGACCTCTCTGTCTTGAACTTGATAGGCCCTGCTGCCCCCCTTGGGTGCCACTCTTTTGATTGATTTTTACTTTCAGGATCAAACTGATACACCCAAGTTTCATCTCCCGTTACGAGGCGCTCAAAAAAACTATCCTCGTTTGCTTCAATCTTGGTCAAAATAGCCAAAGAAAGGTTGGCCCTATGATTCAGCTGGTCTTCTCGCAACGCTTTTGGGACCCAACGTGCTGAAAGCTTGCTCAGGCCAAGATTTTCAGTTAGAATTCCAAATGCTGAGCCATGAGAGATTTCACATGCATTGGCAACTTCATCAATAGTAATACGGCGATCTTTATCCACTAGATTCCTCACAAGCTCGAAATTTTCTGGGTTAATGGAGGTGGAGGGTCTCCCTTCACGTGGATCATCTTCAACTTCTTCTCTGCCCCCCTTGAAGCGCTTAATCCAGTCGTAAACTACCGCTCTACATGGCGAAGAGTCACCATAAACCTG